>JARHVA010001278.1:1635000-2115000 GCA_037957365.1 Torreya grandis | reverse complement strand
TTAAGAATGAATTTAGATATTTGGAAGCCAATTGTGTAAGTCAATATCATGGCTTCTACCCATTTTATAAAATATTCTATAGCTATGATAATAGACTTATGCCCATATAAGGAAGTAGGATTAATCTTACCAATTAGATCAAGGCCCCATATAGAGAAAGGCCATGGGCTCATCATAGGATGTAGTTCTTGTGCTAGTAAATCAATAAGGTTTTGATGCCTTTGATAGGCTTCAAATTTATACACATATTGACAAGAATCATGTTCCATGATTGGCCAATAGTATCTAGCTTAGAGGAGCTTCTTGGCTAAGGCCATCCCATTGATGTGCCCTCCACAAATGCTAGCATGGACCTCCTCGACTACTTGAGCTACCTCTTCTAGGGTTAGACACCTTAATAAGGTTCCATCATAACCCCTTTGATAGAGCATGCTACCTATAATATTATAATGGGTGGCTTGATGGAGAATGTATTTCCATTGTTAGTGAGTGAGATTAGGAGGTAAGATGTTATCATGGACGTATTGGTAGATGGCATGATACCAAGAGAGACTAGGATTATTAATGGTATAAATTTGTATAAGAACAAAAAAATGATGAGATATAGTGATCAATTATTCAATAAAAATATTTCCCTCTAAAATTTTTTAAGGGAGATCAATGAGGTATCCTAGAGTACCCATAGATTCAGCTACCTCGTTATTATCTCATGGCACTTGCTCAAGTGTGATATTTTTAAAATTGGTTTTTAATTAGTTGACTAGTTGTTTGTATGAGATCATTTTCTCATCCTTCACTTGGAACTCTTAATTTACCTATTTTATGATTAATTGAGAGTCCTTTAATACTTGAAAATGTTGGATGTTCCATTGTATGGAAAGATGAAGTCCCACTATAAGGGCCTTATATTTTGAGATATTATTGGTATAAGGGAATGATAGATGAAAGCCTTTGGAATGAAATCACATTTTGGGGTGATTATCAAGATTCCTAACCTTAACCCATGAGTGGTAAAGGAGCCATCAAAATATAACTTTTATCTTTACACCTGTGAGGTGCTCATAATGGATTCATCAAGAAAGGGAGAGGTAAGTAGCTCAGTTGATTCTAGTGGAGCTTCTGCCAATTGATATGCTATGACCTATCCTTTGATTAATTTTTGATGGAAATATTCAATATAAAACTCACTAAGAAACATGATCCACTTGGCCACATGACTTGTTAATGTTTCTTTGGATAGGAGATACTTTAAAGGATCTATTTTTGAAATTAAGTGTACCTAATTATTGAGCATATAATGCTAGAGTTTTTAGGAGGAAAAGACCACAGCTAAACATGCTCGTTTAATTAGTGTATAGTCTAACTCATATACTATTAAGGTAAAATTGAGATAATAAATGGCTCACTCCTTTCCTTGATCATTATGCTATGTAAGTAAGGCTCCAATGGCATAAGGAGTGATGGATATATATAAAAACAATGGTTTTCCTAGAATTAGTGGAGATAAGATAGGTGGATTTGCCAAGTATTGATTAAGATTCTCAAAATCCTTCTGATAATTTTCATCCCACTAAAATGTTTATCCTTTCTTAAGCAAGTGAGTGAATGTATGACACTTATTAGTGATCTGTGAGATAAAACAACTAATAGCCTGGAGCTTACCTTGAAGACTATGAAGCTATTTAAGTGTCTAGGGAGGTGACATCTCAATTATTGCTCAAGTTTTTGCTAGATCTAACTCAATACCTCTCTTGGAGATAATGAACCCTATAAAATTTCCTAATGTTATGCTAAAGACACACTTTTTGGGGTTCAAGCATAACTTATATTCTTGTAGTCTTTCAAATATCCTTTTAAGGACTGTAAGGTGCTCAAATCGTGAGTGACACTTTCCCAAGATATCATCAACATAATCTTCCATAATATCATGCATCATGTCATGGAAGATAATAGTCATTACTCATTTATATTTTACCCTATGTTATTTAGGCCAAAAGGCATGAATTGATAGAAAAACATGCCCCATAGGGTGATAAATGCTATTTTATGTTGGTCTTAAAGAGTGATTTTGATTTGGTTGTATCCTAAAAATCCATCCATGAGAGACAACATCTCATAACTAGCAGTTGAATCTACAATCATATCAATATTAAGAAGTGGAAAATCATCTTTGGGGGATGCATTATTTATGTCATGGAAATTAGTGCATATCTAAATCCTATCATGTGGTTTTGAGATGAGGACAATATTAGATATCTAGTAAGAATAGTCAATAGGATGAATGAATCCTACATCCAAGAATTTTTGTAGTTCCTCCTTAAATAACAACGACACCTTTGGATGTATCTTTCATAATTTTTGTTTGACTAGTTTAGCATTAGGATGGACATCAAGATGATGAAATACTAGTGAAGGATCTAACCTAGGCATATCTTCATAACTGCAGGTGAAGACATTGATAAATTCTTTGAGCAAGGCAATGAGAATTTCACACTCTGATTATATAAGAGATGCCCCCAATTTCATGATCTTGGGTTTTTCTTCAGTTCTAATATTTATTTCAATGGCTTCCTTAATGAGTGAGGAAGATTATTTTGATAGATAATGGGGGTTTTTTATTTTTGGTATGTTAGAGGTGGTAATTCCTGGTAGCTCGATATCAATGTCTAGATAATATTCCAATTGAATGGGAATTTATGGAATGTCATCAGGTTTTATAGAATATTATCCTTCTACTTTAGATGTTTCATCATCACTTTGGACACTTAGTGACTCTTTTTCTCCAAAATATGTCGATTCACATAGATTTATTAAGAATCCTTTTTTATGGTCTCTAAATGGCATGAAAGTCCTTACCCCAGGTATTCAAGAATAGCTTCATCATTTTGAAATGTGTTAAATGTGGGCTCTTATTTGGTATCCTAGTCTATAAAAGAGTGATAATGGAGGGATATGTCAATGGTGAAGATGGAGGTGTTAGAAAAGAGGTTAGTGGTAGCTAACTCTTTGAATTGACTAAAAATGGACTTTGTTTCAGTATCCTTATCGAGGAGAGTTTTATCTTTGGTCAAGATAGAACCCATAATGACATTGAGAGGGTAATCACCATATGGTTTTTACCTTAGACCATAATAGGATGAGTTATCTTGAACATTAATAGGCTATATCTAACCCTGCTCTTGCCTACCTAGTCCTTTTCCTTTATAGTTCATGTTTTCCATCATGTGATAGATAATAAGGTATTTTTACTGGGGTGAGATGAAGGTATCATCATCAGGTAAGAGACATAAATAATCACCATTTTCAATGTGTTCATCTAATAAAAATCCTACACTTTCAAAATTCATGGGCCCAAATTGATACTTGATAGTCCAAACTTCATCATGGGGGACCCATAGATTTGGGGAGACAATGGGAGATGAACAATGCAAAGGGTTTTGTAATCATATTCACCAAAACCTATGGATGTGATTTTTAACTTAGTAAGATAAGGTGGTGAGGTAAATGTGGTGGCTAATTGATTAGGAGAGACATATTTGGTAGATGTAGGATTGAAGATGGAATTCTTAATACCTTAATATAATGATGGAGAAGGGGTTTGATCCATTTGATAGCTGTGATGGTCAATAATCCTTGGGATGGTGAATTCCATCCCTAAATGGGGGAACTTAAATAAATGATAAACAGTGGATGGGATAACTTGCATTTCATGAATCCAAGGTCTCCCAAGAAGCATATTACATGGCAAGTCCATATTGACCACATACACCAATGTTTGATGGACTATGGGCCCTACAGTGATGGGAAGATAAATATACCCAATGGATGGCCACTCATTATCATCATATGCTTTGATCATGATGAGATTGGGCCCTAAAAATGATTCAGTGTACCCCAAATTTTTCAAGAAGTCCATATTACATAGGTTAAGTGTTGATCCTCCATCTATAAGGACATGGGAGAGATAGTGATGGGAAATGGAAACCTCAATGTATAGTGGGTAGTTATGATGAGGGCCAGCTGGATGTAGATTTTGAGTGATAAATGTGAGTTGTGGGGAGGGGGATAAATGAACCACTAGCACTTGAAATTGATTGGTGTCCAAGTTGCTAGGTACTTTTAGGTCATTAAGCACTTAATTTAATATTTACCTATGTAAAGCAGATGTTTTTAGAAGCTCCATAAGGGAAATCTAGGTAGGAGTCTTTTCTAACTACTGAATAATGTCATATGACTTATCAAGCTTATCTATGGCTTTGTTATAGGTATTCCCCCTTAGTATAGTGGAATAAATGGATGGATGTTAGGATGGTGTTTCTAGGATGGTGATTTTATTTTTCCTAGTTATAACAATACAATGATAGGTGGCCAAATTTATTTTCAAAACTAAAGAAGGAGGTTCTTTAAAGATGGGAATTTGGTGAAGCTTGATGGTATTAATATAATGACATGGCACATTATGATAATTATTATAATTAGAAGAGGATTCTTGACCTTGGTCCCTTGGGTGTCTTTGGTTCCTTTTCTCATTCTTTGGAAGAGGATCTGTATAAATTCCCAATTATCCATTGCTTGATTGAGTAGGAGTGGGCTATCCTTCTAATTTGATGTCACCTCTTTCAATCAAATATTATACATAGTGTTTGAAGTGCATATAATTCTCAATGTCATGGCCCTTTACTCTATGGAATTTACAATATTCATCATCATGATACCGGTCTAGTTTGGGTTGGTGATTATCATTAGGTTGAATCTTACAAAAATTAATCATATTGGTTGCAATCAATTTCTCTAATACAATTTCCAAAGGGATACCCAGACTTGTAAGAGGTCACCTTCTTATACGGGGTCTTGGATTTCCCCTAGGAACCTTGATAGAAGAGACATGTGATTGTGGTGGGAGCCCCTTTCTCTAAATATTTTGAACATGTTGCTCTTGTGGTTTAGAATCTGTTACCCCATCTCTAACAACATTCTTGTTTTCATTAAAGATATTTGGTTTATTTGAGATTGAGGTTCTTGAATTTGTAGTGTTCCCATTATGAGAGAATGGCTTAATGGTTCCTTTTTCTATGAGGGCCTTTTCAATCTGCATCCCCTTTTTTATAACATCAAAAGTTTTTTCACATTATAGCTTTAACTAATATTTCAACTCTGTATTGAGATTTTCCACAAATATTTTTAACATCTCCTTCTTGGGTATGGTGCATCTCAATCGACTTGCCAACCCATGCCACTGTTGTAAGAAATAAACCATATTTTTCCATCTCTTTATTTTATGTTATAGAGGTCAATGATAGACACATCATGTTCTATGTTGAAGGAGAAATATTTGACAAATTATTCTATCAATTCCCCAAAAATTGAGATTGACCCTTTAAGAAGATGGATGAACCACTCTAATGCTGGTACTATCAGAGTTTTAGGAAATATACTTAATATGTGGGTGTCTTCTTGTGATACTTCATGGAAAGCAATGAATAATTATTGCATGTGATCCCTTGGGTCTCCCTTTCCCCTATATTTCTTAAATTTTGGAATCTCAAAGTGTAGAGGGAATGAAACCTGTGGTACACTTCTATCTAATGGTGATGAACAAAAATCCTCATATTTGAATTTAAGGGCCTATGATTTGGGGTCCACTTGTTGTAGGGTCTCTTTCATCATCTTCCATTCTTAGGTAAAGGTAGGGTACCCAAGAGGATTGACCATTTAATTTTGACTTTCTTGCGGGATATGGGTTTGATGGCTATTATGAGTGGTATGATTAGTATGACTATTATTGTGGACATTATTTTTATTGTCACATTAAGCTTGGAGGAGAAGGTTAATTTATTATGTGAGTTAGTCTAAGTAATCCTTAATGGCAGCTTGTCTTTTGTTAGCCTTAGCATGTCAATTAACAAGGGGTGGCTATGGGTCATCTTTATCTAAGAATCCATGGTCCACTTCTTGGTGACCATTGTGTTATGGGGTTAATTGATGGTCTATATTATTCAGGTGGGTGCCCCTAATTTACATATTTCAATTTTATTGTACATATTATTCTGGGAGTTGATGGACACCTTCATTAGTAAGGAGGTTATGAAGAGGGTTGGTGTTGTCATTTTACCCCTATGGTGTAGGGATATCACTATGGAAGTCCTCATATTCCTAATTTGGGTCCATGAGTTTCCCCCTAATATGGCCTTATTGATTGGAACCTTGTCCTTAGTGGAATTGGGCTCAAGTTTGGATGACCTTGATGCACGAAGATGAGGTGGGATGAAGTACTATTGAAGGTCTTTTGACTATTAAACTATAGTTCAAAAGATGAGACTACTAGTGGTTAAGAGGAAAGTTTTATGGATAGGATAACTATAAATTATCATGATAACAATAGTTCTTTTAAGAGGTCAAACTAGCAAGGATGATGATTGGATTAAATATCTTTGTCAACTACCAAGTGGAAAAGTTAATGGGTGCTAGAGACAAAATACACTTGATAAGGATAAAAGATAATGATGGGTTCTAGCTTGATGTCTTATAAGGCTATGTTCAATAATAATTTCAAGTTGGGATGATGATGTATAGAAAGGAGAATGACCACAAATAGTTTGATCTTTTGTTTTCAACCAAATAGTCAAGGGAAGAATGAGGATGGGATGCGATTAAGAAGGTATATCAACAATGACCACTAATCAAGATGACTAGATAGGGATGACATAGATGTGATTAGGGAATTAGAAGAGAAATATGTGGATCCAAGATGAAGGTGATTAAAGTGGAGGGTAATATGGGGGGTATGGACTAGGGACTAGGTGTTAACAATGGGTAATGAAGGGCACTTTATCAGATCACAAGGAGGGAAATGGATCTTTGTAAGTGAAAACCAAGTGGGACTAGGATATGGAATGGGTCAAGATGTTGATGATGATTATATGTGAGATGTGGATGTCTAAGTAAAAGGGTGATGTCAATAAAAATGATATGATAATGGTTAAGACTATGGTGTGATTGATTATAGATGAGGTGGTCTTATGACAAGGTGTGACTAATTTAAG
Source organism: Torreya grandis (assembly GCA_037957365.1). Classification (NCBI taxonomy): domain Eukaryota; kingdom Viridiplantae; phylum Streptophyta; class Pinopsida; order Cupressales; family Taxaceae; genus Torreya; species Torreya grandis. Next base: position 2,107,957 of record JARHVA010001278.1, on the reverse strand, counting down.
ATAGGAGAGGGGATAATAAAAAGGATATACAAGGAAAGTGTGACAAATATATACGAGATGATTATTAGGAGAGGATGTACAAGATGATGGAGTATGACTAGGATGGGATGAAGATAATATAGTATGGGATATGTAAAAGGATGTACAAAAATATGATGATATATATACAAGGGGATGAGTCAATATAAGGATAATATAGGTGAATGATGGTTATGAAAATATGGATTATGTGGATAAAATAATAAGAATATAAATGGATGATAGATGTGAAGGGTGGAATAAATGTCAATAGAATAGTATGGATGGAGGGATTAATAATAGACGTGGGGAATGGACTAAATATGGAATAAAAAATGATGACTTAAGGATACGATGGGTAAATTAATGGATATAGATGTGAGAAATGGACTATATGGATAATAAAATAATTGAGGGGATGAGATGATATAAGTATAATATGGGTGGATAAATGGAAGATGGGTTATTGGTAATAAGATGTGACATAAATGGGGATGTTCTAAAATAGGGAAAATGAAAATTATATGTGGTTATGGACCAAGGTGAATTCTAGGTGGATATAGGTATGAGATGAAAATGTGAATGAAAATAGATGACGAGTAGAGTGGGTGGAAATGGGATAATCACTATATGTGGGATGGCACTAAGATTATGGGGAATGAATGTGCTATGAAGTAAATAATATGTGGTCAAAGATATGAAATGGGACTGGATGTTATGGAATGGATATAAATAAGATAATTCTTGTGGGATGGATTAAAGTATGATGATGTTTACAAAGAAAGATGTGGATAGATGGTGATGCTAAGTGAGATGAATCCTATGTGGTGGGGGTGAGATAAGAAAGTGAAAATGATATGGACAAAAGGATATGGGGATGTGGGATGGTTTAAAGGGATATGGTAAAAATGATAGTGGATACTAAGTGTTATGGGATGGGTGGTGCTTCTAATTAGATGTAGAATGATGGGATAATATAATGTGACTATGTAGAAGATAGGGTATATGATGGTCAAACATTGGTCAAAATATAAAAATGATCAAGGAAAAAGGGATGACATTAGGATGAGTGTGGAAAGTGATATGGAATGAAAAGAGGGTGGATTAAGGAAAATATGTTATGGAAGGAAGAAGAAAGATGATTTGATATGGATAGTTAAGATGAGATGATGATGGAATGAGATGAAGAAATAAATGATGGGATGATGGAAATGATCCTATAAGTTTTCTAAGGCATGCACACAAAATATATGGGTATCACCAACTCAGATAACAAATAAAATGGGCCTTATCATAATACATAAACAAATCATGCACATATACAACCCTAATTAGTAAACCATATGGGAGTGTAACTTGATATAAACACCATCTAATAGCTACATAAGTGAGGCTGTAGGCTAATGACCCATTACAGAGTCAACCAAACCCTCTCAAACTTGCTTACTTCAAATGGTCACTTGGGTGTTGATACTGACATTGGTAGTGGAACACTTATTACAGCTATAGGATCCTATTCTAAGGGTTACACAAGGATATAAGGGAGTCCCCTATATATGTAAAGGTATGATGGGGCCTAAGTATATATAGGAGGTTGTCTAATTATATAAATTTAATCATCCCTTACTCCATGGAACCCTTTATGAGGAATTATGCTTAAGTCATAACAATAATGGTCTCCTGATATTTATACTCTACCAAAACACAAAGTGTGGTTAGCACATGGTGGTGAAATATATGATACTAACACCTAAAGACTAAGCCACATACATGGTGATGAAATCCATGTCAATTGTTAATAAAGTATATGCACACACACACACACACACACACACACACACACACACACACACACACACACACAAGGATGAAACAAAGCTAATGATTAACTACTAATGATAATGTAATAATTATGAAAAATACTTAATCAATAATGATCAAAATGGGCACCCCTTTTTCCTACCACATAAAGGTTAGAAATCCAATAAAGGTGCCTTAAGAGTCCAACAAGACCTAAAAATTGTTTAGAAAAAATTGAAACTACAATACCACTACTACATAGAGCAATATCTCTATTAGCAAGATAATACCACTAATAGGAAAGTTGTGATATTTCATAGCTTAATTTATAATCCTAAATCAAGCTAAAAAGTACTAGATCAGACTTTCACAGATTGAGAATTATTACAGGGCTTCATTTTTATACATTTATTGATATCAAAATTGTCTAAAATCCAAAATTAATTGATAAAATAAAGATGTCCAATATTGATACTCTAGAACATAATCCCATGACTATGAAAGTAGTGGTATTATAAAATTTGGGTAGACTCCAGTAATCGTATCTTAGACTTTATATACCCTACAAGACCAAATCACCCTTAATTAGTTTAGATTTCTCTTTCATCTACAAAAATAGAACCTAAATAGAATGACATAGTAGAAAAAGACCAATATGGAAGGGTTTTGACCTAGGTATACCAAAAACACAATAACACTACTGTAAATTACAATACCACTACTTACAGTGCAATACTACTAGTCTCAAAGTGGCAGGATTGTTTAAACTAGACTAAATTTCTTGCCTTCTTGATAATGTTCCCTAGTTGTTTCTCTCTTGCAGACATGTTAGATATCAAAACATAGAGAACCTATAGAAGCAACAAGTAACTCAGAGTAACAAATTGTATAGGAGGTAGGACCAGGGTGTATAATACCATGACTCAGATCAATAATACCACTATTTTTAGGATAATACCATGACTATAAAAGTAGTGAGATTGTTAAAACTAACATTGATGACCCTCTGGTAATTATTTAGGGAGTAATGTCTTTCTTGCAAACCATAAAAAATACACCTGATGAAAATATAGGGTTTATTTGCTATCTATCTAAATGTGAAAAACTTTAGGTTATAATACCACTATTAAGAATAACAATATTGCTAATAGTAGATCAATACTATGAATTTAAGAGTAGTGCTATTGTTAAAAACTAACAAACCTAACATCTAGTTCCAATATCACTATTGGTAATGATGACCCCACTATTAACAGAGCAATACCATGACTTGTAAAGTAGTGATATTATTTAAACATAACACCTTACTAAAACCCTGACTGCTAATGGTTTAGCCTATAATACCATGATTATTGTTAATGATACCTCTATTATAATACTATGACTTGTAGAGAAATACCTCTATTCTTAAAAACATGTGAAAACTTCAAAATCCATGATTGATTTCTCTTTCAGTTGGCCCTACAATCATCTAAAATGCTTCCAACAAGAGTGTTAGCCTAAATAAGGGAGGTATAGTTCCATCATGGTCACCAAAATGTGCACCAAATTTGGGATTCAAAAAAAATATTTTCAAAGAGATAATGGAAGCCCAAAGATAATGACATCAATAGGAAGGGATAAAAAAGGTAAATCAGAATGTAGTGTGCATGCCTACCATCATTTTTGCCTTCTCATAGCTCTGATCCAAGATTTGTATGCTTTAATATGATTGTTAGATTGCTTAGAGATGCTTGAAAATTGATTGGATAGGCTTAAATAGATGACTTGATTTTGTTATGCTTTCACTTATTCATTCATCTATTTCTCATTCATTCCTTGATTCCTTCATTAGCTTGAGAAAGTGAGGGTGTGTTGGTTTTATAGATTCATGGAGGGAGATCTTATGGTCCAAATTTGAATTTTGGGCCATCAAGATCTAGGGTGGAGGATTTTACATGGAATTTTTAATTCCATGTAATCCTCTAGAATAGATAATTCTAGAGGATTAAGGCTAGGATGGAGAGATTTCTAGAATTCTCTAATTCTAGAGATCTCTTCATAGGGTTTTAGGGGTTTAGGAAAGGCTAGTGTAGGGTGGTTTATGGGTAGGTAGATTGTTTTAATTGGAAAGTGGGATTAGGGGTAGTTTTAGTGGATAATAGGTTTTGTTTAGGTATTTAAACAATAGGATTAGGATTCCTAAGGATGTAGGAAAACCTGGGAGATAGGCTAGTAGATGGTTAGGTGGGGTTATGGGAATTAAAAATTCTTATATAATAGATAATTAGAATTGGATTAGGATAATGGTAGATTAGAGGGAATTAATGGAATAATGGGATGGGCTAAGGTTATTTAAATGTATATTAATGTAAGGGAATATTAGATTTATGGCTAGGGAGGGGAATTAGTTAGTGGAATAAAATTACATGAGCAGAATTAGTGTCGACTAATAGGAATATTAATCGAATATAATGAAGCGAGTAATTTTAGGTGTATACATTAAAGTATCTATAAAATAAATAACCATTGATTATAATAATACCATATCTCTAGTGCACTAATATTATTACTTATAATCATACCATCTCTCCAATGAACTAATATCTAAAAAAAATGTTTGATTTTAACATTGTTTGAATTTAATTAAAAAAAATCATGATCTCCTTTAGGAGTATTAAGTAGTCCCTTTGTCAATAAATTATTTAACCTTTTTTAGTATATGTAATTATATTTAATATTTATATAGATATTTTGAGAGAATATTTTCTAGATAATATAATCTCTAGTGAAATTGGTTCTGAAGAAGTTTCAATCAGGTTCATGAAATGGTGAATGTACATTGTCAATTGATTTTCTTTTCCTTGTATCATGTTATTTTATATTTTTACCTTTACATACACTAAATAAATACATAAAATGACTGTCATGCACTTTACCTATATATTTACATCAATGATTTTCCCAAACATCAGATTAGAGATTTGTTAGTCACTATTTGACATATCTTCTTGTTTATTATTACTTATGAGAGTAGTTATTTTATTGTGTCTAGTTTCTTCCATATTAATGTATATTTTTATAAATCACGTGTTTATTTCTAGGTTTTGGATGAGATGTCAAAGATTTAATGAATTAATAATTTATATCAAGTGGCTTGACTACTTTATTTCTCTTCTTTGATACTATACTAAAACAAGTTAGATTCTAGTGATTGAATTATATTCCTAAATATTTGTATAAATTTTAGTTTAAATGCTTGAAAATGATGTGGCCAAGTATAAATTAGTGTGTGTATATATATACACACTAATTTATACTTGGCCACATCATTTTCAAGCATTTAAATTAAAGTTTATACAAATATTTAGGGATATAATTCAATCACTAGAATGATAAGTTTTTTTAGTATAGTATCAAATTATTAATCTATTAAATCTTTGGCATCTCATCCAAAACACACACACACACACACACACACACACACACACACACACACACACACACACACACACACACACACACACACACACACACACACACACACACACACACACACACACACACACACACACACACACACACACACACACACACACACACACACACACACACACACACACACTAAAAATAATATTTTGGTGGTAGATCAATCTTGGAGAGTCAGGATTACTAAGAACGTGATCTTGATTTTTTTTTAGAATCCATGAATTTCAAGGTTGTATTATCAATCAACCTCAAGAATCAAGATCAACATGAGAATATGGAGAATGAGAAATTTGTATTAGTTTATGAAACTTACCACTCCCTTATTATACTTATTATTTGTTTACTTTAAATTTGACATGGTTATGAGTATTCTTAGGAATTCCACTTTAACTAGAACCTCCATTATATTAAATATTATCCACAATAATCATTATTGTTGAAGATTACTTTGTAAGAGTAGAATAATGATGATATGGGATTGATTTTGTCTCTATTATAATGATTTTTGATGGTTCATGATATTTGGATGGATTATCTTTAGCTATAGTGTGATCAAATATTTTCTTTCTAAATAAATAAAGGCTATGATTAATGATAGTTTAGGTTATATATTTGAGTGACATTATCTATTTCCTAGAATAGTCAACTTTAGGAATGGGATTAAAATATGAGTTTTTGTAGGTAAGGTCAACCAATCACTATATATCATCTATGATTATGCTTGACATATCACTTAAACAAAAGTAAATTAATTAATCTAATGTCACTATATAATACTTTCTACAACACACATTTTTATCATCCTTATAGTGAGTCCACTAGTCCTCAATATGTCGATGATGTTTATATTTAGGTCTAACTATTTTCTCAATAAGTACATCAATGTCAAATGGGTAAAAATTCATTATGGACATTTCTACATTAATTTCCTTCATTTTATTAACTAAACTAACTAATTCATATGAAAACTAACCAATTCCTAACATAAATTCATCAAGGACTTTTTTCTTTAACATAATTTGGAAGATTGTAAGGATACCATTGAATCCACATATTATGATGTAGGGGAAATTAGGAAATTGAATAAACCAACTAACCTAATTAACAATTGTTTTGGTTGATTTTATTGATAACCACTTGTCAAAGTAATTTTTCAACAACTTGATCACATGGAAAAATAAATCATCATTCATGTGTCTAAAAAAAATTCACTAGCTTTGATCTCTAACTGAGGATAGAAGTTATATACTCTATGTTTTTAAGAACCGTGATTCTTTTGGTTTCTAAACTTGAGAATATTTTTCTTATTTACACTCCATAGACCAAGTATGAGGTAACATATAAATGAACCATTTCCATCAATCTGAGGAGTTTATTTTTTATGCCATGACTTATGAGAGATTACAAATGAATGATTTGCTTTCCATGGATGATGATACATATGAACTCATATACCCATTATTAAAAAAAAAATTTAGATGAAAATTTTATTACTATATTAAGAATTTTATTGAAATCATTCACTTCATCATAAAAATAACTTATTAAAAGAGTATTTGGATTTCTATTCACACTAGATCATTTTTCAGCCATCTAATGCTTTTTACAAACCTCAATCATTTATCTAGATATTCATCCTATAATTGTTGAGTGGATTCAATGATGAATTTGATATTATATTAAAATTATGGGGTAATTAAAATTTCTATAATATTATATGGCATCATAAAGAAAATAATTCCTTTATTTTAATTGAATACTCCACAACTTTTAGGGTCATAATGTTCGCCACATGCTAGGAAGAGCTCTAGACATTGTACAAAAATATGAAAAGTTATTGCTTGAGGTAAGTAATTTTTTCATTTTGATAATAATTTTCTTCTTTATATTTATAATTATCAATGAACATTTGTATGTTGATGTTACCAAGGTTGGTATCATTGATATTATTATAATATGACTCCAAGATAAAAGGTGGTATGAATCCTTGAAATTTATATCTCCTCATCTTGTTTGTAACTAAAAACATAGGTAGAGAGGAGATAAAGATAAGGATAAAAAATAAATTAAGTGTAATTCTCCAAATGAATCATTTGATTATTAATCCACATTAAATTTTAATTATTTCTTTGATAGGCCACAATCACATGCATAGGATTTGATGGTGAATAATGTTTCAAAAACTATTTGAGAAGATACCTTGGATGAAACAAGTCTTTAAAAAAAATATTTTTGTGTTATTATTTCTCAAAAAAATTAATTCAACTTCTTCAAAAAATTTATAGAAAGTGTTTTGTAACTTATATTATATTTTGATACCTGAATGGTGTTTATTTCCTCCTAGTAAACACTATCTATCCTATTTTAAATAAGTGAAACAACTTTTATTTATATCAAACATTTATTTCAACTTTGGTATCCTTAAAATGTCACCTTTAATGGATAAAAGACAACTAAAATTTATTAATAGTCTTGATTTGTGTCTTTTTTTCAACATGCAATTGAAAAATAAGTTTAAAGTGGCATTTTTGGAGGTAGTAAGACATTATAAATCTAATTTAGAATTTTTATGGATGTTTTTATTCTTTGAATGACATCCAACAAACCCAAGGATGGTGCCTTGGGGATTTAAAAACACTTTAAAACCTTTATTTATCTTTATAATATCTATATATTTAGTTTTTCCCTCTTAAAAATGATTTGACATACATGGGAACTTTGATTTATTACTTTGGAAGTTTGTAAGAAACATAGTTTTATATGGACACTCTAGTTTATTCTCTAAAAAATTTGAAATCAATTTGTATTGGTAATACATATATTACAAAATATGTATTTTCCTCAATGAGGTTGGAATATAGTTAAAAATGGTGTTAGAAGGGAAGAAAAGACCAATTATAAGACTTGAATAACAATTTTTTAATCCTTGAATGGTATTGGAGATGAGAATGGTATTATGTGTTCATTCCTAGTAGCTATATATGTATTAAAAACTATGTGTTTTGGTCAAATATCCATATATACAATGGAAAATATGCATGGAGAAAGGTACTTAACAATTTAAGTGGTTTTTCAAGAGTCTTTCATGGGCATTAAGAATTATTGGATGACAACAAAAACCTAAAAATGTCACCCCAACTTATTTTACTTGATTTTTTAATCTTCATACAAGGATAATAGCACCCTAACATGCATGATTGTTTTGTTGTTGTTGTTGTTTTGTTTTTTTTTTTTTTTTTAATTTTTAAATTTACAATTTACTAGGGCATTGGAAAAATATGGGAGGAAAATATAATAAAAATCCATTTTCTATCTTTTTTATTTTTGAAACTTAAAAATAAATCTCAATTTGAATATATCTTTTTATTTTTGAATTTTTTAGTTTAATGAATTTGAAAATTCAAAGTGAAGAATTTTACAATATTTGCATTAGTGTAATGTATGTAAAAATATTTATTGTGGAGAATTTTATGGAATATCTACTAATACAATATATGAAAAAATATACATTATGGATAATTTTAAGGGATTCATATTGGTGAAATGTATGGAAAAATATCCAAGTTATAGATAATTTTATGGGATTCATAACATGATATTACACTTGTGGGAAAGTTTATGTGATTTACACCATGGGATTGCACTTGTGTGGAATTTTATAAGATCTACACAAGTGAAATGTATGATAAAATATCCATTGTAGGGAATTTTATTGGATTCACACTAGTGCAATGTCTATGAAAAACTCCAATTTTTGAAAATTTTGAAAAATAAATCCAATTTTTGGACAATAATGAAAAATCAAAGACATTTTTATATGTTTCAAAAAAAGCCCATGATTGCAATAAGTTTGTAATGACATTAAAGATCCATTTTTTTATTTTTGTGTTTTATTGAATATTTTTTGTAGAATAAATGATTTTATTAAATTTTTAATTACACCCACAACTCAACATCTAATTTTTGATCATCAAAATTTATCCAAATATTTTCAAAAAACCAATTTGCCAACAAATAATTTTAATGTTGAAATGAGCATCTGCCAATTGATTTTCAAATAAAAACTAGATGAGATAAATTTTAGGTCATTTTTAATAAGTGTTAATCACAAAAAAACACCATAATGAACATAAAATTTGAATAAATTTTGAATTCCATCAAATGCCAATTACATGAAAATGCCAAAAAACACTTTTTTGGATGTCAATATGCACATTATCAAAGGTATTGACATGAATAACATTGAAACCAAAATATAAATGAATCAAAAATAAAGAGATAAAAACATACAAGACTCATTAAAAAAGTTTTAAATGGTCATTTTTAAAAAATTACTATTACTGTATCTGAAAATTATATGTGAGAATTTATTTTAAATACAAGTATTAAAATTATTTGTGAGATATGCTTCATGTAGTAATTGTTGCATTCACATGGTATAAATAATTTGAATAAGTTAATGTAATCAATCTATAATGTCATGCTATTTCTTCATGATAGAATTCTATGTATCTTTTTATGACCTTTGAATTCAATGACTATTTTAAAAATACTTGACAAATAGATTATTTGAATAGATGGGAATTATGTTATATTTTTAATTATTGTTTTAAGAGATGTTATTAGTTAAAAATGGAGATTTCTCATCTTTTGAAATTTATCAATCATATCAATATAATTATTAATTTGAGAATAAATTTCATTTTTAAATAATATGTTGAGTTGAATATACACACATATGTATTTATGTACATACACACACACACACACACACACACACACACACACACACACACACACACACACACACACACACACACATGTATATGTATATATGTGTGTGTGTATATGTATGTATTAATGTATGTATATGTATACACATACATATATATACATATGTATAGACATATACATATATGTATATATGTACACACACATATGTATATGTATATACACACACATGTGTGTATGCATATATTTATATGTATATATGTATGTATGTATGTATATTATATCTGTGTGTATGTGTGTGTGTGTGTGTGTGTGTGTGTGTGTGTGTGTGTGTGTGTGTGTGTGTGTGTGTGTGTGTGTGTGTGTGTGTGTGTTAATGTATTTATATGTATACACATACATATATACATATACATACATACATGTATGCATAAATACGTACATGTGTGTGTGTGTGTGTGTGTGTGTGTGTGTGTACACATGTGTATATGTGTGTATGTATATATTTATATGTATGTATGCATGCATAAATGTATGTATATACATTATATACATATGTATGTATATATGTATAAGTATATATATACACACACATATGTTGATTTCGCTATAAATAATTTAGTGATTTTTATAACCATTTTTTATCAATTCAATTTATATTTATTTTGGTATTATTTTTATTAGATAATGATCCTTATAATAGCATGACTATAATTTATCTAACTATGAGTTACCAAAATCATTTTCTATTTGATAATATTTTACTTATAGCAATCAAGGACATGCTAACTACTAAACAATGCCTATAAATGGTTAAGTTGATAATTTTTATTTAGATAATGGTAATAAAATTGAATACCTTTGTTGATACGATATAAATGAATTATTATAGTGAAGAATTGTGATGTGTGTTATGGTCATATTTTAGTTTTAAACCTTGTATAGGCTTATGAAATGAATTAAATATAATTGTGTTTTTTTTTTAAAGATTGAAGGGTATAACTAAACTACGTTGAAATATGGGACCCTTGACATGTTAAGGAAACTATGTTGAAATATGAGGAGTACCATCATAAATAAATTTGGTATTAACATATGAATAAAGTTGTGTTAATTTTAAGATTTTAAACCCCAGATATTTTTCCTTTTGATGTATATTTTATAAAGAGAATGGTGGATTATTTCTTGCATGATAGTTTATCTATACATTATTTTCTTGATATTCTAAGTGGTATATATTTAAAATATTTTGTTGGATGTTTTTTTAAATTTTGGGTCAAGTTGAATTGCAGTTCTATCTTGTTTTTATGTCAAGTCTAATATATTTTATAATGTATATGTTAAATTTGTGAATAATAATTTTATCTAAGTTTGTGATGTGTTGTAAGATTATTTGATTTGTAACAAGGAAAAATTGTTATAATTTTATGAAGATATTTTAATTTATATGTTATGTAATTTTAAATAGATAATTTGACTTAAGTCAAATAGCTGAGAATGGGTTAAGAGATTATTATTTACCTTTTTGGTCACCTCAAGAAAAGGCAATCATTCTAGTATTTTTTAACGACTAAATTTATAAGAAACTTGAGAGGTTGTAGTGAAAGTTAATTTTTTATAGTTTGAACAATATTTATAAAGTTTTACTATAACTTTAAATAATGAATCATATTATATTTTTACCTTGAATTTTTAAGTTGTTAAAATTATACACATTTATTTTTACCACTAATATCTACTGATAATGAATATTTAAACTTATATAAACCATAATACATTAGTATTGTGTCTCAATAAATAACAAATGGAGCAATAATTATCCTTTAATTAAATTAACATATTTTATACCAATTCAATAATCAAATGGAATAAAGGGACATATTGGACATGGATGAGCTCCATTATCAGAGAAACAACATTGAAAAATATTCCTTAATATGATTATACATGTTCTTATGATAATTATCTAGATTTTCCCTATTTTGAAAGGCATTGTTTGAATGTAGTCTTTTGAAATTAGTGAAGTTGAATATGTTTAGATATAAGATTTGGTTTGAATATGTTAGTTGCACTTATCATTGAATTATTATTTTTTGGTTTGATTATCAACTTTATTTGTTGAAGATAAATGATTTATATGAGATGAGATATCATGAAAATTAATAAAAATGAGTCTTCAAAAAGTTAATTTATGATTCAACTTTATGTTGAATATTGTGAAGTTGATTACCGTAGAATACAAAACCCTAACTTATAGGTCAAGAAATGGTAATTTCATATTGGTAAATGTTAAATATGTGACATATTAGAATGATTTTTTTAAATATAACTATAAATTGAATAAGTTGAGTACTTTTACATTGAAATGTATGTTCTTATAAATTTATATTACTAATATAATGATAGTTTTTAAGAGGAGGAGATGTTGGATTACATAGATACAAACATGATAAATGAGCTAATCTAATTAACAAGAAGCATGCGATTTAGAAGGAACTTGTAATTTAGTTACATAACTATATGTTATTTATATTTACTAATTAGATGAATTTTTATTAATAATATTGTAATAACTTAGTTTAATGTGAATTAAGTATGGTAGTACAAATTATTTAGTGCAATGCATACCTTTTAAGTTGAATAAAGACAGGAAAATATTTTGAGTGGTTTCTAAGCTAACTTTAGATGATTTTTTTGGGAACAATAAATATTTGGGAGGACTTTAAGAAAATTTACAATATGTCTTATCTTGATTGAGTTAAATATAAATTAAGGATTATTAAAATTAATTCAACCTAACTAATATAACTAAATAACTTGTTCATCAAACATATTTAAATTAAATTTCCTTACAATTATCTTTAAGATAAATTTAAAACTCTAGAGCAATCAAATGAAAATTATTTATCATGTTTTTTTGACCTATTTCATTTATGCATACCTATATTTTTTTTAATAAAACATGATTTACATTTACTCATAGACAATTAAGTGAGTTGTGTTATAATGGCATGCTTAAAAAGGATACACTCACATAGTGTTAGAAGTTGTGTAAATTAATGTGATATATATCCTTTAATATTAAAAATATCTAGTTTTATTTTTTAAGGATATGACATTGATAGTAGAGTATGGTTTCTAATCTAAGGCTCTTTGGGTAAAAGATTTGTCTAATATTTTTAATTTTGTATCTCTGTATAATGAGTACATGAACTAATAAAGGTGTGCAACAACCCTACATAAAATAATAGAGGGGATAGAAGAGATGATAAAAATAGGATAATGAATGAATATCCACATAATTATGCTATTAAAAATAAAAATTACATTAAAAATAGTGTTTTTAGTGATCTTCCATTAAGGAATGATGAGTTTATAACTAGAGTCCATGGAATTCTCATTACTGTATGAGACAAGATATAAATTCAAGAGAATAGGGTTGCTTATGAGAAGGCCACAAACATAACCAAAGGAATAATTTGAAGAAAAATCTAATGGAAGTAGAAGGTGAACTTTCATAACCACATGTTGTAATATATCATTATATTAAGGAACTTAAAAATATTCCTCTACCCACATTTTCTAGAGATAAATCTATTGATGTTATTAAATTAGGGACAATAAATATATAGAATTATTTCACTCTCCATAATGTGAGCTCAAAAAACAAGGATTGTATTTGAGATTATCAATTAATTGGTGATGTTTATTTGTGGCATAACCCCATTCAATATCTTAATAGGTATGAACCCTTAACATGTACCTTGGAAACATTTAAGAGATAGTTACATCTACATTTGAAGGAGTTGTTGCTTAGGGTTTGCCTTTGAAGAAATATATCTTATTTTTTGGTAAGTCTTAGATGCAAAGTATAAATATTTTAACATAGATATAATTTCACATAGTGTGATCCTTAAAAATCCACAATAATCTCTTAAAAAGGACCATTGGGCAAGGGGCAGATTGAGACTCTATAGGTTCACTCAAAGATAAATATATCTAGATTTTGCTAATTCATTTTATAGATAGACATTGCACAAAGTAATAAGTTTTTAGTTTTTATAAGTCCTTATTTATATTAGATATAAACTTAAACCTAATGTAGTTCCTTGCCCTACCATATTCCACCTTAGGTGATCTAGGCCCCATTTGCCTACCATGCTCCTTTTTAAAAAAAAATTATTCCCCTTTTTCTTATAATATTTGATAAAACTATGTTAGATTTCATTTTATTTTATTGATCCATGAAATAAATTATCACCATATCTTATACAATCTATAGAGAGAGAGAGAGAGAGAGAGAGAGAGAGAGAGAGAGAGAGAGAGAGAGAGAGAGAGAGAGAGAGAGAGAGAGAGAGAGAGAGAGAGAGAGAGAGAGAGAGAGAGAGAGAGAGAGAGAGAGAGAGAGAGAGATTTTTTAATAACTTCAGGCCTAAAAATCAATCCAATCTCCAAATTTTCCAAGCTAAGGTCAATTTAAAATTCCCCCCCCCACAAGGCTTCAAAAAGAGAAATTTTTATTACCAAATTATATGTATTATTATAGGAAAATTAAAATAAATTTAATTAGTATTCCCAATTATTTTATTGATCCATGAAATAAATTATCACCATATCTTATACAATCTAGTTCAACCTTTAAGCTTGACCATTTTTTTATGGATGGTGTGTAAAACTAAAATTTAATCATGTTCCAAAAGTAATAGTAAAGGCCCACCAAAATATTGAAGTGAAAAACAATATATATATATATTTTTGATAGCCAATTATCTAACTCCATTAAGGTAAAAAAATTATTCAAAAATATTTTAGCAAAATCAATTTCATCATTACTTATATTGTAGAAATAAAATGAGATTTTTTGCGAATTTATCAATTGCCACTAGGATAGTATCATGTTGGAATTGATAATAAGCATTGATATAAAATATAATGAAATAGAAACAAATTTATCATCATGGGGATAAATTAAACCACCTTGTTGATAATTATCATATTTAACTTATTGGCATTCTAAGAATTTTATAACAAACATAGCTACATCTTTATTCAAACTAGTATAGAAATAATATATTTTTATCTTTTGTATCATTTTGGTCATACCCAGATGAGAAAAAAATGTGCATTATACTTTTATTTAATTATTTTATCCCTTAAATTACTATAATTAAACACTTATATTTATTCGTTATACCTCAAAAGACCATATGAGTCTATGGATTAATCTGACAATGCTTTAGCCATAAATTTTTTAGATTATTCTTCACATATTTATTTAAAAATTTCATCATTTAACTTTTTTTACAACATAAATTTTATTAAATTATATTTTAGGATAGGTTTAGATAAGTAGATACATATATTGAGTGCATCAACAAAAATATTTTATGTACCTTTACATTAGAAATATCCATGTCAAAATTATTGATAAACTCCAGCCATATTCACTACTAAAAATCAAATCATTTTGTGAATAAATATGTTCAAGGATATAGTGGTATTATTTGACTTTTAATGCTTAACTATAAGAAAATATTTTCATTGTTTAAGTGCCTAAACAAAAAAAACCAACTCTAAGTCATAAGTAGGATTATTATTCTCACATTACTTGGGTTTATAGGATTCAAATGCAATCAATTTAAAATATTAGGTTAGGACACCAAAAAAAACACACAAACTAAAGCATCATCTAAATTAAAAAAATTCCATTTGAATTAGGTATGACAAGTATTGGTTTACATGTGATAAAATACTTAAGATTTAATAAAACCTCTTCACATTATGGTGATAAAACATACTTATTACCATTGTGTTTAAAGGATGTAATGGGTTTAGTTATTATAGATTAAATTTACACAAACCTAAGGTAGTAACCAACTATTTCCATGAAGATATGAACCTCATGAACATTCTTAGGAAAGGGCCACTTGTTTATAGCCTTGAAATTAGAAAATCAATACCAAGCCATTATTTATATATAATGTGTCCAAATTAATGAATCTTAGACTAATATAAATAATATTTTAAATGTTTAAAATCTATGTTGCTTTAATCTCTATAATACTAAGCATAGGCATATTTCATGTTAAACTTCACTATTAGAATAAGGATATAATCTAGGAAAACTTGCATAAACTAATCCAATAAATCCATAAATATGTTTTTAATTAATTTTATGAACATTAAAAGTGCATTAGTCAATCCAAAGAGCATGGTTGTGAATTTTTAATAACCATACCAAGTCCTATAAGTATTTTTATGTGAATATTTGTGTTTAATTCTAAGTTGCTAGTATCCTTATCTCAAGTAAATTTTAGAGAAAAATAACATCCTTCAATTGATTAAAACATATCTAATATTATCTACAAGGAATATTTATTATTTAGTTTTACCTTATTTAACATTATATAATCAATACAGAGCTTTAGTGTTTCATCCTTATTATTCACTAAAATAACACAATCACCCAAAGAAAGCCACTACATTTGGTTAACCCATTATTTAATACTTATTGTAACTAAAATTTGAGTTCTTATAGATATTATACATTCATCCAATAAAGATATTTGAATGCATGAATAGATATATGTACTATATAAATAGTGAATTCAAAATCCCTATAAGATGGTATACCAAGAAGTTATTTTGAGAACACATCCTTGGATTCTTTTAAGATAAAAGCATATATTATAAATCATTGTCTCTTTAAGAAAGTTATTATACTTGAACACCACATACTTTTCAAAAAAATTGGATTGATTTATTTATATTAATTCTTATGATATATGGGTTTTAATATCCCTTAGATTACTAACAAGTTATAATATTCATCTATTAATTGCACCTTTTTCTTAAAATAATCAAGCTTATCTTGGTATAGTTATAACCAGTCCTACAAATAATAATGTCATAAGACCCTAAATATAAAAAAAATTGGTTTACCTTTTGATTAAAAACAACTAAGTTAAGATCAACATGCTCTATGAATTCCAAAATATTTACTCTTTTACCTATGATAAACTCTAAAAGTCTCATCTTATTTTGTTCTAATAGGTTTTTATGTACATTTATATGCAATAAAAGGAAAAATAAAACTATCTATAAAACCAAAAATAATTAAAAAAGACAATGAAAAATTAAAAATTATATACCATTATACCTTTATTATTGATTAGAGTGGATTTTAGGTCTACATTCTAATTATCCATTATTGCATAAACTCTATGGTTGTTAGGTTGATTACCATTTAACTTTTGGAATTCCTTCCTATATTGGTTATCACCACATTCTTAGCACTATATGGACCCTTGTGGAGGTAGTGACGATAAATTAACAACTATTTATAGTCCACATTGATTGGTTTGGGTCTAATTTATATTTGTTTGACTAGATTAAAAATAATTTTGAGGTTTGAAGCTATGTTTGATTCTAAAATATGTTGTAGTTATTTTTTTAAAACAAATTTATTATTCAAATATTTACTTTTAAATTTATTCCCAATATAAAAAATATATATTTAAACATTTTTCTATCAATTTTTAATTCTTGCCTATCCATGTAACATGTGTTATATACAAGAAGATGCATTTTATTATTACCTCTTTGTGTTTTAAGCCAAATTGAACCATTCATGCATGAATTATCTACCTCCCAACTACTTATAGATAGTATTATGTGATAATATCAATGTTCCAAATATATGAAAAGTGAAAAAAAAATATTATACATCTACCTTATCACTTATTACACATGTCAAATTAATATAGATTGGAGTTATATTATTTTTAACTAAAAAGGAATATCAACATTTCACAAATGTCAGTATTCACAACAAGATCAAATCTAAAAACAAATACCAAATGTATAAAAAATTTATTTTAAATCACGTGTATATTGAATACCTATTTAATTAATCATATACTTATTCTATAAAAATAAATTAACCAACAACAAGAGTAATAAATATTCAATGTAACATCACTAATGATTGTGTATACATAGAACCAATGAATATTCAAATGAATAAAAATGATTTGACCCCCACAAATGTTAATAAAATTAATTACTATAATCATAAATATGTCATAAATAAACATGTCAAGACATTCAAAATAATATTAAGTATAAAAAATAGTCATAACATTGGCAACCTTATTAGCTAGTTTCACTAGTGAAATTGGGTTGTAAAAATAATTTTGCAATTAAAATCAATTTTTAAAGTGAAATTCAAGTTAAATATTTTATCAAGTAGCTATGTGTAAACCAAGTTGAAATGATAATAAAAATTTAGGGATGAATTGTTAGCTAACATGGTATGAATAAAATGATATATTAGAAAGGGAAATTCAGGCTAGATAAATAACTAATGAACACCCTAGAATTGAAATTCTTAAAAACTAACTAATGCTTTTAACACGATAGTATTCAATTATTCCTTATTCATAAATAATTATTTGTAAAATTATCATACAATAATATCTCAATAATTGAAAACTTAAAATGATATAACAAAACTCGCAAGTCCTCTTCCTTAATAATAATGAATACTTGCACCTTGAAAAATGTTGATCCAAACCAAAGGAAAAAATAAAAGACAAAAAATAAACCAAAACAAATTAATAAAATAATAAATAAAAACAAACCAAAAAAATAGTAAAAATAACTAATTAAGAAAAATATTTAAATGATTAACATTAATCAAATGATGTAGCCAATTAATATCAAGATATTGTAAATGAAAGGAATTATTCCCAGGAATAGTTATAATTATATAAATACCAAGGCAAAGATAATCAAAATTATGATTATTATTTGGGTCCTCATGTGATTTATCCCAATATAAAATAATACCACCAACTCTAAATGTTTTTTTGATACTTTCTTATCAAAGCATTTCTTTAGTTTCTCTTTAGCTTTCTCTAATTTTTATAAAGCAGTGGATTTATTTTCATCTAAATCTAAGAGAACATTACATATTTGTTATATCATATTGGTATCTTCTAATAAATATTAGATAGTAGTTTTCAGAGAAGAAATTTGAATTTCTCTTGGTAAATTAGCTTCAAATCCATAAGCTAGAATAAATATTTAATAACTTGTAATAGCCTTTACAATCACATGATCAACCCAAAATGCTTAAAAAACATTAAGTTACAATATCACTTATTCTCATAAATTAAATTTTTCATGATTGAAATCAAATTTTTCTTGGTGGACTCAGCTTGTCCATTCTTTTAAGGATAATATTTTGATGAATGACTAGAAATAATAATATGACATCTCAAAAAATATATGTAATCATTTGAAATAAACTATGGACCATTATCGTAAAAAATTTCATAAGAAACATTGAATCTAGAAAAGATATGATTTTCAAAAAAGGAAATCACTTCAGTTATAACATAAATTTTTAAATCTTTGGCTTCTAATCATTTTGTAAAATAATCCATAATGGTCAAAATATACATGTGACCAACTAAAAAAAGATGATGAATATCGGAGATAAAATCAATTCCTTATTTAGTAAACATATTTTTTGGAATAAATTTTTTAAAGGCATGAAAGTTAATCTATCTCTACCAATAAATAATTGGCAAGGCATGAATGCATAAACTATCTTATAAGTATATTAAAACAATGTAGTCTAATAATAACCTACATGTAAAATATTATTAGTGGTTTTTATTTCATAATGACCACCACAACTATATTAATGACATCCTGTAATCACATTTTGATTTTGATCATGATTTAAACATCATATAATAACTCCATCACTATTACTATGAACATAAAATTTTATATAAAACAAACTTTAAATCTTGAAGTCTAAGTGACTTTATTTATTTTTATTCAAATTACTATGATATGTCTATTTTTGAAAATAAAAGACTAAATCATAATACCAATCATCCTTAGAAATAAAATAGTCCCATTTATTCATTTCAAGTCCAAACAATAACTTTTTATAAAAATCAACAACCTTAATGTTTAGAAATGATGCTTAACATGCAAAGAGTTATCAATTGATAAGATTGAAACATTCATATTTGAGGTTGCATTTTCAACCAAATGAATTTATAACTCATTAAATTTAATAGTCTTTAATTCTTAAAATTCAAGGTTAAATATTTAATCCTTAAGATCCATTTAGCTAATATTCATTGGATAGTATGTTGTTTTTAAAAATTATAAATAATAAGTACACTAGATCTAAAAATAACTTTACTTCCCATCAAAAGATAAGTGAATTTGATTAAAAAATATACCAATGAAAACATGAAAGTTTCAATCAATGTAAAATTGGTTTATATATCTTTGAAGACTTTATTCATGTATCTAATATGATTTTACGTATTATTCACATCATCGTATGTAATTACAACACCTATGGATTTTCAATAACATTTATAAAAAGAGTGAAATGTTTGTTTAAATCAATTTTATCAAGTATAAGAGTAGTTATAATGGCATCCTTAATATTATTTAAAGTTGAATCAACACCCCCAAACATAATACTAGTATTTATTTAGAAACATTTATAATTGGTTTAATTTATCAACAAAATTAGAAATAAATTTCCACATGAAATTGATTTTTTAAAGAAATATCTAATACCAGATTGGTATTTTGGAGGTGATAGATCCTTAATGACTTTAATATAATTTAGACCAATAGAAATACCATTTTTTATAAATAATATGTTCTAATAATTTTCCTTATGTAAAACCAAACACAAATTTCTTAGGGTCCAAATAAATACCATATTTTATACATCTTTTAAAAATTTCATGAAGATGATCAATATGCTTATTTATTTTCTTATAATGCACAATGAGATCATAAAGATAGATCTAAATGAATATGCCAATTAAGTCATCAAAATTTACATGATTATCCCTTTGAAACATGGAACCTACATTCATAAGACCAAAAAACATTTTATTATAATCAAAATATCCTCTATGCATGGTAAACATAATCTTATGTCTATCATCTAGATTAACAAAATTTTGATTGTAACATGAAAATATGTCAAGTAACAATATCATTTCAGATCCTACAACTTGTTCAAAAATTTGATTAATGCTAGAAAGAGGAAAATTATCTTTAATACTAACCTTATTAAGATCTCTAAAATATACATAAAGTATAATTCACCATTATTTTTATGAAGAGGTACCAAATTAGCTACCCAGTCTAAAATTTTATAGGAAAAATGACACCAACATCAAACATTTTATCAAGCTCCTTATTGATGGTGTCTTCCAACAAGGGATTTATTCATCTAATATTTTTCCTAACATTTTTAATACTAGTTTTAATAGGGATATCATGTTTAATAGTATTGGTATTGTAACCTTGTAATTATTTATAACCAAGAAAAAAATCAATGAATTCTTTAAAAATATTAATAAATTAAACTTTTTCTTCAAGAGTGCATTGAATTCCTAAATAAACATGTTTAGGATCTTCCTTGGTATCAAGATTTATATGAATAGTTTCAAATATTATTGTCCTTGAATGTTATTCAATGCATGAAATTTTTAGCTAATCATTAGGAGTGAATATTGAATCTAAATTAGTTAAACTACTAGGCAAATTATTAGTACTTAACTAAATATAATCACCATAATTCAACACATAATCATTATGATCAAAATAATTTCCTTGAAGAAATGAATCAATATGTTCATCATAATTTGAAATAAGTCAATTTTCATTTAAATCAGGCACTTTAGGTCTAAAATTTTTAGAAAGAGACAAGTGAACAATTGGTTCATTTTCATTTAGAGTAGGATTCAAAGTAAAAAATAATAAACTTATCAGCTCAAACATTGAATTATCTAAATATATGAGTGATATTAAAGGATTTAAAATTTTCAAGTAATGACCATGAATTTTTAGTATATCTATGTAGATGAGTTTTATTAATACTATAATCCTTTATATCTTATCTAAAAATTAACTTAGAATGATCAAAGAATTATAATTATTTGACATTAAGTTCAACTATTTTTTATAAACATAAGCATAAGGATTTAAGTTCTATTATATTTTTAATATTATTAAATGATAATTTATAAGCATATAAAAATATTTTAACAATAGGAAAAATTAAACAAATTCTAGGACCATTACCATGTTGTGAACATGCTCCATCAAAATTAAAGGCCATAATGTATCTCTACAAAAATTCTTTTTCTATTGTTGTTAAGACTCATATAAAGTTAATAATTCATAAGTACTAATTCTAGTTCTATCATAAATAATAGTATGTGGTATGGAATTTATAAGATTTATTTACTAATAGGAACTCAAGTTATATCCTTAGATGTCTAATACTTATAAAATGGTCATACATATGCTTCTTTCATCTTGTATGATTTTGATAACAATATCATGAAACTTACCATAGCTTTTGATCTGATAAGAATCAAAACTTATGAGTTTCCTATTATCAATTTCATAAGATATGCCCAATTGATCAACAATAAATTTAGGCATTATATTCTTAGAGGCCCTTATATCAAAGATGCAATTATGAATAATTTTTTTATCAACTTTAGCTAAAACATAAAAAAGAGGTATATAATCAGTGGGAGAATCATGAATCCAAGGAAAAATAGGATATTGTTCATTATTTTCAATTTATTCTTAACATCCTACCACATTCTTAGAATTTATGTTTTTGATATTATAACTAATTTTATCAATCTGACCGAGTAGACCAAAAACTTGAAATAATGAAATACCCACCTTAATGGTGGCTAAATAATCTCTAATATTATAAGTACCAACATAAGGATGACAAATGTGAGTATAATTATTGGGATTATAAGTAGGATATTATGAAGTATTAAAACCAATTGATAAAGGATTATTTTATTAAGAACTAATTGTAGCATTATCAGATGTAACATTATTATGCATACATTTTACTTTATCTTTATTTTTATAATATGATGATTGGTTATTAGTTATGTTAGAATTATCCATTTTGTTAGAATAATCTCTTTGTTTAGTGTTGATAGTATAAGCAATAGTGATTTTGACATCATCTAAAGATTCATAAATTTCACACATTTATATTATCAGCTAAATCAATAGAGTTACTATCACTTCCTTCAATTATCTTTTAAATTTTTACAAAATTATACAAGTGTTATGTTTAACCCCACTAAATTAAACTGTAAGTTACACAATTAAAAAAAAATAACTTACTTAACTCATATTCATTTTAATAATTATCATTATCTTTCATTGTTTGAATAATAAATACATATATAACTATAAATTTAGAAAATATAGATAAACCACAAATTAATATATTATCTATCTAACTTTCAAATATTATATAAAAATGCATAGTGTAAGTTTCCTTTTATAATGCATAGCAAAATGAAGGGTAAATCACTACATTTAAATAATTCATATTTATATCTATTCATAAATATATATTCTCTATTGTTTACAACATGCATAATTATGTATAATCTATAAAACCACTATTTTATTAAATAATCATAAATCATAAAGTATGAATTATTACATTTCATCACAAAATATTATAATACACATGATATGATTTAGAAAAAGTAAATTTAAGCCTCATAATATAGCTCTAAAATAAATGCAACAATCATGAGCATGATTCTAAGATGGTTGATAAGCTAAAGAGAGAGAGAACATCATCAGGGTGATTTTCCTCCAACCACAAACCATTTATCTCCCACACAGTTCACCATTAGTATTGTCCCTTCCCTTCAAAAAGGGCCAGATAAAAGCAGTATGAATATAAAGAATTCAATTAGAACCCATGTGTGGTATAATAACTAATACATGTAGTAATCACATATATCATAGACAATAATCCTATATCTAATATTACATCATGAATACACATGTAATCTAAAATGTATAGAGGAATGAAAATGTCTTATCTATAACATTACTTTGGAAAAAAAAAATCATTTTAGATTTCAAATTGCACATAGATCTATATCAATTCCACACATACATAATCTCTAATAATGAATCTAAATTTTTCATAATATACCAAATGATAGGTATATACATTGCATGAAAACATCCTATGTATACCTCTCATTTATTATTACATTAAGCATGCATGGCATAATCTCATAAACAAGTTTTCAAGGCATAATAACCACATATTTATAGCATACAACCACTCATCAAATCAAGGCAAATCTTTACTTGTTCTACTCAACATAAGGAAAAAACATCCATCTAATATAGAAAACCCACATTACTTTTTCCCAAGACATAAATAATGTTTATGCATCTGAGAAATATCAGTTCATATCAACCATTAACATTCATAATTTCTAATATAATCATAATTGCATACCTAGGTTATAAATATATAAGTAATGAATGCATTTATTTCCAACTCAAAGGAATTTTATAATTTTCAATTTTTAACATTATATAATGTGATTAATTAAATCAAACAAAGTATTAATGTCTCATGAACACATATCCAAGGTTTTCGTTTAGACTAAACCAATACCCTAAACCTCTTGTTTGTTAGTTGACCATATTTTGCCTATATTCAATTCCTAGCAAGGTATAACTTACTTTTATACTATTTAAGGGAATATATCACACTCATACATATTATGAGTATAGTCTACCATATTATTTCACTTTTTATAAAATAATAATTATATAAAAAATATAAATAATTGAGGGTAATTTTTAGTGTATATTAGCCACTCAAGATTTCATATTGCTCCATTTCATTTACAACTAAAACACCATAAAATGAGTCATCAATTCTTTAAATACACCATTACCAAATAACATGTTCAAAAATCATGTTATTACCTATAGTTGAATATGATTTCCTTATCAATTAAGTCTCTTAATATTAGTTGAGTGTCAAAGGTAGATAGTTGTGTCTCATATTTGAACATGGTATTTTGTGTGTGTGTGTGTGTATTACTTATTCAATAAAATAATATATTAAGTACATCCTACCTTATTATTACATACTAAATTCTCTCACTTAACTGATTTATTCAATTATGTATGGATTAATAAGGTTGATTAAATTGATTGTTACTTTTTAATTAAAACTTAAGTCATATGTTGTTATGGGATAGATGTGTGTTACTTAGACTTCATGAGTTCACTATTTTGAGATGATAGATTATGGATTATATACACAAATGATTATGTTACATTTATTTTTATAGCATATTTTTATATGTATCATGATATACTTGACTAACTACTTTATTATTGTGAGATGGATGCAGAAGAATTCATCCCTAAGAACATACCTGAGGGAGAGCATCATCAGAGAGGGTGGCATAGATGGAGATAGTGAATAATGACATAGGAATTACAAATAACCCTACACATACCACATTAGATTAAAAATGTTAAATGCATTGTGTGTTTGGATTATTAGAAATTATAGTTTGCATGTTTTAAATGTGAGTACGTAGTTATGGAATAAATCTTGTATGTGATTGTATTTTTTATGTAGACTCAATAATTGATGTTGCAATAAGATTACATGAGGTTACTTTACTTATGCTTGTCTATGATTTTCATGAGTAAATCAAATAAAATATATATAGCTGCTATTATATATAGACTAGTATAATGTTTTTAAAATGTCATTGAATGTTTAGCTTACTATTATTGATATTCAAGAATATCAATAGAAGTTAATCTATTAAATTAAAAGTAACACACACACACACACACACACACACACACACACACACACACACACACACACACACATATATATATATACATACTAATAATTATCCTTTTATTGAAATAAATTATAGATTTATCTATCTTTTGATAAAGAGATAATTATCTTTATTTTATTTTATATTCAAGGAGATTAAACTATCCTAAAAATAATAACCTAGAGTTAAGTCCAATCTAAACCTAATATTTGATTGCCATGCATAAGACTACATTAAAAACTAGAAGTATGGATATCATTATGTTAATGATTAATATAGAATTGAGTATTGGATATACTGAGGGACTTATAGCAAAGTGATCATGCAAAAACTGTTAAACAAATTGTTTTATAATATTTGAAAAAGTTCAAAGTGAGATAAATTCGGGTTTATGGTAAGTTTAATGGAGAGATAAATATGGATTAGTGGAGTTATAAGAAGGATATTATGCATGGACTTTGAAATAACATGAATAATGGCATGCAAAGCTGGAATGGAAGGAGGTCAGTGAGGAAAAGGAATAAGAAGGATTTATGGGAAGAAAGGAGATACACATAAAAGGAAAAAGGAAAAGCATAGAGTAGAAAAGAAAGGGATTTTAAGTTATTAGAGTTTCAAAATAGGAGCATTTATAAGGTTGTTTTTATATCCAATTTTAAAAGGAATTTTTGTGTGTGATTATGAAACTTAGGGTTTGGAAAATAGAATATAGTTTTTAATGGATATAGTCTTATCCTTGTGGATGGCTCATCCATCCATAGAGTTAATCCATTATCCCCAAATCTTAATTTTTTTTATAATTTAAATAATGTTAAAATATAGGGTTAAATGAAGTTTTTTAGATAAATGGTATACTACTGTAGTTCAGAAAAATAATAACATGAAGGAATAGTTATATGCAAACAAAGAATGAGTTTTGTTAAAATGTTATATACCTACATACTCAGTTATAATATGGGAGTAGTAGGTTATCCTTGTTTTAGAAAGATGTTGAATAAGTCATAAAATGTTAGATGAGATTCTATTTGGGGAAAATAAGGTACTATTGTTTTATTATGAATTTTTTTTTGTGATAGTCAAAATTTAGGTGAAACAGAGTTCTATTTACATCTATAAAAGATTTGAAAATAAAACATTGTTATTCATAATATGTATAGGGGATATAATCCATATCAAAATTATGAAGATGTTGAACAAGTTTCAAAAGGGATTTTATTATATGTACCATGCGTAACATATGTGACACATGTATCTGAGTAGCATATGTGACGTATAAACATATATTGATTGGGGCATTTTGTTTAAAGTGGATTTCATACAAAATAGAGTATGGATATTTATATACAAACTATGTATATAAATATATCCAGAGGATATATATAAAATGTATTCTTTAATAGATAAGTATATATATATATAATGCCTTACTATTCATATTATTTATGCATAGTCCATTCAAATGCATTCTATTCTAAGTGTTTAAAACAAAATACTTAGGTTCAATGCATATATTATCCCACAAACCCATGTGACTATCATAATATATATATATATATATATATATATATATATATATAACTATGTATTATGATAGTCACATGGGTTTGTGGGATAATATATACATTGAACCTAAATATTTTGTTTTAAACACTTAGAATAGAATGCATATGAATGGACTATGCATAAATAATATGAACAGTAAGGCATATAGTCATGGTATGTATTCTTTAATAGATAAGTGTATATATATATATATATATATATATATATATATATATATATATATATATATATACATAGGTGTGTGTGTGTGTCTATATATATATATATATATATATATATATATACACTTATCTATTAAAGAATACATACCATGACTATATGCCTTACTGTTCATATTATTTATGCATAGTCCATTCATATGCATTTTAATATAAGTGTTTAAAACAAAATACTTAGGTTCAATGCATATATTATCCCACAAACCCATGTGAATATCATGATACATAGTTTGTGTGTGTGTGTGTGTACTTATATATATATATATATATATAAACTATGTATTATGATAGTCACATCGGTTTGTGGGATAGTATATCTATTGAACCTAAGTATTTTGTTTTAAACACTTAGAATATAATGCATATGAATGGACTATGCATAAATAATATGAAAAGTAAGGCATATAGTCATGGTATGTGTAAATAGGTATACTGTGTATATTTTTAGACACATAATAGTTTGTGTGATTCACTAGGAGACTTATAGTTATATAAGTTAGAGTGAGATTGTAAGAACTATGTGTTTTTGAATTAGACCAATCTAAATAGTGAATTTGATTTGTAACCTGAAAAAATAGGAATCAAATAAGTTATGGTTGGAAATGGAAAGAGTGAATTTTTTATTTAGATTTAAAATATATTTCACTATGTAAAGGAAATTATTGACTATTTCTCCATGGTATTTGATAACTTAGATTATTGAATAAATGACTTAAATTTTGGGAATAATAGAAATATGAGATTAAGAATAAAAATTGAGCCTCATTGGATTCATTATTTCTATGGTTAAATTATAAGAACATGGGTTTTGGAATTATGAAATACATATTTGTTCTCAAGCCTTTTCTTGGAATTTTTCATCTTTTAAGCTTTAAAAATAACAAGGAAAAAAGTTATTTTAGTAGTTAGAATTTTAATTGTAGATTAAATTATATATATTATGGGATATATATAATAATATTGTATAAAGATACATAATACATGTATAATATAACCTAGGTCATCTTATACATGTATAGTGTATATTTATAGAATAGGTAACATGCCTATATTTAATATTAATGACTAATAAATCATGAAATACCTAAGGATAGGGGACTATAACTATATGAACATAGCCTAAGTTCTAAAATGGATGAATAAGTGAATGTTGTTAAATCTTTATGAAAGTTGTTAATGTTAGTTATATTGAGTGGTATGAACTTTATGTTATGAAAATGTTAATTTTGTGCTTAACATTTAATAAAGGAAAATAGACTCATGGAATGAATTTCATTATACATGTATGGTAAATAAAATTTCTTGTCATAGATATTGTTTATGAGATATAGAATATAATGAGGTTCATTCATATATTTGATGGACTAAATGTATGCAGAGTAATTATTTCTATAATTAGCATGTGTTTTTACTTGCTAGTAGAAATAATTGCATGAACCTATTAGTTATAACTATACGTTAACCAAATCTAGCATTGATGATTCTAACTAAGTAGTGAGACAAACTTCACCAGCTTAGTTAACATCACCAATGCTAAATGAAGGTAATATGATCAAGTGGTGTGTATGAATTTGACTAATCCTAGAGATCATATGTTATTTGAAAACTTTGGCCAAATTAATGTTTAGATAGACATTTTCATTTCATATGTATGATTTACATGCTTGTGTGATATCATGTTAGAAAATATTTATTTATGGTACACATCATGTATTAGGAATCTTAAAACACACAGGGTACTATCATGTCTCTCTAGATTATTGTACCATCACTATCTACCCATCTATGAAGGGACATTCCATATTTTGGGGAATATGTGGGGGATCAATGGTTTATGGTTTGTGTGTAAAAGTGATCAGATGATGATCTCCCTCCCCACAATAGTACTTACTTGGAGACTACACTTGAGATTATCTTAGATACATGAGTTAGTGTGATTCAAGTTACATGGAGCATTATATCTATTATTGTACTAAATATTGAGGCAACATGCCTAATGGAAATGTAATTGATTATTATTATACATTGATAGTAGAGGTTGTATTATTGTGCTAGTTGTGGATGGATTTTTTTTTTATTAATTTACTTATGCAATTATGATTATTTACATAAGTTGCTAGTGATTAGTAGATATAGTTGCTCATGTTTACTTGAGTTTGATATGCTTATTTAAGTATGTTGAAAATCACTAATTAGATTCTTATGGTGTAATATAATGAAATAATAAGTTTTGAGTAAATATTTAAAGAAAAATTACTATATTATTCTAGTAAATACCTATGGGGATGTTACAATTATATCTTAAATGCCTTTACATGAGACTGAATAACAATAAAATATAGCTAGAGTTATTAAATCTATAAGGTAGGTTGTACTAAAGTTATTATTTTATTAAACAAGTAATACACACACACACACATTTATTACTTGTTCAATAAAATAATAGCTTAAGTGCAATCAACCTTATATCTTAAAGTCTTTTACATGAGATTGTATAACAACAAAATACATCTATATGATACTTAAATATTACAAGACTTACAATCCTCCTAAGCATGGATTTATTATAACATTTTATAGTTAATTCCTATACATACATGTACAATATTTTATTATTTCATTACCATTATACATATCATAACATCTTTCACAATAACCACTATCAAACCACACTTAGATTTCATCCACTGAAGCTCATATTTATAATACATGGGATTTTACAAACATTCCCTTAAAAAATATACATTTAATAATGCTATACAATGCATACTATATTAATTATCAACTTAAATTCTTAAAGTCTATAACATTTCTTTAGTTTAAATAGGAGCATCCCAAATATTATTTATTCTAAATTTTTAATCAATTAAATAACTTGCCTAAGTTACCACTAGTTAAAGATGAATTAAAGATACACGGTTTCCAAAAATACTAAGAGAAAGTAATGATTTATAATAATACACACACCATTATCTTTATAAGTCATATATAGGTCAACTATTTTTAGTAAATATATTTCACGAAGGTGATTTGACAATCACTATACATATAGTTCTTTAAAATTTCTCAAATAACATTTTTATAGGCCTGTGGATGGAACCAAGTTCCATCCCCATGTTTATAAATATGAATCCCTTAATTTTTTAGAAGGATATACCAATATATACATTTTTATGGTTATACACTAATTCCATGAAGACATTTAATATTTTTCTTCTAAACAAGACTCAGTCTACAATAGACACAATAAAAAACCCATATATAGGTTAATACAATGGACATTGTTTAAATGTAGGTTTTCATAGACTCTCCTCTTTTTAAAAATAATCCCTTCCTCTTTCTCTATCCCCCCAATTCTTTTCTCTTCATTATTCTTATTTTATTTCCTCTCATCCTCCATGTTTTGCATGTTCAACAATTTCTCCTACAATTTTGTGAGTTCACCATAATGAAATTTGAATTTCCAAGTTTTCATGATATTATCCTCTTTTTAATTACTTGTAGTACATAACCCTATTTTTTGTAGGTAAACTACATGCAAACCCCCTCCTTTCAGCAAATAGTGAAGTCAACTCAAAATCATAGAAAAAAATACCTAATTCCATTTTCAAGATTCTTATAATGACCTAATTCCTTTTTATTTGAATTGTGAATGGAAATAAAATATTGGAACCTTATAAAAAACCAAAAATCAATTTTTATAAGTTATAAAACTAATTTAAGATATTTTTTTGGGTGTATTAAATCTTATATCCCCTTAGCCACCAAAAAGAGTAGGAATTGAGTCATAAAATCCTCACATGATTTAGGTATAAAATATGGTTTAATAAACACTCAATATTCTATGGGTTTTAAATGCATATAATATGTATAACACAAATATATTTTTTAAACCTAGGTTTAGTTTATAATAAGGTTTCACCATGGTTCATACAACTAATTCACATGAATAGAATTAGTGAATTATACTAATAAGAGCATCCATGCAAAATTGATTATGTCATAATAAATTAAACAATCCACACAAATTCAATGAAAGCATGCAATATTAACCATAGAGACAACTAATGAAAATAAAACACTTAGCACATTCTCAAAATACCTCTAGCATTTAATTCATTTAAGTAGTCATGAATGTTACTAGCTGTGTGCAGGTTTAGTTTTAATCTTTTTATCCCCAATGTCAATATCTGCATCTTCCTCTCCTATTTAATCTCTATTTGTGACAATCTTTGATGGTGGAATAGTCTTGTAAATACCTTAGTTAAAAAAAGGTATTTAGTCTAATCTTGAAATAAAATAATAAAGTACTTAGAATGTATATACATCTATGAACTATTAATCAAATCTATAAATGAAATCACATCCATACAAGATTACAATACACTACAATATAATATATCCAAATACACATTGGGGTATCTTCTAATCATAACCAAGCATGAAATAAAATAGTATAGCTATCAAATAGACAACATAAATGTCTAGATATATCTTTAAAATTTAAACTATTAATCATTAGTTTCACTTCTTTAACTAATAATGCAATCTTGGGAGAGTGAAATGGGTAGTGACATGATAGGATCATGATCTAATTCACAAAAGTTATAATAATAATTTTATTCTTATTTTTTACATTTTTAAGGAAATAAAGATTTACTTGATGTAGATGGTTTATCATTTAGTTAACACTTGGTAGTGACCACTCATTTCCAAGATTATGAATATATTTTAAAATTTATGCATTATTAGAATTTAAGCATGTGGTAGATCTATAATTAAAACCAACACATTTTAATTTATTTTTATATTTAATACAAAAGGCTAAAATTTCATCATAATCCACAATATCTTTGTCTTCTCAAGCCATTTTATATTTTAGAGGAAAAACCTTAAAAAAATATAATCTAGATAACTTTCTAGATAGTCTAACATCAAGAGAAATATTTTGATGCAACCCAATGAATACGATTATAAATTTGTAAATCATTTCACCTAGATCAATATAGATATTAACTAATTCATTGACTAAATCTAAATCTTGTTTAAGTTTGATAAAATAGATTTATAACCAATCCTCTTAATTTCCAAGTATTGATAACACTTATTGAAGGATAATAAATGCTTTATAAGTTTTACCTTCTAAATTTTGTGAGAAAACTCTAAGAGAAACTTTTTCATTTACAATGCCAAGAGTAACACAAAATCATTTAAAAGCATCAAAATGGTCTTCCCAAGACTCACTAGAACTTCTTGAATTTAGGAACATTAAGTCCTTTTAGTGAATTAATTTACCAAGACAAATATTAATAGGATTTCCATGAATCCTAGGATTCAATAAGGTTTGAGAAACATCTTCATCAGAATCTGATTCTTTATCAATTATTTCTATTAGATTTAAATTATTTCAAAAAAATCAAATTAGGTCTTAGACTCCCTACTTTGCTTGTTATTCCTTTGGATATTTTGGGAAATTCTACTACTTAACTAGACTGATTTAACTATAAAGTTGTATTAGAGTCAATAAATAAATTAAAATATGGAGGAATAATAAAATCATCATAAATAAGAGCTTCAACATGATAACATATTCTAAAAGAAGTATTAGAAATTAAAATCTAATCTCTTTCTTGATAGATTCAATTATTTTCTTATAAAATGTGGAATTGATTTAACCTACTAATATTTATGTACCAATAGATTAAAATTATACTTCTACTTCCTTAGCTATAACATCAAAAATACTAGGTAAAACCAGTCAAAATGAGTAATATTAGAAGCAATGTCAACTTTATCTTCAATAATTTCAATCAAAGGTTGGATAATAGGAGGAAAAATTCTAATGATCATGGGTAAGATAAATAAAGAAAATAGAAAATAAATTAAGATTTATGAAAATGGAATCCCCAACAAAGTCTCCAAATTTATTGATGGTGTAAAATGTCACTATAACAAATTGATCCCTTCACCTATCATGAAGGTTAAGATAAAATCATACCATTTTAATCATAATGTTATATGGAATGAGAATTTATTCCAAAGATGTGTAGAAGGGTTTTTTAAATATTTATGAGAAATAAAGATGAATTCGAATATCGAATAATGCACCATTATAATTTACAAATCAAATATATTTAAATATAAAAAAGAAATTATATCACCACTATGTAATCTAATCTATTTGATAGTGTAATACTATAGAAGAGATAATAACTTGAAGGAAATCTATCTAATCATTTATATTTTTATTTAATAAAAAAAATTATAATCTATTAGTGTCTCCTAAACTCAAAATAAATCAAAAGAAAATAAGTGAAACAAACCAAAGGATAAGTAAAACAAACTAAAATGGAAACCAAATAGGGAAACATAAATAAATACTAACATATTAATCTAATAGTGCTAAACTAACTAATTCCTAGACAACAAATTAAAAAAGTAAATTCATAACTACCTATCCTATGAATTTAAAGTGTAACAAGACTAAATAAAAAACAATAGTAAAATAAACTTTTTTTGATAGGGTGAAAGTCCATATTTTATAGGGCTTGAAACCATAAGTTTAAAAAATAAGCACATATGAACAAAAATGATCTAAATAGAACCAGGACACATGGGCTAACCTACAACCAAACTTTAGTAAAATTTCAGTAAAAAATAGGACCCAAGAACAACAAGACTCAAAAAATAGGATGCATATTAAATTTATTCAGAGAGCATGTCAGAACCATCCCTTTTTCAAGTTGGTGTTGTATCTTTCTTTTTGTCACCAACTTTTTTATTGATGTCACTACACTTTCCTCTACTTTGGATGCTAGGGCCTTCTACCATATTTATTTTATTCTCCATAGTCCCCTTGTCCTTCTCTAGTCTTTCTTTCTATTTTTTCTTGACACTAGCAAGGGAATTCATTGGGGTGATAGCTATTATTTTATTTTCTCTTTTATTGGGGGTGTCCTCTATCTTGTGATTATTTACTTCTTCCATATTTATATTTCCCTAAACCTACCTTAGCATATCCACCTCCATCTTTAGGGTATTCCACTATTCTATCCATGGGGTAAATTGTCATCCCATACTCTACAATTTTTTGTGGAAGTCTAACAACTTCTACCTAATACCTTTAGGGAATCCTACAATTTCTCTATATTTATCTAACCTCCAAACTTCTACTACCTTCATCTCATAAATTTCAAATTTAGGTTTTTTAATGCCCTGGGGGACCTCTAGGATTATTATAACCATATTCTCCACTTTCTTTTCCTAGGAGGGAGAGTTGTGGGATATTTTTTTCCCTTCTTGATGGTCACTCAGGGGAGAGGATGGGAGATTGGGTAGGGTAAGGTGAATCTTCCTCCCAATATTTAATAGAGTTATATAAGGCCTCCCCAAAACTTTTATCCTTGATACTTTCACCTAAGGTGATCTCAATACCCCTCACTAATTTCTCTTTTTTGGTGAGGAATAAGATTAACCCATGGTGAATCAAGTCAGAAGTGGGCTTTTCTTTGAATTTCAAAATTGAGCATCCAAGGGACATGAGCAGGTAGTAAAGGAGGTTGATGTGATGACCCTTGAAGTGATTTAGAGTAGAAAGTGATGGGAAAATATGTGAGTAAATTTTACTTCAAGAGTTAAATATCTCATTACTTATAGACGAATGTCCAGCCAACACTTTGGAAGGTTGGCTCTAAGGTACCCCTTCTTGTCAATTTGAAAGGCCAAGTCCATTTCAAATAAAGTCTACGTTAGCTCCTACTTTCTCATCTTGTCCTTGAAGGATTTGTTTCCCTCACAAGATATACTTATGACTTCCTTGACTAGATCCTCAGTGATGTCAAATCTGATGCCCCTAAACATGACTTGCCTCAGTTTCCACCCCATGATAAAATCCTTGACCAACATTTCATTGTGGCCTTCAATGCAAAGCATAAATTTAGTAATCCCCCCTTTTTGAGATTCCTCTATACCTTGAAATTTGTTTTGACTTTGGTATATGATATAATCTCACACCTATCCCTATCACCCCCCATGATTATGCTCTTCTTATTACATAAGTAGTGAAAAATGCAGAGTGTGGAATGATGATTTGAGCTACTCCATATTTTTTTTTACAACTATTATAACTATGATTCTTTTTAGGATGATGTATACCATCCCTAAGTTTTAAATGAGTGTCATAATCATGATACTTTCTGTGAATCAACTAAATATTAATCTATGAAATAATAGAAAATTAATCTAAGAATATTATTAATATCTATGAATTTTAACTAAGTTAAATAGAAACAAACTAATAAATAAAAATAAATTAATATAAATTCATAACTTGAGAGTATAAGTTAAATAGAAACAAACTAATAAATAAAAATAAATTAATATAAATTCATAACTTGAGAGTAATTTATTAAACTATGACAATTTAATAAAATAGTGATCAAATAAAAGCATCTAAATTTAAAGATAAAATAAAGATGAAAATAAAAAAAAATTAAGTAATAAAGATTAAAAAGGATATAAAAGGTAATTAAATATAAAATAATTATCTAAATTAATCCAATCTAAAATATAAAATGAAATTAAATAAAAATAATAAAACAAAAAATTATGAGTCTTGAGAAAAGAATCATCTTTGAACAAATTGAAATAATATTTATTGAGAAATAAATTTTTTGAGTACAAATAGTCTTAAAAAATATGACAAATTACAATTAAAATATAAACAAAATGTCACAAGATGAGATGTATTCATCATTATTCAAGTTAAGCACATAGAATTTTACTCATGTGACTACATATATACAATCATCAAAAGATATTAAATCCCAATAGATTTTAGATATTTTTTATAAAATAAATAGAAAACTTGGATATACTTGTGTTAAGCAAGTGGATTACTTCATCATTAGATAATGTATTGTTTGGTCTATCTACAAGTAGTCATTTAATCTCAAATATATTTTGCATATAAAAGAAAAGAAGGAAAGATGAATTTCAAAAATCAAAGAGAGATCTTCACATTATATGTTTATCTCCTTTTTAATATCTCTTTTATCTATTTATAAATCAATCTCCTTTATAAATAGTGATAAAATAAGTTGAAACTGATTTTAGTTAGTTTTTGTTAAATTTAATTGACTTTTAAAAGTCAATTAGTTAACTTTATGACATATATTTTTAAATTTAGACTTAACTTAAATTATAATAGATCAAATTAAATATAATAGACCAATAACATTTATAATGGGTGGGGACCCTTGACTCACTTGATACATTTAAAGAAACATTCTAACTATGCAAAACAATAAATAATTATGCTAATAGTTAAATAAAATTTAAATACTTCTAACATTAAATTCAATGATCAATTTACATAATAATCAAGCAAACATGATAATAAATTATTTTTCATAAATTTAAAATTATGCCACACATCACAAAACCATTTAAAACATATCAACTTTGTTAAATATCATCACCATGTCAGTAAGTCTAAGTATGAATCATGAACAAAATGTAAAAAATAGTTTAATCAAAATTTGCATCAAAAATTAAATCTATCAGTGGATCACCCTTATCAATTTGGTACTCCATATACTCCATAGATTCAATGGTAAATTCAACCAAGTGAGTTCCTTTAGAATCATCCACTTGTAATTTAACCTTATTCAACATCCTAGTCACTAATGTCTATGTTGTATGACTACTACCAAGTTTTTTGCTGGAATAAGATGGTTTCTTAGGATCATGTGAGGGAATTATGGTATTAAGTAGCATAAGTGAATGAAGATCTAATTTTTAGTTAAAATTTAAGTACATTTTCAAGTTCCTTAGGTAATTGAGTATTATGTGGATCAAACGAGATAACAATATGCATATGTTGAGAAGATTCACTTAGAGTGCCTCACCCATAAGGATAATGTATCCAATGTGCTCTCCTCAATCCTCTATTACCAAATAAATTCAAAGATATAGTAGGTAAAGAGTTGAGTATATTCCATAAAATTATATTAGTATCATCAAAATGAATAGATACTTGAGTTCCATGGTATGGATGAGAAAACATGTTAACATCCCTATTACCATGAAAGAATTCACCTTGAGAACTACCTCATGAAGGAGTTTTCTCATTGTGTTTATCATTACCTCTAACCAAAAAATTCATAAATGATTCATGGGATTCTAGGGTCCACCCTAACATTATAAAGGAAATAGACTGAAATAAACATTTAAAAAAATTATACAACTAAGATTTGACATGATCAAATATCCAGAATTGAGCTTAGTAACTTTCCAAGACTCATATTTTCATGAATTATTGAATATATTTCCAATAAAAATAAATCATATTTATAACAAAATTTCCATGTATATTACCAAATTAGTATCATTAAAATATATACATGAATAATTCAAACAACCAAACTTTCTTTCATAACTTGTTGATATGTCAATATGCCAAATACACAACTATCATTTATTCAATATCCACATCTTTACCAATTATATAAAATAATAACCTATTTGAGATGCGAGTTAAAGGAGACAAAAAATAAATATAACAAACATATATGCTTTACAACCAAAACATCCCATTTATCATATACTACTTGTACTCCCAATACATCATTTTGAAATAGAAAACAATAAATAAATGCACCAATAAATCAATTTAAGCATGAATTACATCAAACTCAATCATTTTTATTTTCAAAGATACTAAAAAAAATTATTTCTTTAAAATATGAAAAATAAGTTTTCATGATCACTAAAATAAAATCACCAAGTGTAGGACCAAACATTTCTAATTTTACACAAAAACAAGAGTACAAAATCCTTACACTCTTTCCCTCAAAAAACATCATATAACAATGATATTAGATAATATATTCATGCATCAAAAAATAGATACAAGTTACAAAATTGAAAGGTATACATATCAACAACCAAAACAAAATATGCCACTACCTTCACAAATAAATTACAAACAAGATTATATGCATAATCTACTATTCATGAATATCCATTTGTCCTTATAAATTCACCTATACATTTACCCACTAATAATATGAAAATAAAACAAAATACTAAATACATATGTCCTCAAAAGGACACCAAATAGTCATAGCTCTCGACAATAATAGTTCCTACAATAATCAAAGAATATAAAATCTTCCATAGAATGAATAAATGAGTGTATTTTAATAGTTTTTTTTTACAATACATGCCCAAAAATGTAACATATGACAAATACACCAAACCATATCTTCCAAAATCTCCTCAATAAAAAAAACCCCTTGAAAGTTTATTTTTTGTGTATGTCATAAACCCAAGAGTGTATATTTCTAAAATAAATGCATCATATTTTCATATATTTTTGACAATATGTATGTGAGCCACATTAAAGAAAATGTTTTCCTCATAATCAACATAAAACCTAACTTAAAATGAATTATTCAAATAAGAAAAATATTCATGTAGAATTTATCTAAGTTGAATAGCTATATCACTTCTCAATACTTCTATGCCAAGAACCAAAGTGCCATAATATAATTTAACTTTCATACAAATCGTGACATTCCATATTAATTAAAAACCCTAAAATTCACAACTTATTTTAATTCATGCATGAAGTCTCTTTATCATTAATATTTAGGCAATAAAAGAAAAGAAAATAACTTGTATGGAGACATTTTATAACCCTAACACCAGAAGATAACAACTAAGGATACTAATCAAATCCATTCATTATTTAATTATGCATGCAAGTATTTGAACACCCAAAACTAATAAAATGGCTTAAACCAATAAAAATAGATTCCACAGATCAATTGCATGAGTATTGCTTCTTAGAAATATTCATTTCGTGTTTTTTTAGAATAAAATAATCAAAATACAAATAGAGCTCAAAACA
Source organism: Torreya grandis (assembly GCA_037957365.1). Classification (NCBI taxonomy): domain Eukaryota; kingdom Viridiplantae; phylum Streptophyta; class Pinopsida; order Cupressales; family Taxaceae; genus Torreya; species Torreya grandis. Next base: position 2,068,508 of record JARHVA010001278.1, on the reverse strand, counting down.
TACTGCATTCTCTAACCAAACACCATTTGAAAATGTCCATCTTCCAAATATACTTAGAAAAAATGGAACTATTTTATGAAAACCATACAATATTTTATATATATGCTAAATTCATAGCTTAATACTTAGCATGGGTCCCTAAAATTTTTCTCCCAAAACTAATAAAATGACATAAACCAATAAAAAAATTCCACCTATCAAATTCATTTCTATTGTGTTGATGTGGGTTTTATGCACACCATAGAAGGTTCAAATGATGTAGCCTATAAAATTTTGGGATATATATGGAACAAGGTTCCACCTTAGGGAATGAGTTGAAGGTATGAAGTTAAAATAACTAGGTGATGGAATATTAAGTTGAGCTTGTGGGTTATTTAACCAAATTTTTTGGACAGATGCATAGAATCTTGTAAATAGTAATCACTAAGTTAGTTATATGGGTAGAGAATTATTCTAAGGTGGATATATCTCAAAGAAAATTTAAAATGAAAAGAAGGGTAAGGCAAAAAATAAAAATTTGCTTTCCTAAAATGTGACTTTTAAGACTATTTTTTTGTTGGACAAGTATTTCCAAGTCCAATGTTTGTCATTTATAGCTATTGCACACTCATGAACAAACACTGTTAGTAGTCTAAGATAACAAATATAGGATGATAAATGATCTCAACGAAAGGTTGTTCTCCTTAGGGATGTTTTTTCACTTATATAAGATATTACAGTTCAAACCAAAAAGTTATCTAGGGTAGTTATCACTCATGCCTAGATGACTCTACCAAAAAAAATACCTCTACACACCTTGGATTATCAATTCAACTTATACTAAGCACTTAAACCAATGAAATCCACCAATATTCAATTTTTATTACACATCTAAGATTAATATTAATTAATTCAAATAATCATATTCATCTGTAGCATGATAAAACTTTAGAATTATTGAATTAATATAGACAAAGAAACTTAAACTTCATTAACACAAAGAAGGAAGAAGAAATAACAAACATAGTTACATGAAAATCAATCTCTTGATATTATTTTATATATTTATCCAAAACTTTAAAACCTTTGGAAAGAGGGTTTTACATGTATATAAATAACTTGTGGAATTTTTCACCTCATCCTCCAAGTTAAAAAAAATTCATTACACCCTAAATGACTAGATCATAAGTCCTAGTTGTATGTTATAACTTATAGATACCCTAAACATGAAATGTGTGAATGATGGAAAAATAATAATTTATTTTATTACAACATAATGTAACAAAACTTAACTACTCATTTGTAATCATTACATATAAAATTGTAAAAAAATAACCTTTAACTCTAGGTTAAATTGGCTCCTGCTTAACACTTTTTAGAATTGTTGTTAGAACTATAATTGTGCTTATTATTGTAGACATGGTGACTAGATCCCTACTTGGTGATGCACTCATTTTTTGGACTAGAGTTAAATTTGGAGCTGAACTATGAGGTGGCATTGATGTAGTTATTGACCTAGAAGGATTGGAATTGATGCTAGTTTCGTAACTAGAATTATAGGTGGGGTCTCAAGAGTAGAATTATTAGGTGGCTCTGATGTTGATTTATTATTTAGATCTAACTATTGATATTATTTTTATGCCTTAACATGATGTATGTGAATTAAGTTCATATCAAGAAGTTGAGGTCTGGTTATCCTACCTATCCATTTCATCATCCTTGCATGCTCTACCTTGGTGGCTCAGAGGCTAGCCTAGAAGACTTCTACCTTTGTTGCCTTCTTCCTTACTATGCTCATATTTAATTTAATATCCTCTAGGCTTATTCCATGTAAAATTAATTTGAAATAGTTTGAAACTTGTTGATTCATCTTATAAAAAATGGTTCAAGATAATAGCTTTCTCGTGTTATCTTGAGTTACTTGTCAATTCAAGTTCATCCAAAATTTGTGCTACTTATTTTTCTTGTTCTAAAAGTTTATTCACCAAGGCTTCTAAAGTAAACACCTAATATTGGGCATTTTGGGTTTTGATGACTAATAAATTCAATGCATCACCTGCTTAGAATGGGGTAATTAGATATAAGTGGATAAATGCATTATTAGGGGTGTACAACACTAAAAAAATCAATTTACTTTCATCTTCTCTAAGAAGGTTAAACAATTTTGTTATTCAATTTACATGTGGATCCAATTGGACTCTCAATGAATGAATTTTATCCAAATTTTCATAAAACCTTAGTGTTGCATTCTATATATCCTATTATATATTAGAGGGAACATGTATCACTTGTTGTTACTCCTTAAGATTTTCTAACTTGTATTCTAGTTATTTATAGGGTAGCTTAGTTCCCTCATGGATGGAAAATTCTAATTTGGTATGGGTCTCCATATAATACTTGAGGTCCTTAATGTATGGGTACTAACCCTTTTTCTTATTTTCCCTCTTTGAAAGAGTAAATTTATTCTCTTTCCTCCAAAATCAGCTCTCTACCACTATTATCTTCAATATTTATTTTCTTGGACCTATGAACTCAGGACATGGCTTTATCAAAAACTAAGCTTACAATGGGAAGCTAGATGATCTTTAGATTGGGCCACTTAGAAAATGAAGCTCTTAACTCCTTGGCCTAGTCTAGAAGAGTGAGATTTAAAGGATCTAATGGTTGAGATTATATGTGTACATGTTTCTCACATTTAAGTTAAAGATCAGAGGAGGGTTTGGGAATTGAGGGACAATTTATTTTAAACCAGTCTATGTTCCTAAATTATGGCATGGGGTGCATAATATAAACAAGTTTCCTTTTTGGTCCCCTTTTAGTTGTTACTATTATTATGGTTTAAACTAGTCTAGAAGAAGGTATTGGTTAACACAATTGGGTAGATGAATAAACTATTTGAGTGATGGGTTTTTTAGTGGTAGTGGTAGTGGTATCAGATGTGGTTAGGATGGTGAGAATAATGGTTGAAGGGATAGAGACTAAAGAATTGAAGACTGCAATGATGAAGACTATAGGGGTAATGATTGAAGAAGTAGAAGTGGGAATTAGAAGAATAGAGGTTGGGTGCATGAATAAAAGACAAATAAAGAGTGATTACATAGGGATTAAATTAGAAATAATTTCAAAAGGCATGGTAGAAGTGACTGGTAATGAATTTAAGGAATAAATTCCTATGTGGGTATTGAAAAGAGTAGAATAAATTCCTAATTGGGTAGTGAAAAGAGTACCCTTACCATATTGATCACCTTTGAGGGGTGCCTTTGCTTCTATCACTTATAAGTGCAAGAACTTGGTTTCATGTATCTCTTCTTCATCCACCTCTTGACTTGGATCACCTTCCATTAAAGGTTGTGCCTCTCTGCCAGTTACTTATATGGATGGGATCTGAGGTCTCCCCCCTTGGTTTCATTTGATAGCATAATGTTATTTTCTTAGCTCATGGAGTAGTCACCTATTTGGTAAGAAGGGGGATAGTCATACTAAATTTTAGGTTTGTTGAAGCCATCATAATAATTTTAATTCCTTCCTCATCATAATAATCTATGAAAATGATCTCCTCCTCTTCCTTATGTTGTCATTTTCTTGTGTTATCTCCTTTGCTATTTCTTGTTTAGCTCTCCTTAGTTCAAAAATAGATGCTTGAACTAGAGGAGTTTATTCCTCTTCTTCTTATGTAACATTAGTTATCTATTCTATCTATTGGTTTTATTCTTCACCAACTAATGTCTCCCTTTCCAGTTGCTCTTGCTATTGCTCTTTAGTTGCTGATGGGTGTTGAGGATCTTAACCTTATTTTGTTGGTTTTTGGTAAGGCCTTTTACTCTATAAGTTAGAGTATCTCCATCTTCCTAGGAGTGGAATCTTGAATTTAGCTTAACTAAGTGTAAAACATGGGTCATCTTGTATCACCCTCAATAAGTCTTTGCTTAAGCCCATTACCACTATTTTTTCCTTTACTTCTTCATCATGCTTGCCTTTAAGGAATATGAATTCATGGTTAAATGAATCATGTTTGTATGGGATGCCAAGGCTATAATTTTTTTTGTATTCTCCCATTGGGGTCCCAATCATTATATGGGAGAGTAGACAATGAATAAGCTCTCCTTGCATTCTTAACTTCCCTGAAATGTATCCTAATTATATATTGCATCCTACCAATGGTGATATAGGATTTGTGGAAAGTGTCTTCTTTATTATTTTTTATATCTTCATCTATATTATTCCAAATTTAGAAGGAAATTTATTGTTAAGAATATTTTTTAGGGACAAACTTAGGGATCCAAATAGGGTCTACCCTATGCCTCGTACCATGATGACTGTATAATCAGGGTAGAGCCAATAGTCACCTAAATTGGGTAGTGTTTTGGAAATGTTGGGTGAAATCCTGGCCAAAGGGTTTACATGACTATCCATCCAACCCTGAGGTTAGAGGTCTTCTAAAATTTTGGAAATGTTCCTTACATATGAATATATGTGAATAAAATAATAAAAGTCACATATTATATTCTTGGTAAAATCAAGGATGTGAATCCATAAAACCCCATTATTTATGTATATTATTCCCATGACTACATATAATAAGTATGACATCATATAATAAATTAACCTTGGGGCCTCTTGTCCTTGTGCAACATTTTTTCATTTAGATGGGCATTGATGGCATCCCCAAATACATAGGTACACTTTGAAGTAATGATCAAGTCCAATAGGGGTACCCATTTTAGATGCAAGAAGTAAATGCTCAGGTTGGAGAAGAGTCAAGTAATCAATGCCATGCCTATGTGAATCCCCATTTTGAATTGGATAATAGGAATAAGATTCATAGTATGTTATTTGATATTAAATGTCTTTTTAGGGAAAAGCCACTTCCCTAATGCTCACTCCACATTGTTATTTTTCTTCCAAGTGACTATAATATGTAATTTAAATGTAAAATCTAGAATAGGGAGACTTAAATACCTCATGAATACATCTCTAGATATGTATGACATAACTGTGTTATTGTAAAGTTGGTCCATATAGCCACCATATGTAATTCTAACTTCAAAGAATAGGCCTTGTAGTAATTTGATGCATGACATTCCTTCTCATTTGGAAATTGTGTAGTGAAGTACCTATCATTTGAAGGGAAACATGTTAGCTATAAGTTATGTTTATTTGGAAAATACATCCTCTTATAATGTAAATGAATCAACATTATCTATGACCTCCCATAGAGATAATTAATTATCATGGAGGCCATCAAACATAGTTGCATCAAAAACCATGTCTAAGTATCCAGTGGAGTCCTTGATGGAAAACATATATGGTGTTGAGGATCCCTTATATGACTTAGACAAAGATGCCACTTTTATTGATGGATGATAGTATGATTCAATATTTCAAAAATATTGGTGTAAAAATTGAGTTCTGTGAATTTCAAGCCATTCTAAACATAGATAGGGATTTTGAGATTACATAAGGCTATATTCACTTGAGCTCTTGAAAATCAAATGAGGTGAACTCAGTTGAGGGATTAATGTTATATATTATTGTATTTATTCCATTTTGTGTGACATTAATCACCAACATCTACAAGCTCATCCCCCTTATTCAATTAAAACATGACCACCTAGTCCTAGTGTACATGACACGTAGGATGTTTACTTATTTGGGGTGCCACAATGTTACTTTTTAATTTTGAAATTTGTCACTATATGGTTTAGTTGGGAAGTTGATATTTTTATTTAGGCCTAATAGTATGATATGGTGATCCTAGTATTCCACACAAAATTTCCTAAAAATCAAAATGCTCTCTGAAGATATTTGTTCATAAAAAAATGTTTGAAAGTCATAAAATGAAAAGTTCCCAAATACTAAGTACTCTTTAGAAATATTTTCACTCAGGAATAAATCACCATAGAGAGAAGCCCTAAATAAAAAACCTTCCAAGTGAAAGTAGTCAAATATAAATTATTTGAAGAACAAAAACCTTATAAATACCAAAGTTTTTGAACCACAATATTTGAAGAGAAAGTGACTAAGGCTCTAAATAAAAAACATTTTGAATGAAATTTGTTGACCAAAACAAATGATTTGATGAAAAGTCATTGAAACAAAGTTTCCCAATAAAAATTAATGAATATGTATTGACTAATACTAATTTGTCTAAGAGAAACTTACCAAAGACTAAGTTGCCAAAGAGAAAGTTATTGAATACTAAATTGTTGACTAGAACAAATGATCTGAAGAAAATTCCTTGAAATAAAGTTTGAGAAAATAGTTTATAAAGACTTGAAGTATCTAAACAAAACTCTTTTGAATGAAATAATATGTATAAGCTAATCTGAATCCCTATCATACATAGAAAATCTTCCCAAATTTCCATTAATATATTAGTTTCAATAAGTTCTTTTAAAATAAAAAATAGCTACATTAAAATGTGACTTAATGTCTAAAATATCAAGTTACTTCATATAATAATACACACACCCAAATAATATATACATCCTCTAAAAATAAAAGGGTCCCTATTTTTCGAATAAAAATACAAGGTGTGGTGTGTTGAATACAACAAATGGTGACACACAGGGGTGAATAATCCTAAGTTTTCAAGAACCTAGAATCCATGGTTTTGAAATCCCAATATCAACCATAAACCTTAATAAAGGAATTGATTAAATAAAAAATGAAAATAGACTCTTAATAATTCCATGAAACATACTAACTTTTCTTATACCTTGGATTTGTGTGTGATAAAGTGATGTTATTTATTTCTTGTCAAAGGGTTTTAGGCAAAGGCATGGGGTGAGTTGTATGTTTCATTCTGATTAAGTGTGAGTTGTAGGTTCTAGGCAAAGACATTGGGGAACTCAAGAATTGATCTATTGTCAGCCAAACATCCATACCCCTGATAGAGATAGCTTTTATCACCTCTTCTCTCTTCATATTTTCCATGATGCATGATAAATTGATCTTATTTCATCATGTAGGATTCTAATCCTCTTTGATTTTCTTTTAGACTTTTGTATTATGCCTTTTATTTTTTATTTTTATATTTTTTTACTTTCTAAATGAAAGAGGGAAGAAGGTGACCATTATGAGCTAGTCTTAATAAAATAATAGGTAATCAAAATGTCCCTATCAACTTTTACCCATGTCAATGGTTATTACCTCAAATAAGTATTAGCATTTTATGTGCATTTGACCTAAGGGGATAAGGAGGGATTTCTAAATTTTTACATAATTATGGGAGAAAATTTCACATATCTAATGGAATCATTATCATTGTAATATAGTCATGGATAAAGATTTTATTGCTTACCTAGATTAAGAATTTTAAACTATAATATACAACACCCATTGATTTGAGTTAGATTCAAAACACCCAAAATGTTTTTTTATTATACTAATATTAATCAACTTAGATTGACAAAAAATCAAAATAAAACTACCCTAGAAAGTAAAAAACCTACCCTAGAAAGTAAAAAAACTACCCTAGAAAACACACCATACTAAGCAAAGAAAACGACCAAAACTAAAAGCATCTAATCTAGAAAACATGAAAAAGCCTTTTGAAATAAAATTACTAAAAACATGAAGATAACCAATAAATCAAACCTAACCTACTCCTACCTCTACCAAAAGTTCTATTGTTACTTATAGACATCTCTTGATAGAGTACTCATGAAGTAATGCTTCAAAAACTATCCATTAACTAGATATCTCAAATCATAACCTTAGAGATGTTTTAAATAGAATGAATTATCACCCAAGATCTCTAAGGTATAATGTGGTACTATATACAAAGGTTTAAAATTATCATGCATTCTTTTTTTTTCATGGGCTTTATCCCATAGTAACACTAGGTTACAAATCTTGAATTCTTATAATTTTACTCTATTATCAAACCATATCTTGACCACATCTTGATATTTACTAAAGTTTTACAATGCTTCATTCCTAGATTCTTCTCTTTTTATGATATCCAACAATCTAGACTCTATTTTCTCATTGGGATCCATGTATTCCTGCATAAATTGATATGTTGGTAGCTTCACCATGATTGAAAAAATTGTCTATTTCCCATAAACCAATAAACATGGTGAGGCTTTAAGGTATTATTTATACTAAGTTCGGTATGCCTAGAGTGCATATTTAAGTAAGAGATGACACTCACTAGGCCTCTTTGTGGGTGACTTCTTGATAGCATCTATGAGGTTCTTATTGATTAACTCAACCAATCCATTCCCTTACAAGTAGTGATATGATGATGATCTAATTGTAATCTGATTATCATGGGCCCATTTGGTGATCTCAAATAATTAAAATGATAACCCATTGTCATAAACCAAAGAAATAGGTGTGTCAAACTTGGTTGTGATACGATTTTCAAGGAAAATTATCACATCTTAGACTCTTGAGTTCTTGGTGGTTGCTACTTCAGTCCATCTAATGTAATAATCTATAACAGTGAACACAAATTTATGCCCAGTTAATGAATTTAGGTTTATAACAATAATGAAATCCAAGCCTCAGTAGGTGAATGGTTTACCTTCAATCATAGGTTGTAGTGGCATTTTTGCATGTACCTTTCTTTTTTCCAAAAATTGGCATTCATGCCACATCTTCACATGGAAGTGATCATACTTAAATATTGTCGACCAATAATAACTCATTATGATTATTTTATAGGATTTAGTATTGTCAGATAGATGATCACTACCATTTTTTATGGAGATTTTATAGGATTTCTTGAGCTTCTTCACATGGCACACATCTTAAATATATGCCTTCTTAGTTTTTATTATATAAGATTCCTTTCCTAATCATATAATGAGAAAATTTGAGTCTTAAGTCTCTCTTTTACTCTATATTAAGCTATTGGAGTCATGTTCTAATGATTAATAAATAAAAAACACCTTAATACCAATCCTCTTTAGAAACTTGTGTTTAGTAGACCTCTTCAATGGTGATGTGTAAATCTAGTTCAATCATCAACTAAATACTTATTTTCCCTCTAATGATCCTAGTAGGTTTAATTTCAATATCAAACTCCTATAACTTCACCATCCATTTACTTCTATGCTCTCCCAACTCATTCTATCCCAGTGTAAGTTTGACATCAAGATCTGGTACTATGGCAATGGTCTTTTTCTAGAGGATGTAGTGCCTAAACTTCATAACTAATTTGACAAGAGTGAAAATATTATTATCAATTAGGAAGTATCTAAGATCTACATCTTTCATGTTAGTACTCATGAATGTGATAGGATGCTTACTTTCTTCCATTTTATATATAAGTATAGAAACAATAGTGTACTCTAAAGTGAATGAATACAAGAAAGAGTCTTTAGTGAAATCTAGGCTTACCAACACTAGGGCCCATAAAATAGCCTTATCTATGTATTATAAATAATTCTTATATTTAGATCTCCAATCCACTTTGGCTTAAGCATTATGTTAAGGGGCCTAACATCTCTACAAATCTTAATATAAATTTCCTTATGAAATTAATTTTTCCAAAGAAAGATTTAAGCTCCTTTTTACTATTTGGGAACATTATTTTTGACATCCCCTGAATCCTATATGGGTCAATGTGGATCCCATATTTATTAATAATGTGTCCTATAAGTTTACCTTCAATAATGTTGAATATATTCTTCTTAAGGTTAAGTGGTACACCAAACTTCCTGCACCTTTCAAAAGTAGACTGAAGGTGGTTGATATGATCAACTCTATTCTTAGAGAAAATAGTGAGATCATCCATGTATATTATTATGCACTTGCCTATAAAGCCTTGAAATTCATGATACATTGATTTTTAAAAATTAAATCCATCATTGAATAGTTCAAATGGCATTTGATTATGTTCATGTGTTACCCATTTCATAGTAAACATTATTTTCATTCTATCCTCTGATTCAAGTATTACTTGATTATATCTTGAAAATACATCTAATAAAGACATCATTTTATAACCACTCATAGTTTATATTTCCTCATCTAAGAAGGGTAGATGATAGTTGTCCTACTTAAAATCTTTATTTAGATTCCTAAGGTTGACACATAGTCTAATTGTGTTGCTCTTTTTCCTGACAAGAACTAGATTGGCCACCCAAGTTGAATGCCTTATAATAAAAACTATCCTAGCATTTATCAACTTCTCTACTTCCTTTTCGATCAATAGTTATAAGATAGTATTAACTTCCCTTTGACTTTTCCTAAATGGTTTATGATTATGATTGAGTGGAATGGTATAAGTGATGACTTTAGGATTGAATATCCTTAAGTCATCATAAGTCGATGTAATTACATATTTATACCTAAAAATCAGTTCATTAACCCTCTACCTTTTATTTGGTGTAAAACTTAAGCCAATATTAATTAAGTGTGCATTCCTCTCATCACCTAAATTTTTTTAGCTAAATTTAGATTCATTAAACTTGAGTTGCCTTTGTAATTGTGCTTGAGGATATGCATCAAAGGTCCTTTCTAAGGTGACCATCCCCAATGGGAGATGATTCTATTTTATTTTGATAACACCCTCTTCATCCAATTCTTCATGGCATGTATGGCTTATTTCCTCATCATCAATTATCTAAAACTTGAACTATCCTAAATTTGTCAAAAATTGAATGATCCACTAGTCATCATCGAAAATTTGAATTTTTTTAACATTGTTTGGTACTGAAGGATATGGTACCAATTAAATGGATAGCTTTTGCACTTTTGACTCCTTTAAGGGTACCAAATTTACTATTGAAGCAACTAGTGAACCAATACCTTAGTTTTTTTCTCTTGGTATAGCTACTATGTTGGAAGCTTTAAATGATTCAATTGAATCCTAGGATCTATGTTTATATTTATTTAAATATGACTATTTGTATAGATATTTAATTTTGAATTGGTTAGTCACAAGATTAGTGTCTCAATATACTAGTATTTCTTTGACATTATTCTTGAGGGTAAACTATAATCATATAATTAGGGCCTCATACTCTATTTTGTTGGTGCATAGTAAATGGAGCCTATATGATGATAAAAATTTATTTCCATGTAGATCAACTAGCTTGATACCAACCCTTGATCCTTGTTTGGATCTTGCTCCATCAAAATATAGGGTCCATAATTAGGAAGGGCCCTAAATTTCTCCTTAAGTTTCATGTTTCATAATAAATGTATAAATTACAAGACTAGGGGACTTATAACTTACTTTTTCATTGGTGGTGTTGTACTCTATAATAGGATGCTTCATCCTTGGATCTTGATCAATCTTGATCTGGTTAGAAATGCCTCCTTAGGGGAGCCAATTATGTGAGAAGTTCATGGAGATATATCCATTTAATATTTTGACCAATCTCTACTCAACAATAATCCATATCCTTATGGAATATCTACTATTAGTATGTTGATAGTTATTTATACTCTAGGTTCCAAGGCAACATAAATTCTTACATCATTAAGTTATTCTAAAATAGACACTATTGCCTTATCTAGCTATGACATAGTCCTCTTGGATGGATTTGGGGTTAAACCAAGCTTTTGACAAATGGAATTTTGAACTTTTATTGTTTAAACTATAAAATATACTAGACAATTGTGTATATTCTTCCCAAATACCCAAATAGTCAATAATAAAATGGTAATCTCAAGATTGCTTTTGTATATAACATTTGTGTTGGTTATCTTAGAATTTTATATGATAGACTTACCTATGATGGACTTCCATAAGAGCTCGTTATGATCTATGATTTGTGCTAGTTCATGAAGAGTGATATTGGCTTTAATTTTCTTCATATCCTCAACAATATTATATACTCTTTTATTATGTTCCTCTCTATGTTGAAGTTTATCATTCCCCTTTGGGGGAGAGTATTATTATAAGCTTTGAGATTTAGAGGAATAACATTATTATTGGGAGGATTAAGAGTGGTGAGAGGCTATTTATTCTTTACGTTATAATTATTCTTGTTTAACTACTAAAATGCTTGTACTTCATAATAATTATCCTCCAAAGTATTATCATCTTCATTAGGGAAGGGAGACTCATAGGTTTAAAATACCATAGTTGAACTTGAAGGGCCATATTCATGAGGTAGATCTAGAGGATTCATCACTTGATCTTGTCTAATCATTTCTCTCTAAAATATTTCAAAGGCTACACATAAATATATATAGTCCAATTCTCCATGTTGTGATGTGTTGTGAAATATGCACTAGTTGGGCAAATATGTCTCCATGATATTGATTTCTAGTATTTTTTTAGACATATTTGTTATGTATTGTTAGTGGGCCTATTAAAATCCCTATTGTATCTTGGAAAGCCAAAATTTTGATTGTAATTCTGATTATTGGTATTACCCATCCTTTTTTGTACATTCAAGAAATAATTGCTTGGCTTCTAGACCATTCTTTGTATAGAATCTAATTTAGATTTGGTAGAGTTTGAACCTTAAGCAATTGATGAATTGGTTTGAGAATGATGTTGATTCTATTGGTTCTACTGATGGCCATTCATTTGTATTTGATTATTCAAGAACCCATAACTCTGATTTGTTGTTTACTACATCATAGAAGGAAGAGTGTACAACTAATTATTTTAAATGTAGGGGCATTATGATTAGTATGTGGAATTGGATTTAAATATGGGAGTCCATTTTTGAATGTTTGGCCTCTTAAATTATGAGGGTTGAGTTATGGATTGAGTTGCTTGTCGATATTAATATCTTCCTAGAATGCTAAATCTAAATTATTTATGGTGTTAGCTCTTTGTAAGAACACTACAGTAATGGGATCCATGAAATTTTTATATATCTTGAGCATTAAATTCATGTCTAGCTTATATGTAGTTTTTAATCGAGTTTACATATTCTATAATATTTCATGGAAGGCCTCTATTGACTTACTAGGCTACCTCTTCAAGATGGTGAAGATATGGTATACCAAACTTGAATAGTCACTTATTTGAATTATGCAAGGAACATATTAAGACATTCATTCCATGAGGCAATAGAATTTTCCTAAAAATTGAGATACCAATCATAAGAATAATCTTGAAGAGTAAATGGGAAAATATTGTATGAAAAATCCTCATGGGTGACATTCATTAATCTAAGAGTAGCCTTGAAAGATTTGGTGTGTTCTTCTATCATACTCTCATTTGAGAGGGATAAGGTAGGTAAATAATTTTTTGGATGTATTGGTAGATCATGTTGGTCCCTAGGGATGGAAATAGTAGATCTAATTAACCAAGGATGAGCCATAAGAGGATTGATAAGTGGGATGTTTCTTATAAGGGAACATGTCCTAACTCAGTGCATCTCAGGGATGATAGGTATGGGTCTAGGCCTCCTAAGATTTGATAATGGTGAAACTAAAAGGCTGGCTTAGGATCTAAACCTTGTTATCTCTCAAGTGTCTCTAGTGTGACTCTATATAATGACTAACCTCTCTTATTGGGAAAACACACAAGTGTGCCTTCCTTTAGCACTAGTTTTTTAATTCTATTTATGTGGGTTTTATGCATATCACAGAAGGTTCAAATGAGGTAGCCTCTAAAATTTTGGGATATTTATGGAACAAGGTTCTAATCTAAGGCATAAGTTATAAGTATATAGTTAAAACAACTAGGTGATGGAATAATAGTTTGAGCTTGAGTGTTTTTTAACCAAGTATTATGGATAGATGCATGGAATATAATAGATATTAATCATTAGGTGAGTTGGATGGGTGGATAATTATTCTAAGGTGGGTAGATATCAAAGAAACTCAAAAAGGGGAAGAAGAGTAAGGAACAAGAGAAAATTTCTATGTTCTTAAAATGTGACATCTAACACTATTTATTTGGTGGACAAGTATCTCCAAGACTAATATTTGTCATGTGTAGCTATTTCACACTAATGAACAAGTATGGTTTTCATTTTGGGATAATAAATATAGGATGTTAAATAATCAACTAAAGGTTGCTCTCTTTAGGGTTATTTTTTCACACCCTTATCTGAGATATTACAATTTGAATAAAGAGTTTCCTAGGGTATTTATGACTCATTCCTAGATGAATATACCAAAAGAAATACCTTTGTACACCTTGTATTATCAATTCAAAATAAATTAATTATTTAAACCAATGAAATCTGCTAATATTCAATTGATATTAAATATATAAGATCAATATTCATTAATTTAAATAATCAAATTCATCTATAACATGAGCATGCTTCAAAATTATTGAATTAATACATAAAAATAAACTTAAACTTCATTAACATAAAGAAGGAAGAAGAAAGAACAAACATAGTTGCATGACAATTAATCTCTTGATATCTTCTTGTATATTGATCTTAAACTTTGACCCCTTTGAAAAGAGTGCTCTGGATGTATATACATAACTTGGGGAAGGGGTAACCTCATCCTCCAACTATAGAAAATTTTCATTACACCTTGAATGACTAGATCATAAGTCTTAGTTTCATGTTATAACTTATAGATACATCAGACATGAAATATGTGCATGCTAGAAAAAAATATTTGTTTAATTAAAACATAGACTTAATAAAAATAACTATTTTTTTTGTAATCATTACATGAAAAATTGTAAAAAAATAGCCTTTGACATTAGGCCAAATCAGCTCTTGCTTAACACTTTTTAAAAATGTTATTGGAACTATAGCTATGCTTATTGTTTTGGACATGGTAACTGGAGATGTACTTGGGGATGCACTAATTGTTTGGACTATAGATATGTTGGATCTAAATTTTGAGGTGGTGTTGATGTAGTTGTTGAGATAGAAGGGGCTAAAGTTGATGGTAGTGTTGTAACTAGTACTACAGGTGGGGTCTAAGGAGTAGAACCGGTAGGTGGAATTGATGATGCTTTCTTCTTTGCATCTAAATATTGATAATATTTGTATGACTTAGCATGATGAATGAAAATTAATTTCATACCAATAAGATGAGTTTTTTTACCCTTCTTGTTTATTCCATTATCCTTACATGCTCTATCTTGGTATATCATAAGCCAACCTGAAAGACTTGTACCTTGGTTGCCTTCTTCCTTGTTATGCTCAACTTTACTTCAATGTCTACCAAGATCAATACTTGTAAAATTTGTTTAAAATAAATGAAGACTTTTAAAATCTTCTAATAAAAAATAGTCCAAGATAAAATCTTTCCCATGTTATCTTGAGATGATATTAATTCAAGTTCATCCAAAATTTGTGTCACTTACTTTTCTTGTTCTACAAGTTTATTCACCAAGGATTTTTAACTAGACACCCACTATTGGGCATCAACATACTAAGAATGCCATCCCTATCACCTGATTTAGAATGGGGATTTACATAGGCATGGCATTTTTGAACTAACTCTTTACCCACTTGAGCATCCACTTCCTACATATAGAATGGTTACCCCTGTTAGAACTACTCATTACTTTAGTGTGCACCATATGTATTAGGGGAGGTCATCAATGCCCATATAAGTAAAAAAATATAGCATAAGGACAAGAGTCCCTAAGGGGTAAATTTTTATATGATGTCATACCTATTAGATGTAGTCATGGGAATAATGTACAGGTATAATGGGGTTATATAGATTCCAAACCTAAACTTTATCAAGAATATAATATGTGACTTTTATTATTTCATTCACATATATGCCTATGTAAGGAACATTACCAAAATTATAGAAGACCTCTACCCTAAGGTTTAGATGGCTATTAATAGCAACCCTTTAGCTAGGATTTCACCTACAGTTTCCAAAACACTCACCAATTTAGGTGACTATTAGCTCTACCCTGATTATACAATCATCATAGTTGTTAGGAATATGGTAGACCCTCTTCAGATCCCCATGTTTATCCCTAAAAAAGTATCCAAATATTAAATTTACTTCCAAATATGGAATTTTATAGATGAATATCTAATAAAGAACATGAAATGCACTTTCCATGGCTCCCATATCACTATTGGGAGGATACAATATATAATTAGGAGATATTTTAGGGAAGATGGGAACGAAATGAGAGATTATGCATTTGATACTCTCCCTTATAGGTATTAGGATACCCATGGGAAAGAAAAAAATATATTCATAGGCTTGGCATCCCAAACAAACATGAGTCATTTGACCATGACTTCCTATTCCTTAATTCTAAGGATGATGCTGAAGTGAAGGAAAGAGAAGGAGTAGCAGGATTAAGTGAAGAATTATTAAGGTTGATACCACTATACCACTATAGTCTCCACTCTTTTAGTATCTATCCTTGCAACCATTTTTCTCTCCATCCCATCCACATATTGTATCTACCACCAACCAACCCATCACTCAAATAGATGATTCCTTTACCCAATTGGGTTCACCATTTCTTTCTTCTTTGTGTCTAAAACTTAATAATATTTGTATGCCCTATCATGTTGACTATAAACTAAGTTCATATCAAAAAGATGAGATTTAATACCCTACCTATTCATTCCATTATCATTACATTATCCTATTTTATCTATCCTAATTATAAAATCATCATGGTTTTTGGGCATAGTGTAGATCTTATTTAGCTCCCCATGTTTGTCCCTGATAAAGTGGCTGAAGAATAAATTGCCTTACAAATATATAATGATATAAATGAATATTTAATAAAGAAAAATAAAGGCACTTTCCATGGCTCCCATATCACTATCAGGAGGATGTAGTATAAAATCATAAGACATTTCAAGGAAGATGAGAATGCAAGGAGAGATTATGCATTGGCTACTCTCCCTCATAGGGATTGGGATCCCCATGGGAGAGTAAAGGAAAATATTTATAGCCTTGGAATTCCATACAAACATGAGCCATTTTACCATGAATTCCTATTATTTAATTCCAAAGATGATGAAGAAGTAAAGGAAAGAGCAGTGGAAGTAGGCTTAAGCAAAGACATTGAGAGTGATACAATCTAACCCATCCATTACAATCAATCAAGATAAATTAAGGATTCCACCACCAAGATGATGGATATCCTATAAATTATAGAGTATTAGGCCTTACCAATAGCCAATAGACCAAGGTTAGGATCTCCAACATCCATCAGTGGCTAAAGAACAATAATAAAAGCAATTATCAAGGGAAACATTAGTTACTAAATAACAATAACAAGAGCTAGAAGAGATATCCACTACTACACATGAATAAGAGGAACAAACTCCTCTATTTAAAGTATATACTATTGAACTAAAGAGAGTTAAACATGAAATAGTAGAGGAACTAACACAAGAAAAGGATAACATAAATAAGGAAGAGGTGAAGATCATTTGCTTGGATTCTTCTGATGAAGAATAAATGGCACATATTATGATATATTTAACAAACCTAACATTTGATATGACTCTACCCCCACTTACCTAATAGGTGACCTCTCCACAAGTTAATAAAATAACACTCTGATATCAAAGGAAACTAAAGCAGGTGAGACCTTAGACCCCATCCATGAAAGTAACTGATAGAGAGGCAAAACCTTTAGTGAAAGGTTATCTAAGTCAAATGGTGGATGAGGAAGAGTTAAAATAAGATAAGGTATTGATCTTGAAAGCACTAAAATAAAAGGCACCTCTTAGTGGTGATTAATCTAGTAAGAGTGTTGTTTCTATTGACCCCTTAGGCCTTTCTTCCTTAATGTCATTACTGATCACTTCTACCATGACTTTTCTAATATTTTCCACTTTTATCCATATACAATAACTCTCTATTAGTTTTATTTTCATGCACCCCACCTCTAATATTTTAATTTCCACTTCTACTTCTTCAATCATTTCCCCTATAGTCTTTGTTACTGTAGTCTATATCCCTTCAACCATTGTTCTCAAAATCCTAGCCACCTCTTCTACAACTACCAACAACCAACCCGTCACTCAAATAGATACTTACTTTACCAAATTGGGTTCACCACTGCCTTCTTCTAGACTAGTTTAGACCACAACATTAGTAAAAACTAAAAGGGAAACAAAAAAGAAACATTTTTATGTTGAACACACCATGCCATAATTCAGTAACATAGATTGGTCTAAAATAATTTGGTCTTCAATTCCAAAACCCTCCTCTAGGCCTATACCTAAACCTGAGGAGCATGCAAAAATATAATCCCAACCATTCAATCCTTTAAATCTCACTCTTCCAGACTAGGCCACGGATTTAGGATCCTTAGCTTCTAAGAGGCCCAATCTAAAGATCACTAAACTTCCCATTGGAAGCTCAATTTTTGACAAAGTCATGGCCTCGATGCAAAGGGTCTGGAAAATAAAGATTAAGGCTAGCAGTGGTAGAGGGCTGATTTTGGAGGAAAGAGACTAAAAATACTCTATTTCAAAGAGTTAGGATAGGAAGAGGGCTCAGTCCCCATACATCAAGGACCTAAATTCTTATATGGAGACCCATATTGAAGTAGTGTTGTCCATCCATGACATAACAGAGCTAACACAAAAAGAACTAGAAGAAGAGTTAGAAACTCTTAGGGAACATCATTAGGTGATATGAGTTCCCTCTAGTATAGAATGAAACACTAAGGCTGTCTAAAAAT
Organism: Torreya grandis; assembly: GCA_037957365.1. Classification (NCBI taxonomy): domain Eukaryota; kingdom Viridiplantae; phylum Streptophyta; class Pinopsida; order Cupressales; family Taxaceae; genus Torreya; species Torreya grandis. The sequence continues at coordinate 2,049,997 of JARHVA010001278.1, read as the reverse complement.
TTTGATACAATTCATTCTTTGATATTCCAATTGCCTCTACATGTAAATATAATAATGAAATTATTCAAGCTTCTTAGATAAGATGAAAATAAATTGAACTTATTGGTATTGTACACCCCTAATAAGGTAATCAACCACTTAGATATGATGACCCTATTGAAGGTAGCTAATGTATTATATTTAGTAGTCATTACAACCCATGATGCTCAAGATTGGGTGTTTGATTTATAAGCCTTGGTGAACAAGATTGTAGAACAAAAAAAACAAGCATCAAAAATTCTAGATGAACTTAAATTGATGATAGCTTAGGATAACATGGGAAAGTTGGTAGCTCAAACCATTTTTGATCAAATGATTCAATAATTATCAGATGGTTTCAAATAGAGTTTACAAATACTATCCTAGATGACATTGAAGCAAATATGACCACAAGTAAGAAGGCAATCAAGGTATAAGTCTTTTAAGTTGGCTTTTGAGCCACCAAAATAGAGCACATAAGGTTGATGAAATGAATAGGCAAGGTAACTAGACCTCATATTATTGATATGAACTTAATTCATGTGTATCATGCTAAGACATACAAATATTATCAATATTTAGATGCAAATTAGAAAAAAATATTAGTGCCACTTACCAATTTCACTCCTTAGACCCCTTCTACAGTGTCAGTTACAACACTTCACTCAATTTTATCCCCTTATGGCTCAAAAAATACATCAATGTTACCTCATAGTTTATCTCCAACTGTAGGTTTAGTCCAAATAATGAGTGTATCACCAAATACATCTCTAGTCACCACATCTAAAACAACAAGCACAACTACAATTCCAATAATAATTTTAAAAAGTGTTAAGAAGGAGCCATTTTAGCCAAAATTTAAAGTATATTTTTGTACAATTTTCCATGTAATGATTACAAATGAGTAGTTAAGTTTTTATTTTTCCATGTTGTAATTAAAAAATATTTTTTTTCCAACATGCTCACATTACATGTTTAAGGTATTTATAAGTTGTAACATGCAACTAGGATTTATGATCTAGTCATTCAAGGTGTAATGAAAATTTTCTATACTTGGAGAATGAAGTGGCCCCTTCTCCAAGTTCTTTATATACATGTAGAAACTTATTTTTAAATATGTTGAAGTTTTGAATCAATATATACGAAGAGATCAAGAGATTGATTATCATGCAACTATGTTTGTTCTTTCTTATTCTTTGTTTGTGTTAAATAAGTTTAAGTTTCTTTGTTTGTATTAATTTAATAACTTTGAAATGTTCTCATGCTATGGATGAATATTATTATTTAAATTAATTAATATTGATCTTATATGTATAATATCAATTTAATATTCATTGATTTCATTGGTTAGTATAAGTTGAATTGATAATCCCATGTATACAAAGGTATCTCTTTTGGTATAGTCATCTAGGTGTGAGTCATAACTACCCTAGACAACTTTTTGGTTCAAAATATAATCTCTAAGATAAGGGTGTCCAATAGTAGACCTAAGGAGAGAAATATTTAGTTGAGATCATTAAGCATCCTATATTTTTTATCCTAGACTATTAACCATGCTTGTTCATGAGTGTGAAATAATTAAAAATGACAAACACTGGCCTTGGAGATATTTGTCCACAAAAGAAATAGTGTTAGAAGTCACAATTTAGGAATGTTGAGTTTTATTTTATGCCTTACCCTTATTTCCCCTTTTGAGTTTATTTGATATCTACTCACCTTAAAATAATTATACGTCCATCCAAATCACCTAGTGATTACTATTTATTAGATTCCACGCATCCATCCACAAAATTTGATTAAACAACCAACAAGCTCAACCTATTTTTCCATCACCTAGTTTTTTTAACCACATACCTGTAACTCATGCCCTAGAGTGTAACCTTGTTTCATAGAGATACCAAAATGGTAGATGCTACCTCATTCAAACCTTTTATGGTGTGAAAACCCATATCAACATATTTCTTCTTATAAATATTATTTTGATGTTTTTTTGTAATAAAATAATTGAAATATAAATAGAGCTCGAAACATACTACATTCTCTAACTAAACTCCATTTTAAAATGTCTATCTTCAAAATATCCATAGAAATAATGAAACTATTTTATGAAAACCATACAAGAGTTTATATAAATTCTAAACTCATAAATTAATAGTTCACATGGGTCCCTAAAATATTTCTCAGAATCTCTCCAATCTTCCTTGTCACAACACTAAACTAGCAAAGCTTTGCTTCTGCTCAGTAAGATTGAGAAAATGACAACAATAACCAATAAATAGTCTTTTTTATATTCAAGCAACTAACATTTAATACTCCCAATAAAAATGGTTACCTTCTATTAATTAATATCAATGTTCTTAATATATGACAAGTGCAATAAAACTAGCTTACACATCTACCTTATTAGTTCTTACACATGTCAAATCAATATATATTAGAACTATATTATTTGCAACTAACAAGAAATGGAACAGAGAGCTGGGAAACCAACTCTAGTAACGACGAAGAAGGACCTGAGGATATGGAAAAAGATAAAGTCAATACCGAGGAGGACTCTGTTTCCAGAACAGAAGAGAAGGAGGAAGACCAGAAAGATGAGGAGGATGACTCTATCCAGGAAGATTCTGGTGAGGACCCAATGTCAAAGAACGAAAAGGAAATCCCAGTCCAGGAAAATATCCAAAACATGGAGATAGAAATTGAAGAAGGATTCAATGAGAGGGAATTAAAGAGCCAAGAAGACTTCTTTGAAGAAGCTAGAAATAGCCCAAACGAAAAGGCTGAGGACTGGAAAGGGAAGAAACAGAACGAAGAAAAACACACCCCTTTGATTTGGGTTAATAGTAAAGCTAAGTGTTCTTCCCAATTAGATGCCTGGATGTGTAGGGAGATCATTGATCTAAAGAAAAAAGTGGAAACATTGGAAGAATCAATGAAAGCTGCGTGGAACAAAGTAAATGACATGGAGAATCAGTTAAGCCAGATCCCTGTGAAGCTAAAAGTTTATGAAAACAACCTCCGGGAGCTTATAAAGGAAAATAGAAAGAAAATGGATGAAGTAACATCCAAATTTTGTGCAGCTGCTATCAATATTGGGAAACGTGCCAATGAGGAGATGAAAGTAATAGAGGGCCCCTGCAAGAGGACAAGGCAAAGTTCCAGAAAGAAAGACACACAAAAAGGAGACTTGCTGGAGGCTGCCACCCGGGAAATTGCTTTGAAAGAAAAAGAAGCCATGAAGTTGATCCTGGAACTGGATGAATAATCCAGTCTTTTTTCGGTTAAGAAACTGGTACTGATCTATGGTTTTATTTTGCTAGTTTTCAGTTAGTTGTTCTTTCAGACTTTTGTTCTTTGGGTCCTGTTTGGCTGTATATCAATGGTTTCTTGACCATTCTTTTTCTGTTTTTACTACTTCTATGTAGTGTTTTAAGGTGATGCCTGTGGACTTAGTTTGCTCTTTTTTGTTCTTTGTTAAAGGGTTTCGGGGCCCCTTCAAAACCTGCTTTAACCTCTAATCTAAAACAAGAAATGTTAAATTTCACAACTATCACAATTCACAACAAGATAAAATCTAAAAACAACTACCAAATGTATAAAAAAAATAAAGTAGATCATGTGTATAATCAATAATTACTTAATGATATAATTATGTTATAAAAATCACATAATCAACAGCAAGAGTAAAAAATATTCAACATAGCATCAATAATTATTGTACATGCATAAAAAGAATGAATATTCAAATGAATACAAATCACTTGGCCCCCACCAACAATTTTAAACTTCATGACATATTTATCAATATGGAGAACTAAGCATCTCAATAAATTAAAAAAAACTAGGGAGTGTAAAAAATAAGTATAAAAAATTCAATTGCACAAACCTCCTAGAGATATTACAATGAATGTTTAGCCCCATATTACTTACTTGAATAATTTTAATATTTTAATATTCAAGCAATACCAAGAGGTGAGAATAAACATGTAGATAGGTTGGCTGCCATTGGGGCACAATTTAGTATCCTAATTGATATAAAAAGTGAAGAAAATAATTCACACATAAATGTGGTTGTAAGGCCTTCTATTTTAAATATTCATGAGAATTGGCCAGTGTTCAAATATGACAATCAAATTATGAGGTTCTTACAAGAAGAGGTTGAGTTTTACTCAAAAAATCAATCAAATTACTTAAAAAAGTATGGTGATTAGATTACACAAATAAAAAAAAATAAGTTTCCCAAGGTATTGGTCACACTTGAGAACATTTTTAGTGGTGATGATGAGTTAAGGAAGGATAAGTCATCCTTGTTAACAAAATAATATCAGTATGCCAATGTAGAGATTATATTTGGTAAGAATTTGAATTTAGGTAAGGCATTCACTCCAAAAAAAGAAGTTTTCATTGAGTTATACATAAGTTTTGCTGATATATTTGAATGGAAATATGGTGATCTCAAGGGATTTGACCCAATTCTAGATCAACACACCATTGAATTAGAGGTTTAATGTAAACTAGTGAGATAAAGACAAAGTCCCATTAATCCTAATCTTGAGCCTTTGATGAGAGCTAAGCTTTACAAGCTCATAGAGTCATCTATTATATTTTCAATCAAGCACTCAACATGGGTGGCAAATCTTGTTCTAGTGTGGAATAAGAACAATGTGATTAGATTGTGTGTTGAATTCTGTGATTTGAGCAAGGCTTCACTTAAAGATCACTATCCATTACCATTGATGGAATAAATTTTAAAATTGGTTACAAGTTCAGAGAAGTTTTTTTTGTTGGATGGATATAGAGGCTACAATAATATTTTGGTCAAGGAATAGGATCAATTCAAAATAGCCTTCATAACTAAGTAGGGGACATTTACATACAGAAAGATGCCCTTCAGTTTATCCAATGCTAGAGTAACCTTTTAGAGAGCCACAGATACAGAATTCCAAGGCCTTCTTAACAAGTTTTTACTTATTTATTTGGATGATGTAACAATGTTTGCAAAGAGTGAAAGTGAGCACATGGTTCATCTCAATCAATTGTTTGAAAGGTGTAAGCAATTTGGGTATCTCTAAATCCCAAAAAATGTATCTTCTCAATTCATGAAAGTAAACTCCTTGGACATGTGGTTTTAAAACATGGTTTAAGCATAGATTCTAAAAGGATAAAATCCATTCTTGTACTTTCCTTGCCTAAGCACAAAAAGTCTTTTCAAAGCTTATTAGTAAAAATCAATTTCATAAGGAGATATATATCAGATTTTTCCATTTTAGTTAAGCTACTTACAACCATGCTAAAGAAGAATCAAAGTTTCAGCTAGTCCAAAGAAGGAGTAAAGAGTTTTAAGGAGATTAAGAAGGCCATATCTAGTTTTCCTACACTTATAAATATAGATTTCACAAAGTATTTCATTTTTTACACATATGTTAACATGGACACCATTTCAGGCATTCTTATGCAACAAAATCATGAGGCTTTGGAGAAGCCAATATCCTTCTTTAGTCAAGGCTTTGAAGAATATGAAATAAGGTATTATTTTGTTTAAAAACATGTAATTTCAATTATAATGTATTTTGAGAAGTTTATATACTTGTTGTCTAACAATAAGATAAACCTAATGGTTTCCCATCAAAGCATCAAAGAGTTCCTTTTGAAAAATAATATAAATGAAAAGAGAGCTGGTTGGATAACCAAAGTAATGGATTATGACATGGAAATTAAGGTCACAAAGCTGAGTAGAGGTAAAGGAATTTGTGAGCATCTAGCTCAAGACTTACAAGATATTAATGAGGTTATTTTTGTGTCAAATGATGAAGTGGTTATAGCTAGTCATACCTCACATTCCATATAGTTTCATGACTTAGTAAGCTACTTATAAGATGTTATTTATCCATATCATCTTAGTGATTCAAAAATAAGATATTTAAGGTTTTAATCAATTCCATTTTTTCTTGTTGATGGTGTTTTATTTAAGAAGGATATCAATGTTATGTTTCTAAGATGTATAGAGCCAATTCAAACTCAAAGATTGCTTGAAGAATTCTATGATGGACATGGTGTATGACATTTTACCATAAGAACTAAAACCCTTAAGATCATGAGAGGTGGGTACTATTGTCATAGTATATTTGGTGATTTCCATGCATGGGTTAGGGAATACAAATAGTGTGTTATTTTTGTAGGGAAAGGAAAACTTGCAGCTTTACCTCTCCAACCAATTATAGTGGATCAACCCTTTGTCCAATTGGGATTTGAATTTATTGGTCTCATAAATCCTCTTTCATGTTTAGGACATAAATGGATTCTAACTACTAAAAATTACTTCACACATTGGATAGAAGCAGTGGCATTCAAAGAAGGAAAAAAACCAATGTTCTAGATTTCTATGAAGCTTTACTTACTAGATTTGGAGTTCTTTTAACTATTATTTTTGATAATATAATGGCTTTTGTGAAAATTATAATCAACCAATGGGTTGTCCAACATGGAATTTATCTTAGCACTTCATCAAAATATTATCCACAAGGTAATGGCCTTGATGAGTCCATGAATAGTAACTTATTAAACATCATAAGGACTATTGAAGACAATCATAGGTTATGGCATCCCAAGTTGAAGTTAGCTCTATGGGTTGATAGGATCACCTATAAAAGATCAATATCCAACTCTCTATACAAGATGGTATATGGTAAGGAAGAAAGGTTACCCATTTCTCTTAAGTTTCCTACTTTAGAAATAAAGCATAAACTTGAGTTGTTCGAGAATAAGCCTATGGAGATCAGGTAAGCTGAGCTTATGAAGTTGGAAGAGATAAGAAACTAGTCCATGCTATCCATGGAAATTCATCAAGCACAAGTGAAGAGAGATTTTGACAAAGGAGATTCTTCACAAAGTTTCAAATAAGGAGATTTGGTCCTCAAGTGGGACGAGGATAGAGATAAACTAGGAAGACACACATAGTTTGATTCACTTTAGAGTGGCCCATACATAATCTCCACCTGTAAATCCCACAATGCCTTCCAACTTGCAAAGATAGATGGTGAGGAGCTTCTAATCCTAGTCAATGGGATACATCTAAAACATTTATACTGAAGAGCTCAGTTCCTTGTACATAGTTTGTTTTTTTTCCTCCAACTATTGTTCAAGCACATTAGTTTTTTTTTGTTTTATCCCAAATAAGTGATTTATTTGCACATTTGCTTTATTTAGTTAGTTTTTCTATTTTGTGTATTTTCTTTCTTGTTTTAGAGGAAGAAGTTATCTTATTTAAAATAAAAATTTGTATTTGTAGTCTTGTGTTATATTTTTCATTATTTTTTTAGTCCAAATGTCATGTATATGGTCTGGTTCTCAAGCATATTAGACATGCTTCCTAGTTGAATCACCAAAATGTTGACAATTTTGATCTCATAGGTCAAATTATCACCCCTACCATTTTAAACTTTGAATACCATGTAATTTTTCCTTTTTGGTTACTATTTGGTCCTAAAAATTAATTTAAGAATCCATGATTAATAGGTCCTAAGATTTTTTAGGTGGTTTGAGGTGTTTTCCTTCACTTGTCTTGTGTTTTCTAGTCATTTTTTGGCCTTTTCAAGTAATTTACAATGTTTTTAAGAGTATATAATATATTTATGAGTGTAATAACATTCTTCAAGGTCATTACATTCATAAAAAATGAATAATTAGGTTGATCACATTCTAAACTAATTTTATAACTCATTTTTAATGCAAAATTTGACCCTTTTATGCTATTCAAAGAAGGTTTTGATAGTATCTGATCATAAATAAGATTTAATATACATTTTAAAACATCATTACACATTTTATATACTATATAAAACATTTTATAGCATTCCATTTAGAACTCCTTTGTTAAAATAGCATTTTTAGTATAAAATAGGCCTTTTTGAGGTATTCACTTTGGTTTTTAGAGGATTTATATGATAAAAGCATCATGGAGGATTAACTAGGTCTTTTTAGGGTCATATAAATGGTTTTTATGAAGTTCTAGATGAAAATTTTCAAAATCTAACTACACTCTAATTTTGACCTTTCTTGCATGCCTAGAAGGGCAATTTTCAAATGCTCGGTACGAGAAGAGGAGAAAGAGTTGGGATATAAAAATTTGTCCATTATTATTTGTCTAATTAATTTTTAAATTAATTAATTTTTTTCATGGATTGGTTCCTCCACCTTTATGAAAAAATACTAAGAGTGACAACAGGTCACTATAGCCCATGCATTTGAGAGGGGTTTAATCTTGGGCCTGTTTCTTAATTACTATAAAAAATGAAGAGAAATTCTTTTTGGTAATTTATTTATGGATCATTATTATCATTTTAATTTTTTTCTCAATTTATTAATATCTCTAGGAAGGAACTTATAGAAAAATACCTTATTTCTTCCACTATCTTCGAGAATGGTCAGTTGGATCAATTTTAAAGAATAGTATGAGTTGTTCATTAGTTTTTGTCATATTTAGTGGTTATAAATGAATGTTTTTAATCATGACACACCTTTTTTATTTTTTTAATATTTCATAAGTTTCCATTATGAGTTTATCTCCTTTGGGAGGGTGTTAGCTAAGTATATTTCTTAAACAAGGTATTAATGCACTTTTTGAGCTGGTTTTCAATGTTCTTTTCCAATCATAGTGGATGAAAGAGGTTTTAAATTGGTTTAATAAAAAATAGGTTTAAATATACATCATGAAATTTGAAAAAACCTCAAACTTCTTGCATCATGATGATACCAATCTATACATTCAAGGATGAACACCTTCATATCTTAGAGGACTAATTGGTGTCATATTCTATGAGGGGTGGTCAAGGTAGAAATTTTTTCTTCATTTTCAAAATATTAATCAATTTTATTCCATGGACCATATCAAGGTCATTACAAGTTAATACCATGCTCTCAAGTTCAAACACATAGTCACCCTTGCTTGCTTTCAGTTATCTCCATTGTGGGTTGAAGAGTAAGGTATTTAAAACATTTATTAGAGGCCAGAAAGATCCTTAAAATTTTGAGAAGTTGCCTATTAAGAAACAAGAATAAATAGGCCACTAAATGCCATATATTATATTATATTGAGTTAACAAAATGTACCTTAAGGCCTGTAACCTTAAGTGTAACCTATAGGAGCCTTAAGGGAGGATATTAGGTTTGAGACAAAGCAATTGAGTGTTTCCAAGTTCCTCATGAGGGAAAAGTTTAATTTGAATATTTTAAAAGGATTCAAAACTATTGGAGGGATATACACTATTACTATTGTTCTATTACAATCCACTACCCTATTTTCTAATACAAGTGCCACATATAGGTTTTCACAGAGACTGAGTAAGATTCGAATAGAGTTTTGGAACATTTTTTAGCCCTCCTCAAAATTTGAAGGGGTAAGGGATGTTATATCATTCCATGATGGAACCTTTGAGTTGTAAAAATATTTGGAAATCCATATTAACACATGAAGGAAATTTTATGGATTATTTTCCTTAAAAAACTCTAAAAATAGGGCCTAGTTCAATTTTTTATATTTTTATATGACAAGCAAACATGGAACCTAGAAGGGTTTGGATGATTCCATCTTGTAGTTCCTATATATGGGTAACACCTTGCCAAGGGGAGTGAGTATTTAATACATAAATATGATAAATGTAGATCATATATTTTTTAAATTCTTGTACTAAATTTTTTTGGTGTTTTCAACAAGGGTCTAAGCTCCCAATAAACTTTGCATCCTAAAGTAATAGTAAGACTTACACCATAGTTTGGCTTCATCTCATTATCTTTGATGAAGATAGGAAAGTTTAAAATTGTTTGATTTAAGTGATGAGGAGACCTAAAAATTGTATTATAACATGAGATAATGCCTAATATATCTTGGAGGGACACCTAAAATAGTTATATTACACACATATAGTTCAAAACTTCATAGAGTATCACTTACAGGCCTATTTTGGGTCAAAGCTTGAAGTGGAAATAAGAATAGTCATCAGAAGATAATTAACTTCACTAGATGGCATAGTATCAACACAAGGTTAAGGTTTTCAAAGGATTAATTGATGGAATACATCTACAACCAACCCCTAAAGGTAAGCTACAACCAAAGGTGAAGATTATGCTTTTAAGAATTTTGAAGCTCAAAACATGTTAGAGGTATCATTTCAATGAGATGATACAAGGGACAAACAATGATGTTCACTAATAAAGGGAGTTTCATGGTGTCAAAAAATTAAATAAATAGGATTAATTTCAGATTTATTCACCCTAAATAAAATAAAAAACACCTACAAGCATAGGCCTTAAGGGTAGAACACAGTTAATGGTAGAACATAGTTAATAACAGAACCTAGTCTTGAGAGGTTCAAGAATGTGAAAGGTATGAAAGGCAAACATATTTAATGAATTTTGGAGTAAATAAATCATGAATTTATAAAGGTAATTGGATATTATAAAATTAATATCAATAATATCCATCAGATAAAGTGACCTTGATCAAACAAACTTAGTCCATTCTTAAAAACATCCTGCACAATCTATCATTAAGGGAGTTTTTTTGAGTTTTAGGATGGTTGAAGGGTAAAATGACCTATTATGTAATTTAAATTTTGTGTATTTTATCCTTACCTATTTATTAATCTTCTAAAAAAATTATTTTTATCTAAGATAGGTGAGTGCCCTCTATTTTGTCTTAGACAAAGGGCACTCCCCTCATGCTTGGAATTGATAGTTTTAATGAGCAAGGTAAGAATATGAGCTTAGAACCAAACAGAAATTTTAAAAGGATATTAAAATATTATATACACCTAATTAATCATGTAAAACCTTAAAAAAAAAATGATGTCAACAGGAAGGTCCAAACACCATAAGATTGTAGACAGGGTATTTAAGCAAGGTGCAAGCCTAACATCCAAATGAGAAGTCACCATCAACTCTAGAAATATGTGAGATTTAAAATGAATATAATAATGTTTATGGGGTGGATATATATGTTTTTTATCCATATTAATTTAAATAAAACTATAAAATGCCTTTTTAAGCTTGAAAGTCAAAACAGGCCTACTAGACATGGCTAGTCATTAGAGCCAAATGGGAACTCAACTACCATTGTATCTTATAGGTGGAATTAAAACCTCTTTTATAATGTTTATTTGGTTTATAAAGAGGTTTTAAGGCATTTTTATTTCATGATAAACCTTGGATAAGATATTTTTGGCTCAGAAAGCTCACTTAGTTAGCAGAATGGTGAGAACAAGCTCGAATTGGAATGTTTGATCACTCATATCTCACATGTGGACTTGAATGGTTGAAAAAGTATTTTTTATATGTTATTAGGGTCCCTTAAAATAAATTTTGTGTAATTTTTCTGAATTTTTGATGTCCAAATTTTATGAACCAACCTTAAGACCAAAAACTACTCTAAAACCCTTGCAAACCCTTGTAAAGGACCATTTTGAGAATATTGAGTTAGATACCCCACAAAATAGCATATTTTATTCATGAAACATACCATATGTTTTATGTGACTCTCAAAATGTCATTTTAATATCTTTTTTATGTACCTTAACTTGTACAAATTTATACAAAAATTGTACCTTTTGATATATTTAAGCTAAAATGAGTGTTTAAAGGAGTATAGAAATATTAAAATTGATGGAAAAGGAATATTAGGTCTTATTTTACCTGATAAAAATAAAAAAATATATAAAAATACATCCAAAAATTCCCAAACCATTTCATTCATTTGGGCCAGTCATAAAATGCCTTCAAAGGACAAGCCTTCCAAAGGCCATTTCATGGTTTTGGTACTTCTGGTGGTTATATACCATAAAATTTTACATGAATAATGGTGAGGGAATTATAAAATTTAATAATTTTTTTTTTGAGTTTTAAAACATGTATGATTTCCCAAAAACAAAATTTATCTTCTAGGGCTTAAAGGGCTAATTAGGCCTAATTTGGCAAGCTAAATGGGCTATAAAACATATCAAATACTGTAGTTTGGACATGAAATTTTGAATGGATCTATGGGATTAAAATTAGTAACTATAAAAAAATCTTTTTTTTTCATTATCACTTTTATTTTCTTTCAGACAAGGAGCTTTTGAGGAAAACAGGGCTACAAGGAATATGTGGGAAATACATGTTTTTGGTGTTGTTCTAGGTCTTGTTGAGTGTTTGATGCATAAAATTTAATTGAATCATGTATAGTATTCCATTTATAATTCTTAAATGGTGTATATATTTTTTATTTAAGAAAAATTGAGGAAAAATCCAATTTCTACCTTCTATGTCTTGGTGAAAATGAGACTTTTGAGGGGTTTAAAGGCTAAATAGGTGCATATAGCCTACTAAAAATACTTTTGAAATTGAATTATGATATTTAAATCCATATTAAATGTATTAATAATTAAATTAATATTTATAATGAGATGAGGCTTTGGAAAATGTCTCCAATAAGTGCAAATAGGACTCTTCCTCTTCCAACTACACATGTGCAAGACAAAGTCAATTTGTTGAAGGATTATTATAATAAAATCTTACCAAGTTTTATATAATAATTAATGATAATGTATAAGTATTTTAATCAATTTATTTCAATTAATTAAATTCCTACATCCATGGAAGAGACTTTTTCATCAAAGGAGACAAGAAGGCTAAAATCTAGGGATTGGTGCAAGAGTATAGACACTCTTCAAGTGCTCTAAATTTGACCAAACATAATGATGAATATCCTAAGACACTTAAAAATTTTATAACTTATTTTCCATGCCACTTTATTAAATTTAAATATTTTATAATCTAAAAATGTTATGTAGCACTTTTGGAGGAGCCAGTTGACTAAGTTTGAGGTCCCCTATACTTTGGGGTTGCTTTGTCTCCAATCAGTTCTTTGCTATATGTAATTTTTTTATAGAATTTAAAAGAGAATATTTTATATTTTTATTTTTCCTAAATTCTTAAAAAAAAATTATTCACCTTTTGAGAGTAATTAGAATAAAAATTCCTCCACTTTTTAGGTCTTTTCTAGTGAAGTATATGTGTTTGCCATTGATATAACTTAGTGAAATACTTGTTTTCCTTGGTTATAGTATAGTTTTTTACCTTAACGGGATATTTTTTATTTATAAAGGTCATTATAAGTTTCCAAATAAAGTTTAAGTTCATGTATTATATGTGAGTTCAATTCTTCTTTGCATGAATTGAGTTTGTAAGGTCCTTATTGTGAAATATTGATGTAGAAATATTAATTGGGTGTAACAAATTTTTGTGTAATATTTTTTTATTTCATATAATTATCATTAAAATAATTTTATTTAAAAAAAATTGGTGCGTCACCTTTTATTTCAAGTTTCATTTAGTTTCATTTATTTTCATTATCTTTTGTACCCTTTTCCTTGTCAAAATCAGTAATCAGTAGTGTAAAAGGAAGTTTTAGTGAGAGAACCAAGGTAACCAACCCTCTCTATATATTATCTCCCTTATGAATTCCCCCACACTTTGTATATATTCCATGTTCTATTAGGAGTGAGGAATTTCACACTTTCTCACAAGGGTAGACTCCTAATTGATAACACATACCTTGAGCAATCATCTTCTTTATATTCCAGGACTGTAAATAAGAATTTCAATTGAAAATTGAGATGCTTGACCATATATTTATTCCCCTTAGTGTATTCATTCATTTTTTCCTCAAAAATACCAAATTTTTCCTCATAGTATTTGAGTTAATACTTCATCTTCTTGTTAATATTCTTTTCAATCTTCAATTCTTTAAGAGCATTTATTAAATTAGTCTCATAGTCCACCTCATTTTCATCATGATCTAAATTAATACACATAGACACCTTTTTATGTGATCAAATCCCTTCCTTATCCATGAATAAATATTCATCTTTATAAATAACATCATCTTCATGATCATACTATGAGTCACTAACATCACTCTCATCTGAAGAGATACCATCTTCTCTGGTGTAGAGACTCTTCTTGTCCTTAAAGTACTTGTTGTCAAACCTTCTAAATCCATTTTTTCTTTTATCTGACTAGAATGATCTCTTTTCAACATCATTACCTTGATTGAACACTTGAACATCATCCTTCTTATACTTATGAGGGAACTTATTATCAAAATGTCCTATCTCACCATAATTGAAGCATTTAAGGGGTAGTTTACCTTTATACTTGCCTGAACCTATTCTCAATTTCCTTGAAATCAAAATAATTAGTTCATTCTCTTCTATATCAAGAATGTCATCCTCCTTGATTTTCTTACCTTGGAACTTCTTCTTTGTCTTCATTTTAGTCTTGAAATTTGCTTTCATCTTTGGTGGTATATCATCATTCTTCCTCATCTCATAGGTAATAAGGGTGCCATACAATTGATCCATATTCAACTAAGTAGGGTCATGAATTTCATCTATAGCAAATACTTTTGAATCAAACTTTAGAGATATAGACCTTAATAAATTTTGAATAATAGTATCCTATTCAAGGTTCTCTCTAAGACCTCTTATGATGTTCAAAATATCATCAACTCTCTGTATAAAGGATGCCATAGAATCTTCTTCATTCATCTTGAGACTTTCAAATTGCCTTCTATGAGTCTACAAAATATCAAGATTGACCTTTGAATATCCTTCATAAATGATCTACATTTTGTCCCATATCTCTTTAGCATATTTATGATGGATGACCTTAGTGTATTCAATCTATAAAAGACCACAATTGATAGCATTTATTTCCTTGGAATTGTTTTCAAACTTCTTGTCTATAGCACTAGATAGAAGAATAATAGGAGAAACATATTCATCCACAAAAAATTATCCTACATCAAATATTAGGGACATAATTGATGTCCTCATCCTCACACTCTAGATTGGATAATTGGATTCATTTAACATTGGTGCTTGATTAGTAGAGAAACCTCCTTGATGACTACACATATTATACCTTTGATCACCTTCAAGTTGTTAAGCATTTACCAAAGGACCTAATTTTGATACCAATTTTTAGAGTATAATCATTGAGAGGGGGTGAATCAGTGAGCCCAAATATTTCAATTACAATTATAGTCCTTTCAAATTATTAATCAAATAACATATATCAACTTGATAAGGAAACATTAACAACATAGATCATACATTGTTATGATCCTGGTGGGCAGAATTCACTAATACCTCAAGGTTTTGGTGTAGCAGTTCATTATATGTGGTATCAGAGCCTCTACCCAGGTTCAACCTATGCCAGCATGGCATTGTTCATCCGAGGCTCATACACATACAGAATCTTGGTGGTACAGGTGCAAATCCAACCCAGAGTCTAATATTTAGAAGCAATGTGGGATGTTATGGTATTGGTGGGTGGACTTCACTAATGCCTTGAGGTTTTGGTGTAGTGGTTTGTTATATACGTTTAATTCATACACAAGATCAAACACATAGTTCTTGTGGGAAACCTTGATGGGGAATAAAACCCACTCTCAATCTTAAAACATAAATGGAATATTGTCCTATAATAAATTATAAACAATATATTGATCATCTCCTTTAGATAATTAAACCTTGATCATATCCTTCTAACCAAAGGTATTTAGTGAAACACCTATTTCACAAGGAGCATTTGCCCTTGAGGAAGACCAAGTATTTTATACCCTCTTTTGAACACCTCCACCTTAGAAATGATTTCTTCAACACTTGATGATGGATTTTTATTTTATAACCTATACACAAGTTATCTCTCTATCTCAGTATGGTCTCTCACATAGGTATGCCACCATCTCTATCCTTCTTCACTCAAACTATCCTCATATGCACACTCAAACCTCTTCACATATGCTCAAACTAAAAGCACACTTTTATGACATCAGAAATATGACCTAAAGGTCATACACATTGTCATCAATCTAATTTTCTTATCAAATCATCAACTAGGCACTCTACCTCTCCTTCACTCCACAACTCTCACATCCACCTTGCACAAGTCTCTCACATAAGTTTTTTTCAAGCCTAACATCCAAGTCAAGAAACCAACACATTTGGTATCACTATATATATATAAATCATGAATTAAAAATATCACAATATATCCTTTTCAACCAAAAAACATGCCTTCACCCTTAAGGCATCTCACATGGGTCACACTTAAGCACAATCCACTTTCAAATAGGCCTAATTTACTTTTAGGTCATATGGAAACCCATTTAGCTCTTTGATACTTCTCCAAGAAAAATAAGACATAAGAACACTTTTCAAATTCATGGATCCATTCCACATGATCTATATGTCATCCTTAAGTTCCAAAATCCATCACAACACCCTTTCAATTAAGCACAAATCACTCAAACAACATTCTTTGCATATAGTCACCATGAATGAATATATAGTCATCTTGTAAACCTTTTTTTCATATTTCATATGATTAGACAAACCTTAAAAATGCACATAGATCATCCTTATATAGTCTATAACATGTTATAATATCTAATTCATCATGAAACATCAAAACAAACTTTAATAGACTTCTTGGGTCAGTTACAGTCTATGAATGAACACAAAATCAACTTTTATCTTTAATATATTTGACTATACATATTTTATATCTCCTAACTAGGTTTAATTGATGCATCATGGATTCCTCTACAATTTTTATTTTTACACCATCAAGAAATTTGTCTTTTATCAAAAGATATAGAGAAATTATTGAGCACTACGTTTTCCCTTAGCAACTTCAAATATTTAAATGGCAAAAGTCATAGTTAAAACTCAAACACTTTGAAATCATCTTGTGTCCTCACTAATCAAATTGATTATGCACCATTTATCTCCTATGAACTTTAATTCATAGGTGCCAATGCTCAAATTTTTAAACTTGAACATGTTGATATAATATCATGCAATCTTTCAACTTTTACCTCACATGCTTCATCAATCTTATATGCATATCTTGGCCTTTAACAAAGATAAATAGATTTCACTTTGACCTCTTGACTTTAATACACACTATTTGTCTCTATATTTATGATTACCCACTCACCATTTTTCCTTGGAAGAAGATCAATCTTTATCTCTAATAAGCATTAAAAATCATGCACATATCCTCATCTCACTACTTTTTGAATTATTGGATTAATGTGCTCCATCAATGTTATTTTAAATTTAAGTTGTACAAATTTGACTAAGTATAATAACTTTGTTTATCTATTGAGAAGTCCAACTTTACACAATCATATCTTTTACCTCACTCAATCGTATGTTATAAAATTTGGACCATATGAACTCCTTACATAGGAGAATCCAATCATGTGATAAACTACTCTTGAAACCCTTACATATGTGAGATATAATGAAATTAAAATTTCTCATCAAATTTATCTATTCATAGAGCTAACTATGTCAAAGACTACTTGGAAGGCCAACTTTTTACCACTATATATTTTTCTTTGATTAATTGCATGTTTTATAATTTAGCACAAATAAACTAGTCGTAAAAAACAATAAACCCATATGATCAAATTCTCTGCACACCTTCACATGTGTGAGATATATGATCACCAAATTACTTACTTGGATCTTTATTGCCTCATGTAAAATTGGTTAAGTATGGGAAAATACTATCAAACTCCCTGGGATCCCAACTTTGCACTTGCATATCTTTGACTATGCTTAGGCACATGACTTGAGAATTAGTGAAAATCAACTAATTACAACATATAACAAATCTATATGATCACCTTATCCTACAATTTCCACATGTGAAAGATATTACATCATCAAACTACTAACTCAACTCTATTTTAACATAGAAAACATTATCAAAAATGCCTAAGAACCCAAATTTTCTCCCACATATATTTTACTATGCTTTAGGTACATGACCTAAGAATTAATGCATAGTAAATAGGGGCTAATGTGACCACAACCATATGACCAACTACCCCTAACTCATCCACATGTGGAAATGGTGACATCAATAAACTACCTACTTAGATTTCATGCCATTAGACCCAAAAATTCTAGATGAGAAAAATGATGATTTGGGTGAACTCCACTTATGCACACAAGCTCTCCAAATCATAGAAAACCTCTTATAGGACCCTTGCACATGCTCAATACTCCATACTCATCCCTAAACATCTCTAGCCATGCCAAAATTGAAGATCAACCAAGCCTCCTTTAAGCACACATTTTCAAGCACATTTCACACTTTATCATTGTCACTTAGGTAAATAAGGCACTTCATCCAATCACAAAGACACCTCTATGGCATCACCATGACATCATTGAAAAATATTCAATAAAAGGGAGTTTGAAGAGGTTTTAAGTCCAAATTGGCACTTTTATTACCTTCCCCTATCCATGGTTGGTATTGAAAGGTTTGTGCCAACATTTTATACCTTGTAACTCCCCCATTACTTCACTTTATCTCCAAAAAGCCATTTTGTTCATGATTTTCCATATGGGTCTATGTCTGGACTTAGGTTTGTTTAGCCTAGAATAGAGTTTTTAACTTTTGTTCTATTTTAATAAGTCTAAGGATATTTTGGAATTTTAATATCAATATGAAACCATTTATAGATTATTTAACCTCTTCTCAGTCCATTTCATCCTTCAAAATAAACAAGTATCTCTAATGACTAGGTAGGTAGGCATGTAACTTGCATTAGATGTGTAGATATGGTTTTAAAAAGTTAATTCAATCATCTTACTATGTATGAGAACATTATTGGGATAATATTACCATAAAAACATCATTAAATGGTTTATCTTTCTTCAAGACTCTCATGAGCCTTCAACTCTTCAAAATAAACAAACTCTCTTTGTAATGCAAATAGGCATATAACTTTGTTTGATTGTGTAGGCAAAGTTTTAGAGATCGTTGTAAATAGTCAGCTCTAGTGAATATTATTTAGGTCCCTATGACTTTTAATTATTATTATAACCTATATATCACTTGAACCCAACTCCCATATTACTGACTATAAGTGTCCCTTTCTTCTAAAGCTTATAACCAACTTTCTTTCCTAAGTAACCTATAGGTGGTATTTGGGGTAGTTTAAGTACATCCTTGAGTTGTAGTACTTACATTATAAATAAATGAAAATTTACAGTTATTTATATACTATTGGTATTTTTTAACCTCCAAAAATTGTCCAAAACACCACATATTTCAAAGCACACATTGTTCTTTGCACTTTCTTAAAGTAGTTGTAGGTGATCATTAGAGGGGTTTAAGCATGAGGTCTAGAATTTAACGTTATCAAATATATAATGGAACTTTGAGAATATTATAGATTCATAAGTGTTTATTTCCAATATTTTTTATATTTCATTGTATCATTCATATTGTTTTACAAACCCTTCTCCTATTGCCTTCATACACAAGTTTGTGCATGAGAAATAGGCCTGTAGACTTAGTCCTCTCAACTTTTATTTGACTCCTAAATAGTTTAGGTTATTTCACTAAATTTTGACTTACCTCATTATTAACTTGAATAATATTAATAATACACTCTCTAATATTTTCACGAACAATTATCTTTTGTCCAAAAGAGGACTTACAGGCTTGTAACCTATAGGTCTCTTTTCATGCTTGTATAGGCTATTAGAGACATTCAACCTCCTACTTATTGAGTCTTAGAGCTTTAAAAATATACCAACTCATGATATTTTATTATATTATCTACCTTGATATATTTTATATTTTTTAATAAACACCATACCATCACAAATCTCATCTTTTATAAATGTAGGCCTATAGCAAGGGGTCTCTTTATGTATAAGGTTTTACTTAGAGGTTGGAGTTTATTCATCCATTATTGTTACTTTATTGTCTATAATGGATCTATTAAATTTAAAATGGGTTTATATGATTATAATATACATTTTTAAATTTCCAAAACACTTTCAATATGGAACCTAAATCATGAAATCTCACTTACAAGTCTGCAACCCTATGATTGACAAAAACACCTTCATATTCTTTGATAATGGATGTTGGACTTTATTAGACCTCCAATGTCTCAAATATGTTTTATTATATTTAAATTATATTCATAATGATTTAAATACTCTTATACACCCTTTTACAATGCAAAACCAAACCTTATTACTCTATTATTGTAGGCAACTTGCACACACAATCATCAAAATGAGAGAGTATTATGAATTACTTAGAGAAGGTGTTTTTGGAATATAAAATGGAGAAATTATTATTTTTTATATAATTATATTAATGAAAACATTATATTAAACCTTAATTCATCACCTTGGACATTAAAAACCCTGGAACAAATAGAAACTATGATAGTCACTTTGCAAACTATGAAAGGGAGTAGTTTTCCTTACCAAATGGATTATTAATTGTGATAACCTAGTGGATTAAAGTGTGAAATTAATTTATATGCCTCTAATAATCCATCCCAATTTATTTCATTTAGACAACAATTTCACACTTGCATGGGAATTACACAAAACTCAACCTATGGGGATTTGAACCTCAAAAAAGAACCTTAGATCCTTAGAAATTTTTAATATATATAAAGATATCAATAAAAATAAAAATTAAAACAATTTATATCCCATATGGATCCCTTAATTCCATCAAAATATTATCATCCAAATCTACATGTATAGACTATACCATTCACTTGAAAATGGCCTTCATGAGCTTGTGAAGAGAGCGATGGGAGAGAGGAAGCATTTTATGTAATTTTAAGACCTAAAGATTCTATTCATTATTTTATATAACCTATAAAATATTAAAGGACATTTATAAACTAGTTTTACCTAGAAGTTAGTTCAATAAGTTCATACAAGTGCCAAAACTCCCCTCTAAAGTGTTGAAATTCAAGTTTCTAAATTTTATATGACATACTGACATATAGGTAAGTTTAATAAATACTCCAAGGTCCTTATAAATTTTATTTTATGTATTTTTAATTTTTTTTTGGCTTTTACCACATTGGGGTTAGTAAAAATCACTCTTTTCCTTATAAAACATTATCTTAAATTCCACAAAATAACCTTAAGGTTTCCAAAACATCATGAAATGTTATTATAATGTCATTAAATCATGAAGAGGCATTTAAGGACACATAATAACCTATGACACTTCTTTACAAACTCTCATTACTCCATGACGTGACTAACCTAGTGTAAAACTAAGACAAAGAATTACCTTAATTTCTCCAAAATTACCTTAAACAATGCTAATAAGATTTATGAAGACTTTTTGAAGGATTTAAGTCATGAAAAAGCTATGAAAAAGGCTATCAAAACATTAAAATAAATTTTTTGCCTATAGGGATTGACATTTTAACCTTGGGGGTCAAAATTAATTAATAGTTACCTCCTTATATTTCTGAGTGGTTCCCTCCTTTAACACCTCATGATCATATCATCCCTCTCATTGATGAGATCACTGAACTTCCTCCTCCATGTAATTCACATGAATAATCTTACATAAAGTATGACTTCACATGTAATGAATATTGAGTGGCCAAGTTATTTTAAGACACTTTAACCATCTCACCTTAAAAATTTATTGATCTAAGTGTATCTCCTTCTGATGATCCTATAGAGACAAATGCATGTACTATCTCTCACACCTATTATGAAAATGACATCATGACTCAATATCAATCATGAGACTTGGACATGTAACACTATCAACAAACCTTAGCCATAATACATGCTTGCAACTATGATGTTCATGTTATTTCAACAAATAGTGATTTAGAACCTGAAGGTCATGCATCTATAATTAATCCTCCATTTCTTGATACCCCTTGGGTTATTTAACAAATCTTACCTCTCAAAATTTTGAAACTTATGAAACCTTCTATACCTTTTATATCACCAATAAATCTACAAACTCTCCTTTTGGCTAATGATTCTATAGATACCACTAAGGCTATCCTTGTCACTTCAATTGAATATCCATCTAAAACACAACATAGAACACTTATTATCAATCCAACTAACTCCAGTAAACCTTCATCAACATTTCCACCTACACCTCAATTAGCTTTGATGTTAAGGTAATAGATATACAATAAATACATTTTGAGTATGATTTCCATGGTAATAAAATCATTGATTTTGAAGTAGATATGGAATACTATGGACCCTTACCCATAATCCCTAGTAATGAATCCATTCTTGAGTTAAGCACCAAGCTAGAGAATCTCAAATTCCATGATAACATCATAAAATTTAGAATTTCAAATGAAAATATCCTCATTTTAATAACTTAATTTCTAGCAGAGACCCCAAAACAAATCCTATTTCTTCTCTTCTTAATGCTCCATATCATTTTCAAGATGGAAATGCTATGCTCATTGAAGAAACTACACAAATTAAATATCATATAACATCATGTCCTTGACCCATAACTATATTTAAATAACTCATGTTAATCAAGCATGAAAAATTTATCCTATTCTTTGATAAGTATCATGAATCCTTCACTTGGTCATATGAGGACATGCAGGTATTAAACCTGGTATCATTTTGCATAACATCATCACTTATCTAAATGCATAAGCTGTATAACAAAAATAATGGAAATTTCCACTTAAAATTTCCACCATATGCCATAAATAAAGTATCAAACTTTTGGATGCCAAGTTTATTAAAGCTATGAGCTATTTTGAATGGGTGTCAAACATTATTCTCATTTGAAAAAAATTTACCATGGTCATTCATATATTCATCAATTTTCATAATCTTAACCTCACATGCCATAAAGATAATTTCCCATTACCTTCAATATATGCCATCATAGATTCTACTACTGGATATGAAATGTTGTCACTTATGGATGGTTTTTGAAGCTAAAATAAAATTCACATAGCCCCTAAATACCAATAAAAAACAACATTTACTATGGAATGGGGTATCTATTGCTACATTATAATGCCTTTCAACCTTAAAAATTCTATATCCACCTATCAATGTACCATGACTCACATTAATCATAATATTATACATAATATTTTTTAAACCTATGTGGATGACCTCATTTCCATATCAAAGAGTTGCACAACACCTGTTATGATATGAACTTATAATATTTGGAAATAATACATAATATAATGTATATCAACACAATACAATAGATATTGGTGGGCCAAGATTCCCAAATATTCAATATATGTATAAATATAACACCCTTAAGGTAGGGCAACACCATACAATATTCCTTTAGAAAGGAATAACTCCAAAACATCTCTTTGAGGGTAAAACTTCTAATATCCTCTTACAATATAAGACTCAATGCTTAATTCCTTTACAATGATAATCATATCCTTTATATAGAACTCTATCTAACTAACAATACATGGGTAACCTCCAAATCCCAATGTAGGTTGAACATTACCCAATGAACTAATTGCATAAGCTACTCAATTATCTTAATATATTGGGCCTATATAACTAACTAAGAAGGATGTGTTCCACATGTTAGCATTTCCATCAACCCATATACATTAATATGACTTACATTTCTCATAATATTATACATGATATTTTTGAAACCTATGTGGATGACCACATTTCCAAATCAAAGATTCATACAACACATCTCACTGATCTATCTATCATTTTTTATCGATTATTCAAATAAAAAGTGAGACTTAACCCCTACAATTATGTCTTTGGCATACAATCTAGTAAACTTATAGTGTTCCTATTTTCTCTTCATGATATTGATATTGATCTTGCCAAAATCAATGTTATAGTCAACATGCCAATTCCTCATTCCATTATTGATATTCACACTTACCTTGGAAAGCCTAGGGTAATCCAATGATTCATCCCATAAATGTCTTACTACATCTACACTATTAATCGCTTCCCAAAAAAGGAAATGTTATAGAATGGACTCATCCCTATCATAAAGCATTTAATAACATGAAATAATATTTGTTCCATCCTCACACCCTCCACTCACCTTCTAATGATCATCCTTTAATTTTGTACACCTCTTCTACTCCCACATCATTTGGGACAATGCTTTCCAAAAAAGATGATATTGAAAGAGAATATGTTATTTATTATATTAATTAAGGCCTTATTGACTATGAAAAACATTATACTAAAGTAGAACGTGATTGCCTTGATATTTACTTCATAGGTGAAAATATTTATCACTATATGCTTTATCAAACCACTTATGTCATTGTCCACTATGATCCACTTCATCATTTCTTCTCCAAAGCATTTTTACTTGGAGATAAAATTGGTCAATGGATGTTATTTGAGATTCTTATTGTAGCATAAAAATTTATCAAAGGGAAAGTCATCATTGACCAAATTGCAGTAACATCCATACCCACTATAAATCACCTTCAAGATAATCTCCTTAATGATAATATTATTTATATTTAAGATCTTAACCAGCCTATCTCCTTTAAATTTTATTTCCATAATTTCACTACCTATTTAGAGGTAAATAATCAAGAAGATACCAATATCATTCTTAATACTACTAAATCCAAAATATCTATCTAAGAGATTATTGAAGTTACCACTGATTTACATTAATACACCTAGACCCTCCACTTTGATGGTGCCAAATGGCTCCAAAGAGCTAGGGAAGGTCATATTCTAACTAACCCTCATGATAAGATCATCCATCTAGAATTTAGGTTAACCTTTGATGCCACTAATAACATGGACAAATATGAGTTTCTCATCTTAGGTATGAAAGTATCACTTGACTTAGATATCCCATATTTACATGCTTTGGATGACTCCTAACTTATCTACCAACAGGTTAATGGTTATTATCAATGTAAAAGTGAAAATATTGTTGCTTGTCATCAAATGGAAATCATACTTGACAAAAATTTTACATCTTTTACCATTGAGGTAATTCCACAAGATCATAAATCTATCATTGATTATCTTATTTCTTCATCATCTCTACTTCATCCTCATCAAGTACTTAGTGATTCCCAATTTCTTATTCAAATAATAAAATCACCTTATTTTATTCAACCAAATGATTTTTATCATTTTCCACATTGAATATTTCACTATTTGATAAAGCCCATGATATAAAAACATCATCCAATTCTTTGAACACCAAACATATCCTCTAGACACAAATTTTCATGAAAAGACTAGAATACATAAACAAGCCTTTAAATATGTCTTCTAATACAAGACCTCCTATTTATATAATAAAAAAAGGTACCCTACTCAACTTTGTGATGTAATAAGAGGTTTTTGCTCTCCTAAAATAATCAAATGGGATCATTTGTAGTGGTCACTATATCACACATGCTACAAAACATAAATGATTATGTATGGGATACTATTAGCCTACTTTATAAAATGATGCTATTGATTTTTCCAAAAAGTGTAACCCTTTCCAACTTCATGAAGATATAATCCATTCACCACCAATTGAGCTCCAAACCATGGAGTCTCCATAGACATTCTCTATGTGTTGATTATATCTAATTAGCAAACTACCTTAGTCACAATATGGTCATGTTTTTATCATTAATTCTACTAAATATTTTACTAAATTAGTAGAAGACATGCCTCTTATCAATTTCACAAGAACCATTATTTTTAAATTTATCCTTAACCAAATTATTTATCACTTTGTATTTCCCTATACTATCATTTTTCATAATTATGGAAATTTTGAAAATAAAGACATGAGACAATTATGTGCTAAATTTAAAATTTCCCAAAACTTTTCCACACCTTATCGTCCATAATATAATGGCCAAGTTGAGTTTACTAACAAAATTATACAAAATAAAATTAGATAAACACATATTGATTAACATCTTAACTTATATCCTGAATTTTGGGCCTATTGTAATATCACACATAATCCCACTAAGGCAACACCATTTTTGGTAGTCTATGGTTTTGAATGCATCGTACCATTAGATGTCAACTCCCATATTTATGTACATCTATTTATAGTATCATTTTTTATGAAGAGTTACATGAAGATCAAATTCATGCCATAGTCCTTCTTGATGAACACCATCTAGCCATTCTTAAACATAATCACCAATATAAAGCTTGCAACACCAAACAACATAATAAAAAGGTAAAAATTTGCACTTTTAACATTGGTGATCTAGTCCTTAAATTAGACTATGACCATGATAAGGAAGGAAAATATGCCCAAAAATGGTGCGATCCCTAGTGAAATAAATTCCTATTCCTAGCACCTATTGCCTACACACTAATCAAGGACATATTTTCAAAGAAACCACTAATGTGAAAATTTTTAAGAAATATTTTGCTTAGATATTTCCCTTCTTATCAGACTTATATATATTTTCCTACTAACACTTATTTTAGGTCTTTTCCAAGTATCTCACCTCTAAAACAATCTCATTTATACACCAACCTTAGTTCCTTCCTTTTGTCCTTTAGTTTCTTTAACTTTGTGAGTTACATTTTAATACCATGGATAGGACTCAATTTTCCTCATGAATACCTTTTCCTTTCATACATTTATTTTTCATATAAGTTTGTTATTTTCCAATTATTTTTATACCTACTTGGATTTTTATTTTATGAGTTACAGTGTTAGACCATGGATAAGACTAGGCTCTCCTCAAAAATACCATTTTTCACCTACATAGGGTTTCTTTTTTATGAGTTACAATGTAAGACCCTGGATAGAACTAGGCTCTCCTAATAAAATCTACATATTACTTGAAAATATGTTTTGAACATGAAGTGTTCTTTTTATAATGTTAATAAATGGTTATAAGATTTTGATTCCATATTCTTAGCCTCAATTTTTATTTCTTTTGTCGATATAACTTACATAAAAAACTATGTTAGCATGTTTCCCTACACTTACATACATTCTTATGATAAGGAATCATACTTACTTATTATTGTATCCCTTTTCACTTTATCACATTTTTATGATTTGAAGTAGTTCAAATGGTTTCATGTTCATTCCTCTTGATTTTATTACCTTTCATTCCACTTTGGATAAAACAAGTTTAAATCCAAGATAACACTTTTATTTCATTTGAATAAACAAGATCTTTAGACACCATGCTCTCTAAGTTCTCTTTCTTATCAATCACGTCCAAAATTTTCAATTGATAGTCATTTTTATCACCCATTTTTGGTTCTCTAAATCCATATGGAGGAGGAATATAAAAATAAATCAAACTTTAAAATACAAATCATTTAAAACAAATGATAATGATCAAAAGTCAATATAAAAATAAAAAATTCAACATCACACTAAAAGACATGATTCATAACATATTTCTTATCCCTAATTGAAGCTCAAACTCCATAGTTGGCCTCATACTATAGCCAAGATCTATTGGGGTGAAATAGGCTAGTAGATTGGGATATAAGAATTCAAAAAAATCTATAGTGATACCTACTTTCTCACACAAGTATTGAATCTTCACAATAGATTGACAAATCTATAAGGGATCCTAAGAAACAAAGAACAATATGTGGTAAGGTAGGTCCATTTTACTTTTCATTCATATAGCATTAATGGGATGATATTCATACTTCATTTGATGACTTAATATTTGTGTGGTTAAAATAAGTTCTTCAGAGTCTTTAATGTCAAAAGTTCTCTTGTTTTGAAAAACCTAATTTTAGTAACTTGACTTTGATAAAGAGTTTATCTACCTTACATTTTCTTTCATTTCCCCCACCACCCATTTTGTTCCCCCTGGACAGGTAATTTTGATTCTAAATTTTTTTCCCCACTTCTATATTCCTTCTTATTCAAATCTTAAGAATATGCTAGCACTACTCTGTATCATTTTTATCTATCTCTAGAACAAAACAATATGCTTGAGTTACTATGGATTATTTTATTTACACTGCCACTTTACATTTATATAATTTATTTGGTCTTATTTTAAAAAAATAGTTGTCATTCCTATTTTTGGATAACTCTATCCATTTATATATATTTTTCCTTAGTTTCTTTGAACAACTACTTCCATTTCTATTGATAGTATGTTTTCCATTATTGAGTGAGTTTGAAATGTTACTTATCACTCACCAATGTAGTTCTCCCTTTCATGTGATTTTTCCACCAATGATTAAGTATTATTACTACTCACTTATCAATTTTATTTTACCATTTCTTTCCCATCTTTATTTAAGTAAGGATTGTAAATACTTTCACATTGATGTTAGACTATCATTTTCCTTGTATCCTTAGTTTGACTTGGTTTATTGTCTTTCTTACTTAATATATACTTGTTTGAGTTTTTCAATCATTTAGTAACCTTAGGTTTTTAGTTACCCAATTGAATCTAAAATTTTGACTTGGTCATTTGGTCCTAACTTAACATTTATCACCCCATCTTAAAAAATTTAAAATTACATCATGCCTACACATTTACATTTATCTTGGCTTTCCTACATTCATTTGTTTTTACTCTTTAGTTTTGTATCTTTGGGTTTGTCCAAATAAATATTTGTACTCTCCACAATAAAAACTACAACCATAACAAATAACCATCTAGTGATAAATTTAAGATAAGGTACACATGCATTAGTTTTACATAGCTACTTCATTTCATTCATTTAATTTTAGTTATTTTAGGCTTTAAAATAATGCAATTTACTTAGCTCAATGTTATGTGTTGCTATGTTATTTTTATAAATCACCATCCCATATTACAAACACATGACATGTGATGATATTTGTGTGTGGAATATGTATACACACAATATTAATAAACATTATCAATTAATGATGATTTATCTCTTGCAAGAACCCATTATGACTCAATCTATCTAAGTGCATGCCTTAAAGGGTGCACTGGGAAAGGGGTGGGTAAACCATTGGTACTTCATAATATTTTTGTTCCCTAAACCACCACTTGAAACCACTATAAACACATATACTTTACAATTACCTAATATTTTACTCATTTATTACACACTCCTTAAATAACTTCACTACATCAAATAGCCCCTACCTAATCCAAAACATCTTCTTAACTTTTGACAAAAAGGTCATCCTAGGTCGACCCTATACTTAAAATATATGAGCACATTATGGTATTAGGTTGAACTCAACCAAAATATCTAGGGACCTAACTATTTTATTTTATTTAAAAATACATGGTCAATTAGGCTAACTTTGTTGACTAAAAATACATAATAATTTAGGGTTAGATTTGTCTATATAAACACATATTTGTTTTCCATTTTCATTAGAGATAGATAGAGATAATAATTCAATTTCAATTCTTTACAATCTAATCTTCCACCATTATGCTTGAGGGGTCATTTATTAGGGTTTACACTTGGAGAGAAGGATCTTCTATTATGGAAAAGTCTTGGATGTTTTGGCCTATCTTAGTGATCCTTAAAAATCATAAACTCTTTAAAAGCACCATTGTCTAAGGAAAAGAGTTGGATTTGTATTCAAGTTAAGTATTTGGATGTTTTATTATATAGAAATAACATAAGTTATGGATTTTTAATGTATTTCTCTCTCCATGAATTGGGGTTATATTTATATGAACTTAATTAGAATTCTTATATGCATGTTTACTTGTAATTTTATTACCCCATTTTATATCACATGTTTTGGTGAGAACTAAGTAATAATTTACTTCACATTGTCATTTAATTTTTGAATAAGAAAACATAGGACCTATCTAGGTCTATCATATGGTGTTTTTTGACTAGAGGATTTGGAAACCTCTCTAATGATATTATTTTGTTAATAGACCCCTTATTTAGGTCTAGTGGATCCATATTGGTCATGACCTAAATTATCTAAGTGTACCAATAAGTGAAATGGAAATGTGATTTATCTTCTCTAACCTAATATTAATGTGTATATTAGCTTCACTTTACCTTATATATAACTTTCACATAGAATTACTAGTATTCTAGATAAATTTATATCAAATTTGAAGACACTAGTTATAAAAAATCCATATAAGCTAGCTAGATCAGGTGAAACCATAAGAAATATGGTTCTTAGTGATGGAATTTTTGTTAATGTAACACCAATATATGGGTATTCTAACCCAGAGTATTATTTTTTTACCTATGAGATGAAATGACAAGTTAAAGGAATGACTACTAATTATGTTAAAAGGTGTGATCTCATAAGAGATTTAATAATCATAGCTCTTAGATTTATGTTTAAAAATAATCTAGGAAATTTGAATTTACAAAAAATCAAATATAAATTGATTGGTGAGTTAAAGATGCAAAAATGTGCAAAGTAGAATATTTAGGACTTGAAGTAAATTTATTATAAATTGGGAGAATTAGTTTACGATTATGACCCATGTTTTTAGTTATCATGAATTGAGTGAATTTCCATGTCCAAAACATAGATAAATTTTATTGGTTAATATAGGTGTTCAAATTTTTCCATTACAAATCCTCAATTCACCAATATATATGAGTTAATATATGTTACGATTTAAGTGTACTAGATGTAATGTTATGGAGAGTGTCCTCCATCTTATACTAAAATGGATGTAAAGATAGATGTGATCTTAGAAAATATGGATGAAATGCATGAAATTAACAAGCCAAGATTGGAAATATGATTCACTGAGTATGGAAAATAGGGACACCATATGAATGAATGTCCAAAGATGAAGGCATAATTTTATGATTTTTTTTGCATAGTCAGACATCCCACTATGAAATTCCATCTATTATAGTAGTACATATAACAATCTCAAAATTTATATTGGAATTTTCACAAATTACATAACCATGATGAGAATAAAAATATATCTCTTCAATAATCAAAGGAAGATATCACCCATAATGTTTTTAAAATCATAACATAGTATTCTCCTAATGTAAAACCTAGATTTTCAAGTCTAGATGTTGAGATGACAATGTAGGTTAGTTTGGGTCCACTAGCAACATAATTTACTACTATATGGATGCATTAATATCCATAGTACAAAGTCAAGTGGATTCCAAAATCAGCTTAAGGTTAATTAGGATAGACATCATAGTTTCCATATTATCATTTAGGGTGGTCACTTCAGTCTTTCTAATACTAACAAGGTTAGAATCGTACATCTCCAACATAGCAACCAAAATAGGATCCTCCTTAACCTCAAAGATAATATATGGTATATAATGGTTAGAAATAAGATTTTGGGTCTTCACAAAGGTGAAAGGGTTATATATGTGGGTACCAATGTGGATATCATAATTTTAAACAAGGGTAAAGGTAGCCTAAACATCCAACTATGTGATACATGTGTGGTGACATTAATCACATCACACAAAATTATCCTTGTAGTTTGTAGAAGTAGACATATTGTGCATATTATAGAATTATTATGCAACACAATAATAGATATTACCCTATACTATAAAAGTAATATAAGAAAATGTGTAGATAAATGTCAACATGGTGAAATCATATCCTAATGATCCAAATTTCATGTAAGTTATCACCTAAATATTAATATAAGAATCAAGGACTACCACTAGGAGAATTTTATAACAAATTTTAGATAAAATAAGTACCCAAATGCTACAAGGGGAAAACATTTGATGAGTGAAACTACATAGTTAATTCAATCAATACAAATTCAAAATGCTTTAGAAGGATATGTTATGATAGTGGATGCATAGATGAATGGACATACTATTCACATACTAAAGTAGGATGGAGTAGTTACAACCTTGACAAAGATCCTCAAAACTAGTAAGTACTATGAATAATGAATATATCTCAATAAATATAACTAACTTGTTTTATAATTTATTGGACTATACAAAAGGGGGTAGCAGTGAGCTCAAAAAGTGGTATGGTTTGTAAAAACCAAAAATCACTAGGATGTCAATTCTAAAATGGACATGGATTTTATAGGCTATGGAGTCCTCAACATTTTTTTTATTTATGTAACATGGTGAATATGATTCCTATGTCTATTTGGGATGCCATTAGGAGACCATACCTTATTTATATCCTTATGACATTAAGTTTCATAAAATATGGATGTGTGGATTCCATGAGGAGATTGGAGGATGTGGAAATAAAAGTAGATGATCTCATTCTATGTGTAGAATTCAAAGTCATCGACACAAAAATTGATAAAACACACTATCCTATGTTAATTAGAAAGAAGTGGGATTATAGTTTTTAGATTATAACCAATATAGTAGATAAATAGTTAGAGGCACATCAAGGAGATGACATAAATATCATATCATTGAATAAAGCTGAGAGTAAACCTTACATCATCCCAAGGAACTTGCATCACCTTATACATATAAGGGAGATAGTTGGCTTAAGGTTAGCTCAGAGACAAAGCCTAAAATTTAAAAAATATATAATTAGTTCTTTATCACAACATGCAAAATAGTTCCCATAGATGAAAATAGTGTATCTAGTTTCCTAGTTCTACGTGTATTAATACAAATCACCATTGGTGTGATCTTTGACTAGGTCAAGAGTGGATTTTTGTATCAATTAATGCATATATACATGGACTATAAAGATCCCATAAATAAGTGTACTTTACCCTAGGAGCTTGTGTATTCTATTAGTGGTGACTAAAATACTCATATGTTTAATTGGGTGTGATTTAACTTTTTAAGGGAGTTATGGAATGCCAAACCCTAGGTTGTTAAAGTGTTGGATTAATAAATTAAGGAATAAATATAAAAATATCAATAGCCATTTGTTTTAAAAAAATTTATGTATATGATTATTCTATAATAATAATAAATTATGTACTTAATTAGAAAACTAACTGAGATGAATAAGTGGTAGGCTAGAAACTAGTTAAAGAATAATGTAAGGTGTCACCAATAGGAAATAGGATTGAGAAACCTTAATGTATAGTAATGTTTTCCTCTAGTAAATAGTTCACCATATGAGTGTCCTTTATGTTGTGCTAATATCCCTATGTAGCAAAGATAATGAGTTCTTTGGTAGATCTTCACCTAGTTCTAAGAAGCATTTCCTAGTGACTAGATGCTAGATCATTGTGTGTTCCCTATTTTGACTGATTTTAATGTGAAACCCTAAGCCTCCATGTTTTTTAGGGTATTTGAGGAGCACAAGTTAAAAAAATAGTGGAAATAGTAGGGTATGATAGACATGACCTCAACACCCCATGTGTTTAATGTTGCCTACATACCAATACCTCAAAAGGGGATCAAGCTCAATGTAGTTCTCCAAATCTAAGTGTTGGTGTAAGTGCAAGTGAATGCTAATTTGAATTCTTTGAGTGTGACTTGAGACTATAAATATAAGTAATTTGATTTTTGGGATATTGTAGATGGGTGTATGTAGAATTAGGCTAGAATAGGGATCAATGATCTTGATTTTCATAGTTATTTATGAGTTTGTTTGTAAATATTTGCATTGAATTTCTATATAGGAGATAAATAAATGAAAGTGGTATATATATAACATTTTAATCTCTTTTTGAGACATGAAATGGGTCTAGGCTGACCCTGAGGTACTTTGATAAATGGAAGGAAGTCCATTATGGGTGAAACTATAAAAAGGACATTATCACTATACCTTTTCAAATAGTGCAGTGTGTTATATTCTAAAGGGTTGGGCTAATGTCCAGGTGGAAGGATTGGGTGAAAAAGGTGCATGGGTACTTTAGTGAAGGCTTGATGCTACTTTTGGTATATTTGGGGATGGGTTGGACTCACAAAAAATGTATAAAATGATAAAGAAATGTCCTAAGATAGGTCAAGGACTAATATAAGGATAAGGTGGTCCCAAGTGACACTAATTGAACTAAAATGACATTTTATATGACTAAATTTTCCAACCCTTTATTCTATAAATGTAACAAATCAAAATGAATAGGATAAAAGAAAAAGAAATGTACCTGGACTTACTTATGAGGCAAAGCCTATGAATCTAGGTTTGATTCTATGAAGCATGCTCCATTACATGTCTTGCAAATTAAATATTAATGAATCAATCCTTAATTATTAAATATCAAAATCAAAGAAAAAACTTATTAAAGAGATGATAGAAAAATAAAAGGAATGATTACACCTTGTTGGGTACATGAACCAATACAAAAACTTGGTGACATCTTGTATGTGTATATGGTGATTAAATGGTGAATATCTTAGATTGAGCTAGTGGATTACTCAATCCTCATGTGTGGGT
Source organism: Torreya grandis (assembly GCA_037957365.1). Classification (NCBI taxonomy): domain Eukaryota; kingdom Viridiplantae; phylum Streptophyta; class Pinopsida; order Cupressales; family Taxaceae; genus Torreya; species Torreya grandis. The sequence continues at coordinate 2,015,845 of JARHVA010001278.1, read as the reverse complement.
GGCTTAATAAATTAATCTGGGATTGACTCCATCATTTCCCTCCCATTCTTATTGGATCATGATTTGTGAATAACTTGGATTGGACTAATGAGTTTTTTAACCCTCTCATGTAGATGGATTAAAAACTCAAGTAGGATATGACTTCATTATTTCCCACCCATGTGTAGTAGATGTATCTGAAGATGAAACTATGTGATGTAACTAAAACTATGTAAGATATATTTGGGGTCACTCAAAAAGTCTAAAATGTAAAACAACTTAGGGGCCAGTTGAGAATGTAAAATGGATCTGGGCCACTCAGTAATGCCAACTACTATAGATAGAATGAGGCATCAATCTAGTGTAAACATGGTGCATAACTAGTGCATATGGTATATAGAGTATACAACATATAGAATTACATGGATTTGTCATCCAATATTAGAGAATTAGTGCCAAACTAAATATATGGTAACAATGTACCACAAACATGCCCCCAACTCTGATATCTATGTATATGGAACTAGACTAAATCATAATAATATATGTTTACATATCTAAAACTAAAATGGGAGTGATCATGTCATGCATGATTCCCCCAATATTAGAAAACCTCTATAATATATTTAAAAACTAAGTATATATTGAACCTATCTAATAATATATGCCTAAAATCTAGAAATTTGAGCTGTAAACTTTTAAGAAATTCTTTTTTTGGAGCTACTAGACATTATCACGATCCCCTAGTTAATAGCACACTATGTTAGTTCCCTCTATGTTACACTATTTACCAAATGTGTTACTTCTATGAAAATCATAGATTGGTCTAGGTGTGACTATTTTTCATTATATTTTCCTGAATCTAGGCTCTATAATCTATGTTTGCATGTTAAAAACTATGTTCTGAGTGTACTAGGATGGCCTAATCTCTATGACAACCCCCTATGAATTTTGTCTTTGAATTTACCCTCTTTTGAGGGGATTTTTTGAACGTCTACAAGATCTGCCCTCTAAATAAAATTTATGCATCGTATGTGTTAGACTGAGAATATATGTTATCTATGTGATAAACTAATATAATGTGTATAAATGACATCATAATGTAAAGTATCTTGAGCATAAGTTAGAAATATATAATTTATGTTAAATATAGCATTCATAAGGTTGTTAATATAGAAAAAGATTTAATCATGTATATGAATAGAAAAAATGAGTATAGTCTATGTAAACTACCTAGAGATATGGGGCATGATTTCCATTAAGGTACCCAAGAGGGAAGGGGAGATGCATGAGGTCCCTCATGGTATCACAAATTGAGTGTGTAAGAAATAATCAAGAGACATATGTCATGGCCATGATTCATACATGAAATAATACATACAAACACATGAGGCATACAAATCAGGCCAAGGGGACACAATACAATGGACATGGGCACATGCTACTAAGACTAATAAAGAGCACACATACAAGGACATGTTTAAATATCGATATACATAAAGAGTATGAAAGGATGGATTAAAGACATATGGAATGATATGTTCAAATGTTCACATAAACATTTAAGAAACACACACAAGGACATGGACACATGTCAAAATAATATACATAATGAAAGGAACTGGATTAGATCTAATGGCATATTCAAATTCCATCGAATAGATGCAGAAGCAAAGAGACATAGTCAAATCTAAAATAGTAAATCTATAAATGAAAGTATACAAAAGTATGTGGTATAAATCCATATAAGAGAAAATATGTACATGATCTAAGTCTATAGTAGTAGTAGTTCTTAAAATATTAGTAGAGTATAGTATGATCATTATCAAGATATAATCAGTGCTAAATATGTGATATGGGGTATAAAAAGATATAAACTATAAAACTAGAGGCTATGTGTATGATGACACCAATGGGGCTGATATGTCAATGATAAATTTGTGTATATGTGTATGTTCCCCCAATGGGTAGATAATAGCAAATATAGATCTTTGTAGAGGACCTAAGTCCTTTATTAATCTATGAACACTCAAAAGGAACAAGTGAAGCATGTATGCATGATAAAATTGACTACACTAACATAGATAACACATGTAGTGCCTATAAAATAGAAGGAATGTAAACATGGAAATTCATATAATCTAAAATTTGTATTTTATGAGTAATATTTGAATGTTTTTTTTAATTTTTGAACATATTATATTATTTTTGTGTTTTCTATGTATAAGCTATGTACAAGTAACATGAAAATGAAACTATATACAAGGAGAAAGATAAAAGAAAATAAGTACAAGTAAGCTATAATGAAAATGAAAATATGTATAAGTAGGCTTTAAATGAGTGAAACTATATACAAGGAGAGTTTTATGGATAAGAATACATGTGCTAGTAAGGAATAGTGTTATAAGTTTAATATGCCATTGATGGGATGCCTTTGTGTAACATAGGTGGTATCTTCAATTTATGAATAGTTTGTACCATAATATTTTTTGTTGTTTTAATCATCTTCTTCATTTGGATTATCATTGTATGCTTTATCCACTTTAGGTATAGCTTGATTTGAATACTCTATTATTAAAAACCCTCTTTTGATAATGTTTGTTTACTTAACCTAATTTTGAATTTGCAGCTAAAGTTATTTATCTTTTTATAACATTACCTATGTATTTGTATCTTTTGCCTTGATAAATTGTATATGTGAATGATTTTATTTGGTATGTTCCATAAATCCCAAACCTTGTTGACCAACATTATCAACTAATAGAATATGATTAGTGATGCCTTGGGCATGTTTACCCAACCCTTGTTCTTAATAATAAAATTGATGTAGATATTTTTGACCAAACACATACTAATTTGAAAGTGGGATCTAAATTTAGAGAGGAATATTTGTATCCTTCACTTATTTTAGTAGTGATTGATGTACTATTTCTTTATCTAATTTTTCTTTATGAACCCTTTGTTTTTTTGAGTTATGTTCTGGTAACCACTTTTGTACTATTTTTAAATTTAACCCTTTTTGAATATGTTCCTGTATCACTATGGATTACTTAATTGATTTATTTTGTATAGGGTTCTCATTAGAAATTATCTACTATGACCTAAAAACCTCATGTAAAAAAGGGTGGCATTATCAAGGTCGGTTGGATGTGACCTCAAAACCCCATGTGTTGAGCACTTCCTACATACCAATACCTCAAAAGGGAATCAATATTGATGTAGTTATCCCAATATAAGTATTGATGCAAGTTTTATTGAATGTTAGTATGAATGTAAATTTTAATTCTTTGAGTGTGACTTGAGACTATAAATTTGAGTAATCTGAGCTTTGAGCTATTATACATGGGTGTATGAAGTAGGAAAAAATAGGGATTAATGACCTTGATTTTCACAACTATTTTTTAGTTTTTTACAGAGTATTTGCATCTAGTTTACATCTAGAGTATAAATGACTAAAAATGGTATATATATAACATTTTGGTGTTTGTCGAGACATGAAATGGGTCTAGGACAACCCTAAGGTGCTTTGAGAAATGGAAAGATATACATTGGGGTGAAAATAAAAAGGGGACATTTGCATTTCCCCTTTGCCAATAATGTTGTGTGTTATAGTCCAAAGGGTCATGCTAATGTTTAGGTGGAAGGAATGGATGAAAAAAGGACTCAGGTGCCTAATTGAAGGCTCAATGATACTTTTGGTATATCTAGGGATGGTTTGAACTCATACAAAAGTTTGAAAATGATCAAGAGAGACCCTAAGATAGGTCTAAGGATAGTTAAGGATAAGTTGGTCTCAAGTGACACTCACTGCACTAAAATGACATTTAAGATGACTATAGGTCATGAGGAGACTAGGGATCAAGGCCCATGACAATGGTCCATGCTACCAAAAGACATATACTTATTCTCAATTGAAGACTTAGTGAATCTTATCTTTAGGATGGAAAAAATGTCCCAAACATAGATCAAAGAGTTAATGTGTAAAACTAAACTCTAAATTATTAGTTGTGACTTGTTGGGTAGTTTATGAAATTGATTATATCAGGAAGAAGCCTTTGAGATGATTAGATATTGATTATATATTGTGACTTCCATCTCATATAATTTTTCTTTATTTTAATAGGGATAGTACCTTGAGTTACACATTCATATATGTGTAATTATATGGTCATAAAAAGGTATATAACTTAAATATTGCTTACACATATTTTAGCATACATTATCACCTTTGTTGAGTACCCAGTACATGCATCAAGATCCGAGACAAGAAACCAAACATTGGTTGTAGGCTCAACATGATTTTATAAAAACATTTATGTTTAAGGATGAGAACCCATTTGTTAATATATATATATATATATACAAAAAATTAAAATATTTTTATGTAATGGATGCAAGGAGGACATACTTACTATGCAGAATCAAACTTTGTAGGAATAATTATTGATGGAACTACAAAAATCCATTAAGATTTATCAAGATAAAAGGAAAAGGAAGAATTTTCTTGTAAAATCTTGTAAAAAAATTATGGATAGTGAAAATAAAGTTGAATCCATTAAAAGAAAACATGATTTATATTTAAAATAATTATTTGATCCAAAGCAAGATATTTAGGAACCTAAAATCATTTTTTAGAAAAAGTAAAGGATCACAACTAGGAAACATAAATATTCAATAATATGAAGGAGAATAGAAATTATGAGGATCTATTTTATAAGGACCCAATAAACTATATCAGGAGCCAATGAATAAGGTAGTTGAAAAATTGGTACAAACTTTGTACCAAAATATATGACCATTGGATATTACTAGATGCAGCATCATATTTCATAAGTAGTGCAATTACTACAATATTATGAGAATGTATTTCTCACAAAAAAATTATAAGGGTGTAGATCCTTCATTGGGGGAAATGAATATCAAGTTTAAGGAGTGTGTTAGGCCCATTAAAAATTTCATTATAGGTTAAAACCAAATTTTAATGATACATTTATAATTACATTCATATATGAATTCTTGAACTCAATCCCATGACATGAAGTTTACTCTTTCAAATATGGATTTAGTGGCTACCATCAAATTCCAATCATTTTACAAGATCAATCGAAGGCTACCTTTGAGATAGAGTGGGGATCATTTGCATAAAGGTAATGTCATTTGCTCTCAAGAATGCTCATATTATAATTTCTAGAGTTGTGATAACTACATTTAATGACTTCATACATGAATTTTTAGATTTTTACCTAGATGAAGAGTTTGTTTTGTCTTTATTCAACGATCATCTTTTAAAAGTGTGACTTATGTTGGAAATATGTAGAGCTCTACACATTGCATTAAAATTGAATGAATGATAAGACATGTGATCTTTATCATTGGAATACTTATATATCAAGAAAAAAATCATAGTATTATGGAACTAAAAAATCCTATAAATTCTTCTTAGGTGTGGTCAATCTTGGGACATACTAGGTATTATTACATGTTTATATAGGGATATGTTACGATTTCATCACCATCAAATATTTTTTTGTGAAAGTATACAAAATTTAAATGAAATATATAATTTCAGTTAGATTTCATTAACTTAAAACAAATATTAGTCATATATCCAATCTTGGCCTTACCAAATTGGAATATATATGTTCATTTCCATATGAATGCATCTAGTATCATAGTGTTTGCATTACTATCTCAACTAAGGGATGGGGTCCTAGGTCACCCTATCCACTTCATAAGTTGTTAGCTTTTAATGATATAAAATAATTATTCCACCATATAATGGGAAGATTTGGATATGTTTTTCACACTTTAAAAGTTTAGGAATTATTTATTGGCTATGCCATTTGAGTTCTTCACTAATGACCAATAAATGTGATACTTGGTGAACAAGCCAATTTTAGGATGATAGATATCCAAGTGGTTGATTTTATTTCAATAATTTTATTTTGAGAATAATGTGAATTCAAAAAAAGAAACTTTTGGGATAGGTCATCTTAGTCACATCAATAATGGTGAGGAATAATAATAATTAAAGGATGAATAACTAGGAGTTAATTTATTCCAAGTAATTTTGATTACAAAAAACATAGATATAGTAAAATTTTTGGAGTAGATTATTTTCCCTACACATTACAAGGAAAATTATAAAAATAAACTAGTCACATGAGTATTACCTTTTAATATTATTAATGGATCCTTGAATAATTTTTGTAAGGATGACATTATATGAGGATTACTTGTAGATCATAAAAGAGCCCAATTGATATAATAATCAAATATAGGAGTCATATGAGGGAATTTTGTTTGAGAATCCAATATGATATAAATATTACAAAGTTATTTATGGTGGCCTACATTATTCTAGGATGCACATAAGGTTTCCAAAAAAATTGATATATGTAAAAGAGTAGGTATACTTAATCAACATGATGAAATGACTTTAAATCCAATGTTAGTTGTGAAATAGTTTGAACAATGGGGAATTGATTTTGTAGGGCCCATTGATATTCCTAGAAAGAATAATAATGCTAAATATATAATTAATATGATGGATTATTTTTAAAAATGTATGGAATTTGTTTCGATACCAATTTCTAGTGCCAAAGATATAGATAAACTCTTTTAAGAAAATATCATACCCAAGTTTGGGTGTCTGTAAGGCCCCATTTTGCATAGTGCTTATCTTTGACAAAGATGGCCATGAAATTATGATTTATATGTTTTGATTATAGAATTATGTTGTTAAGTCATGTTTATTTGAGGTATGAAAAGACTTATAAAGGATTTTAATGTTTTGGTAACCATGATAAATACCTATTATAATCTATGTTTTAGATTGCTTGCCTACGAAATTATGATGCTTACATTTCTTTGTGCAATGTCTATTTATGAAATTTGATTATGTAAGTGAGATATAGTGAATTAAATCATGTTGAACCATTGATTATAAATTTGTGACATATCAACTACTTATTTATTGAATCATATGAAATTATCTATGTATATGTTGATATTCCATAAATGATTGGCTATGGTTAATTAAGGGAAATTGCCTTGTTTGATTAAATTTTATAGCTTCATCTATTAGGTTAGAGTAATTTAATGTTTGTATTGAGTGTGTAGGAATAATAAAAGGTATAATTAATAAAAGATACTATTCCAAGCATGGTTATATCATTAATTAGTTTTAAACCTTCTTAAAGCATGTGTTAAGTATTTGGTTTCCTAGTCTACCACATAGTAAACATATCATTTGATTAGGTGGATAACCTTTAAGACTAGTTGGTGAAACTTATTATTACCTAACCTAAAGATTTTTTAGCGAATGTATATAATGTCTAGTGACTGATTGGAAGATCTTCTATTGATTTCCTTAGTCTAGATCAAGTGGTAAAAGAGGTAAGTGACTATGGGAAGTAACCATAGGATCAAGTGAAATTTCCATGTGCCTTAATGTAACATATAAACTAATTCCCCTTAATGAGGCATGGGTTGGAAAGTGGTTGTTGGTTGGATATTGCTTAGATGTCTATATGTAGGAATAAATCTCCTTTTGTTTTAAACTTTTACTAGCTTGAAAAGAATGAGATATAGCATAAGGATAAGTAACAAATAGGAATGACTGGTTAGGAGAGTCAAGTCTAGATGATTGGATGATAGAGCCTAGATGATAGTGGGCATCCTACTAATTTATGTATTTCATTATTCATTTTAAATGAAATGATTATATTCTTTGATTTTTATTCTTGATTTTAGGGGAATAATATTAGTTGGTTTATTCTATTTGTTCTATTATTTGCCTATGGTTGAGCGTTGGCCGCTATGTAGTGTTTTTTGTTTGAGAGCCTTGGAGAGATTGGTCCTCTTTATTTTAATGAAATTATTTTTGATTTACTATGTGTATATATTTATGTTTTTATGACACTAAGTTATGGTGGTCTATGAGAAACATCTTCAAGTCAATAGTGTATCAAACTCATCTTGTGTCAGTCATGGTGGAAGGTTGTTTGATCCTCCCATGAATGACCTGATAGAAAAGTGTCAAAGTCATCCTATATTTGACATGGTGGAAGGTTATTTGAATCTTAATTGGATGTCATGGTGGTATTAGTAAAATTTTGCCTATGATGGACATGGTAGTAGGTTGTTCAACTATCCCATGAATATTGGTATGAAGTACTAGAATGAAATATCCTCTTGTTAATCCAATATTATGGTGGACCTTATTATACTATGAAATCTTGCCTATTTATTTTATATTTTTGAATACTTAGCTTCACCTAAATGATAATTTAAATGATTTTTTTCTTTCTATCTAGGACTAGGCTTCCCTTGGTATAAGAACTAAGAATAAGACTGTAGGTGTTGCATGGTCATTCTTTTGTGTTAAGATACCTTTACTTAGATATACACCCTTGAATTTAACAAGTGATGTAAACATGTTCAGAGATGGGAGTCTCAAGCTTGAGTGTGTCTAGAGTAGTAGGTTAATGATGAAAAAATGTTGGGTGGTGAATCTTCCTTCTTATAGAAAATAGATTTGTAGGAGTAGATGTGGAACAATGTTGAAGACTGCTAGGCTATTCTATAGTTGATCATATGAGAGATGAACCTCTCACTTTTGTTAATAAGAGGAATGAATCTATAACACTACTAATTATTTATTATCCAACGTTTTTGTAATATTATTTTTAAATATAGAGTTTTGATGATATTCCAACTATGGAATAAAACATCTTCTATTTATTAAAACCTTAGTGTCAATCAAAAATGTAATTGATTACAAATGATTGATTTATAAGATCTTGGGAAAAGTTATATAAATATAAAAGTCTTTATCATTTGAGGCACTTTAAAATGAATAAATAGATTGATTTTCATACTTATATGTTGTCATGAATAAAGACTTATGTAGTCTTATGTTGAGCCTTTTTGAAAAAATGAGTCATGTCTAGTTATGACCATTTATATTTAGACCATTAGGAAGGACTCATTTTTTTAAGATATCTCTTGGGATTTATGGCTTGTCTAATAAAATATTGTGAGTTATTTGATTAAAGCTTTACTAAGAATAGTCTATTTATTATGTGTGTGTCTCTCCTTTTTAAATATATTATGGTTTAATTAGTATATGCTTCTAGCTTGTGTAAGGATGTGTAGAATGCATCTATTAAACTATGGATTTTTATTGGAATAAAAATATAAATAGTCTATTGAGCCTTTGATATTATTGGGGATCAGATGGATGTCTTGTGAAATAAGCATCTAGGCTTTTTCAGTTGAGTTGCTACATGTTTTAAGCCTTCCTAATAACTAGGTCATTTAATAAAATTGATGAAGTCTTATTAAGCTTAGATATTCAGTATGGTTTTAGGGATCCATTCCTTTAGATACATTGTCTTGAGCAAACTTGAATTATATTCATTTTATAAATAAATTAAACTAATGAGTTTATTGGCTTAGATTCATTTTCTTTGCTCTAAGAAATCTTTTTCTTCTTTCTAGACTTGATAAAAATAATGTAGGCATGTATATTTTTTACCTTGTTGTGTTTCCAATTTTTTAACCACCTCTATGTTTTACTTTAGATCTTGCCTTAGTCTATTACCAAGTTCTTGATGGTTTTTTTCCTTAGTCATTTTCATTATCGACTAATTTGATGTCTTTCCTTAGTAGCTTTAGCTTTGAGTTTCTTTTGGCTTTTACCTTAGCCAAATTTCAAAAAAATTCAAATTTGGAAGAATGATGCCATGTGGCATCATCCTATTAACCCAAAAGATTAGAAAGATAGAAAAGCCTCAATTCTATAAAGATTTATGGACTTACCAAGTGGTAGCATTTGGGAGTGTGGATGTTCAGAGTGACTAAGTCATTTGGGTTAATACCCCAATACCTTTGCATTTTACATACTCGAGTAGGTTAATGACCTGAAAGATTATGCCTTTGAGTTTGGGTCCCTTTGATTTATTTTTCATTAGTTATTTAAAAAAAAAAATATAAGTGGTTTAGAGGAATCCAAATGTCTCCATCTGAAGACCCAGGAATGATGTTTGTTTGGTCTGAGGTAGGGTCAGTGTTGGGCTAGTGGGATGTTGCCATGTGGAATCATCTTAGTAACCTAAGATCCTAGAGAAGACCATATAGGGAGTGATGCCTCTATCCTAGTGGAATAGTAGGATGCTACCAATTAAGATCATCCAAATGATATACAAACCCAAATATGATTGTAAATTTAGTGTGGCCCCCAGGAAAGTGGGCTAGTGGAATGCTAATTAGTGGAAAAGAAATTGCCCCACAATCTCAAGGCATTAAAATTGTTAGATCATGTTAGAAGCTTGGAACCAATCAATGCATGACACATATATTATGGTATTCTTAGATTCAAACTCTTAAGTTAACATAGTGTTAGAATTATAAAATCAATAACCTATTTAAAGTTTCCATTTATCATGTGTTAGGACTCCAAGTAATTAGAACACCCTAAAATATGATGTGCTAGTATCCTAGTCTTGATAAAAATGTTAGATCTTGGGAAATCCTGATCTAAATAGGAATTGCCAAAACAATTGAAGGTAGAGTGGTTAGTCTCTCAACCTTGATTGTGATGTGAGAACTTGAGAGAGTTTGACTAATTAGAAAGTTTCACACATCCCATTTATCATAGTTGTAAGTCTCCTTGGTCTAAAAAATATGTCAGAGACTAGGAGAGATTGATGAATATTATAGATCCATGTGGTTGATCCATTCACACTAATAGGTGGATCCTTTAGGATCCTTAAGAGATGGAAAAGAGGCTAGTATGGCCTTAGATCTGCCTAAGTGGCCATGCGGAGCTATATTGCCTATGGTGTCTAAGATTGAATTTGACAACCATCTCAATATCATAAGTACAATTATCATTTGGCATAATTTTGTGAAGGAATTTTGAGTGCTATCATAATGAATTAGGATTATGGGATTCTCAATTAATGGATCTCACCTATTAAATTATTATGGTAGTTATGGGATTTACATTTATGTTTAGAATGAATTTTGGTATTTATCCATGTTTGTAGGTGTTTTTTGGTAATTTTTATGGTATGCCTATATTTAATGGGGAAAAATTAGCATGATATTTTGGTATCACAACCTAGGTTAAAACATCAAAAGCTTTGGGTATTTTAATTACTTTTGGCTTTCTAGTTTCTACATTAGTTCTGATGGCTTACCTATTGGCATGTATAATGAGATGAAGATGTTGATCACATAATGGTTACAATTATTTTAGTTAGAATGAGCCTCACATACATCTAAGGCGAAATTAAATTGGACCCAAAATCATTTTATCCATGCAATAAATGCAGGTTGTTTTGCAAGAAAGACTACTAATAACATCACTAGAGGTGGATATGCACTCTCCACAACATTCCTAATATGAATAGATATTAGTTTAAAGAGAGACACATATGAGTCCTCCAAATTACCATTATGAGGGTGATATAGGTGACTTTCATCACCATGATGATTGATGGGAAAGATGAGACATAGGTTTTCCTCCTAGACCTACACCTGGAGATTTAGTGAAAGACTTTATCAAATTTCATCCTCCTACATTTGATGGCATGTAGGAATGATTTTATATAGAATTTTGATTGGTAAGCATGTGAATGTGTTTTACCTTGTATGATTATGAATCCAATGATAAGGCCCATTTGGGAACTATTGATGCCTAAATGTGTACCACATGTGATCAGAGTGTTTAAGAAACACTTCTCATTTTAGAATTTTAGGAACTTATTACATGATTTATGATTTTAAATAATCTAATTATTTTTTGGTGGATATAGAAATAGAACAAGTGATTTTTTAATAATATTTATAAAATTTGGTGGTTGGGAGCCACCATGGTCAAATAGTAGATCTATGTAAAATATTTAGTATAATATGTTAAGGGTGGTGAATTATTATCAAGAACTAATCTAATAACTAATCTAAGATGGATATTTATAATGACCATTAAACTAAGGTGATCTAATTAAAAAAGAATCAAAAATTAGGGTAGCACAAAAATGAAAGATGTTGGTCTTTGTTATAGACATTATGACAAATTTCAAATATCATCTGAATATGCATTTAACCAATGTATGAAGTGAAAAAATTTAAGCCAAAATCATAACATACATTAGTCAAGCATCTAAGGAAAGTATGAAATGATGAAAATAGGAACCAAGATCACTTTAAAGATTCATTCCTATAAGCAAACATCATTAGTCCAAATGGCAAAAGAAGTGCAACAAACAAAATAAGCCTAAAAACTTTCAACTAATCTAGCATTGGCATAAATTATAAACTCTACATTCAAGATAAACATCCAAAATCCATAAGAACCATTCAAATCTAAAATTCAAACTAGACAACTAATAGAGAAACCATATAACACTCTATACAAGCAAATATGGATAGACTTTGCAAAATTCCTTGCTTATATTAACTGATCAAAATTTAAAAAGTAATTTGGTTCTAAGAAATCCATCTCTTTTGATAATTAATAATGTTACTTTAATAAGATACAAGGAAACATGTTGGTTAGTCTCATCCAATTACATTTGTATAAGTGTATAGGATAGGTGTCCTTTCTACTACATTCTATAACAAATGGTCTTTTCTAATAAACTAACCTATAGACAATGTGATCTTACAAATTTCACATGTTTAAACAAAAGAATATCATAATTAAAAATATTATACAATGTTGATTACAAAATAAATATTCCTATTTCACCTAACTTTGGGACCCACTAGCTAATGAAGTGTTATGTTACTATTGTAGGGTCTTCATCTCTCCCTGATACTACTTAATACATACATTATCCCATCTTCAATCTACTAGAGGATATAGGAAAGGTCCCCCAATTTTTGTAAATCCTTTTTATACATCTCACTAATGGATTCTAGATTAACATACCTTTATACAAATGACAGTTTATCCCCACTCAAGTCAATTATAATTCTCACAAGGTTTGATTATGGTCCCTACCTCATTAGGGCATTCTTGCAAGTTCTAATAGTGATCCAATGGTGGTAACTAGTGTAAACATTATGAGATTAGATCATAAACTTTACATTACCAAGTTTATAAGGTATTTGATTTGGCCTATTGTACTCATATAGATATGACATGGTATTTCCATGGCATCCCCACATCATTATGTTTCATCCTTATTCAAAATATAACTGTTGCCATTAAATTTGGATCCCAACAACTATCTTAAAATTAACATCCATATGACCATCATTTGATGTCATAGAAACATCTTTTATGGTCACATTACCATCAATTTTAAACATGAGATTAAGGCCCTTTGTTATGTTAAAATTGACATCCATATAATCATCATTTGACATCCATAGGAACATATTTAATAGTCATGTGATCATGAAATTTAAACACACATCAGGACTATTTACTATCTTAAATTTTATGTTCACATGACCATCAATTGAAGTCCATGTGAACATAATTGATAGGCATGTAACCACCAAATTTAAGCACATCATCGACATTGTTTACTATCTTAAATTTAATGCCTACATGATCATCACTTGATGTTTGTGTGAATGTCATTGATGGGCATGTGACCATCAAATTTAATCTCATCTTTGGGACTATTTATTAAGTTTTCTAATTTTCTTTTTTGTGTTCATCCTTCTTCTGGTGTGTGACATATGGTGGTCCTACGGGCCTTCAAAGCTTCATTGAAAAGTCTCACTTCATCTCACTCCATTGGATCAATCTAATTTAAATGAATGCATGCCATTGGATCTTGATCTAAGAAGTGGACCACCATTGGCTTCTCAATATATTTTAAAATAAATGGTGACACTTTTCACCACCTCACTTATCTTATAGATTCATTGAAATGTTGATTCAATACGTGTTATTAGATCAACCTGGTGCAAGTAAACATGGATTATAGATTGGGATCTGAGTAGTTAAACATGATTGGTCCCTATAATCAATGAAAATATTAAGTTAGGCTTGAGAAACATATATAAATTAGACTAAGTTTTTATACCAAGGCATTATTTTTAGTAATAAACATGAATAAAACTTTAGGATAAAGTTCAGACCACGCTCAAAGTATAATAAAAGGGACCTTGTGGAAAATGACTTAGCATATATACATATAAGGCACTTGAATTGATTTAATAAATTTGTTTTAGGATGTGGCATTAGGGGAAATGTTTTAGATAAAATTTCTGAAACAATCTTCCTAAAGAGTCACTTGGTAGGGCATTTGCCCAAGACAAAAGTCCCGAAGGGAACTTCCAAAAGGTCTGAAGGGCAAGTTTGGAAGGCAAAGGGCCATGCCAAAAATGTTGAAGGGTAATATTGGAGAGAAAGTGTCTATTTCAAAACTTATGAATGGTATTTTTAGAAAACCCTAAGGGTATGTTCAAAATCTCAAAGGGTCATTCCAAAAAAATTGAATGGTATGTGCCCTTCACAAAAATATTGAAGGGAATTTTAAAGATACCAAAGGGTACTTTTAAAAATCCTAAAGAATAATTGACCTAAATAAAAAATTTGAAGGATAATTCTATTAAGGAAAAGGGTAATTTGAAAAAGGTAGAAGGTTAATTGGGTCAAGCAAGAAGCCTTTACTGAAAACTCAAAAGGGTCTATAGGGCAGATATCTTTGACACAACTTCTAAAGGGTACTTTAAAAAATACCAAAAGGTAGGTTTCAAAAAGATGAGAGGTATGTTCAAAAGAGATGAAGGATAATTTGTATTTCAAATAAATATCAAAGGGTATGTTTTGAGAGCTAAAAGGATCATTTTAGGAAACATGAAGGGAACTTTTAAAAACATAAAGGATAAGTTTCAACAAAATTCCTTGAGAAATATGTTTTGATCTTTTTGCATCAGATAAAATGTCTTAAATAAAAAGCCTAAAGGGTCACTTAAAAAATAATTAGTTTGAAACAAATATGTTGAAGGGTGAGTGCAAATAGGCCAAAGGGAAATTTTGTTGGGAAAAAATGCCCAATAGAATAAATTCATGGGGAAATTATTTTGGATAAAATGTCCAAAATTATTATCCTCACATAGATAAGTCTAAAGTAATACTTTCAAAATAGAATAATTGTATAAGTCTTAAAATAATTCCTGAATAGAATCCTTAAATTACTTGGACAAAGTATCTAAAATATAAACCTCGAAGGGTCATTCTTTCAAGGCAAACTTTCAAAGGAAAATCCTAAAAACACATGTCTAAGATATAAAACCTAATAATTAGAAACATAACAAAAGGTTTGGATTAGACCACATGAAAGGTCCATAAGGGGGGTTTGAGACATAAAAGGGACTAAGAATGGATGTCTAACTAAGGTTTGGTCATGTTGAAAAACATAACTAAGCCTTAGTAAATAAAAATAAACTAAGCCCATAACATTATTTAAAATGTTCTTGCATAAAATGTTCCCACCAGATTCAAATCAATAACTTAGATTAAACTTAGATTAAGGGTTTATCTATTCAAATATGAATCCAACAAACCAAAGGTTAGTAAAGAATCAATCTAACCTTAAAATCATGAAACCCAAGCATTGTTTATTCTAGATAGACCTTATTGGTCTTGCAACCTTAAACATAAAGATCCAATGTTAGCACTTTAGATAAGAGAAAACTAGAACCATGAAAAAATATGTTAACTAAACTAGAATTATGCACAAATAAGTCAATTAGACCATGGTGGGGATGATCTTTAAATAAAAATAATGTGTGATCATGATAATGACACTTTGATCGAGTGAATCTTCAATTTTAAGGTATAAATTTACACTATTTAACACATGGATCCCCATTTTTTAGAAATGCGGGTATGTTTAACTCAACAAATGCTGATTTCAAGGGAAAACATAGAAATATGTTAGAATTTATAGACTTTGGGTTAGACTAATAATTAAGCTACTTATTCCATTTGATCAGGGAACATTATTAAGATCAATTCATTGTTATAATAAATTTTTCACATGTAAAATTAGGATAAAACATCAAAACCCAATCATGATATGTGTGTGCTTTGATTCCACTTACTAATTTCCAAAGGATTTAGAGAAAAAATTCTAGGTTCATGGTTTTAATCATTAACATTGACTTTCAACATGTTTGAATATTCATCTAAAACCATTATTTAGCTCAAGGAAGGCTTAGGAATTACTATGTTACCAACTAGGCATCCATAAACCTAACAAATATGTCTTTAGATCCACTTAAGGCCTTGCTCTATTGGCATTTAAGTTTCCATAGCCCTGATAGATATTACTAGAATCACCTCTGCTTAGAAATCTCTTTGAATTTTTCAATAAGGATCTTAATTTTTGATTTTTTCAAGTCATTATGAATTAATATCAAAGTTTGGAAACTATGTTAGCCAGGTTTAAGGATTTGGTCAAGTGTTTGATTTTTAGACAATCATCCTTGGCTATAAACTTTGTCCTAGGCAATTAATGTTTTTTAAGTGCAATCATGACTATGTCTTGATAGTTTAAGCTTTAATCCTTCATGTATAATTTTTCTTAAAACAAAACATAGATCATAATAAGTTTTAAGATCTCAAGGAATAAATAACTCATCCATCAGTCTTCACTAGTTTCTCTAAACTATAACATCAAGCTCTTATTTCAGCAATCCATGATCAACCAAAGTTGAGAAGTTATACTTGCATTTTTGAACTATGAAGTTTCTTGAGAAACTAGATAAAACTTGAGCTAAGAATTATCTAAAAGGAATTATTTAGAATTAAGGAACAAATCAAGAGAAAATAGACAAATATAAACATGCACTATATACAAACAAAGGACAAGAAGGAAAAAATCAAGAAAGAAACTAAACTAAGCCCTACACTAACTACATAAAGTACCTACCTCCAGGATCAAATGGAAAATTATTTAGTCTACTATAGAACCTTAAAGCATGATTTATTTCATTCAATGGCCTATGATTATGGATGGGATCATTTTCATGTTTGTGTCCTCTAGATGATTTAGATGGGTCCCCCATCAACACTCTTAGATGCATGGATCAAATATATGAATCTAAGACCCAATCATCTTCCTCCCAAATCTTCTACTTTATAATAGGAGTGCTAGTTCTACTTCATCCATAGATAGATAGTGGCTTATGTCATATTCACTCAATAATGGTAGCTTGGTTAGTATCCTTAGACTGACATCTTCATTAGGTTATTTTTTAGGTGGAAATGGACTACGAATACTTGTATAAAAATATTCCAAGTCATCCCAAAAGGCTTCTTCTTCCTGATCAACTGAATGATGTTCATATAGATTCCCATTAGAAACATGTTGGTTTCATACTCCTTACCTTTTGTTGAAGTCATATGACAATTATTGATCTATTTCACCTACTTCATCTTCATTTTTATTGAAGAAGGGAAGCTCTTATGTCCAATCAAGCTCTAACTTATCTTGTTTAGGTATTCTAAAATAATACCATCTTCTAGAAACTCTAGATCATTGGTGAAATCCTTACATAAAACATCAATGTGTTGTTCTATCCCATCATCTACCATCTCCATCTCTTCAATTCCATTGAAGAAATCATAGTATGACTTGTTCTAGTGATCATATTCTTCAAGAGTATTCTCCATTTTAGAAATAAATATATGTGGGTTGTTTTTTTGGATACCTTTTGAAGAAATATCATCTTGTAATTGATCCAAATCCATTTCTATAAACTCTTCTTCTTCATATGTAGATATTCTAATGATGATGTCTTTTTGGTCTTTAATTGTAATCTCTTTTACATCTTCAGGAACACAAGTCATCCTAGATGTAACTTCTTCAATTGGCTCATCTTCATCTTCATCTTCAAATGGGGAATCAAAGGCCTACATGAAGGATTCAAAAGTTCCTATAAAGCTAGATATCCCTGCAATAAAGTCTTGATTAGGCAAAATTTTAATTGTATCCCTTTCACCTTGAGATGCTTCAAAAACATTGTAATGAGCAGCCAAATCTATATCATAAAAACTCATTTGTACATTTTCAAATGATCCATTATTATTATTGTTATCATGAGACCTATTTGGAGGCCTATTGAATATTTGAGAAGCATGGTTTTTGTTAGAGCCTTCCTTTATATTTCCTAATTGTTTTTTCAATTAAAGAAAGTTAGTGCTCAATTTTTGGACCATTTTTAATATCAAGTCATTTGAGTCTTTTGGTGTGTTAGGATCATGAACTAGAGAATTAATACTGGTTATGGGCATTAGATTTATATGACTTTGTAGATGAATCCCACTAGTAGTGTTATTTAGGAACTCTAGGCTTTGGTTAGGATATGGATTAGTCAATAGTAATTGGTTCTAAACTAGTGTCAAATTAGGTGTACTAGGAATGACATTCATGATGGACCAATTTGAATTGATAATAGGCATGGAATACATCATCTAACCTTGGACCTACATTTGGTCATTAATGATCACATCTTTAGAGTAGGTTCAGGTAAACGTGTTAATGAATGGAAGAGACCTTTTCAAGAGACCTTATAAATTTATAAGTCTAAAACCTCATTAGGTTTATAAGGGGCTATGGTTCTACTCAGCTTTTTAAGGAACTGACCATTAAAGGCTATGATGGTTTCCATAACATCCCTTTTAATTGTGGTGAATTTCTGATATATAACATAAGGACTAATATTTTTTTCCAAATTGATCAATAAAAACATTATTAAAGTCATCCCAACTAGTAATGCAATCCTCTTGAAGGTTAATGAACCATTCATATGCATTATCTTTGAAAGTAATTGGGAACAATCTAATGATACATCTTCATCAACTACATTTAATAATCTAAAAGTAGCCTTGAATGACTTAATATGTTCTTAAATAATGACAACATTATTAGGATTAAAAGAAGGAAAATATCTTTTAGGATTTCAAGAAAGATCATGCATTATACCTGACACATTGATTAAAGAACCACCTAGCTAGGCCATACCTTGAACACATGAGTACCTTGAACTGGTGAAGTGTTTAAGACTTTAATAATTTTTATTACCCAAGACTCACCTTGGGAAATTATATCTTTTGACCTTAAAACCCATTTAAAATATGATGTGTCAAACTGATCTTTACAAAGCACAATGATTAAGTTTGCACGTTAATCCAATTTTACTTAAATAAATGTAAAACATGACTCTATTTAACTAAATAAGGTCAAAGATATGTCTATAATGATGAATTAAAGGTACATTTACACCTCTAAGATAAAATAAACTTAAATCTACAAACAACTAGTCAATATATACAAAATTTCTATTACTAAACTTAAACATGCAAAATACACAAAGATTGAACTATCGTTGCATGAATATCCATGGATCATTAAATAATATCGATATTTATATAAAATAAGCATATATATTGGTCTAAGACCATAAATATCAATTATATTTACATAATTATGCTCAAATAAGCACAAATATGCAAAGAATACATCAATCTTTGAACAAAACACACTGAATTTAGCAAAGATTCTACAAATTCACAAAGATTTGACTAAGGCCCTCCTTCTAGTGAAAAAGAAGCTCCTATTATTGATTCCTAAATGTGTACCATAGGTTCTTAGAGTGTTTAAGAAGCACTTCTCATTTTATAATTCTAGGAATTTAGTGCATGAGTTGTAGGTTGAGATAATCATGCTATCTATTGGTAGAATAGTGATAAAACAAGTGACTATTTCATAATATTTATAAAATTTGGTGGTTGGAAGACACCATGGTAAAATAGTAGATCTATGTAAAATATGTAGTATGTTATGCTAAGGGTGGTAAATTATGATCAAGAACTAATCTAAAATGGATATTTAAAATGACCATTAAGCTAAGGTGATCCAATTAAAAAAGGAGTGAAAGGAAGAGTAGGGTAGAAAAGAAGGATGTTATTGGTCTTTGTTAAAAACATTATGACAAAATTCAAATATCATCTAAACATGCATTTAACCAATGTATGAAGTGAAACAACTTAAGCCCAAATCATAACATACACTAGGTAAGCTTCTAAGGAAGGTATGGAATGATGTGAATAGGAAATAGGTTCACTTTAAAAATTCACTCCTTCAAGAAAACAACATTAGCCCAAATTCAAAAGAAGTGTAACAAATGAAATAAGCCTAATAAATTTCAACTAATCTAGCATTGGCATAAATTAACAACTTTACATTTAAGATACACATCGAGAATCTATGGGAATCATTCAAATCTAAAAGTGAAACCAAAATACTGAGAGAGAAACCATATAACACTCCACATAAGCAAATATGAACAAACTTTGCATAATTTGTTGCTTATATTAACAGTTCAAAGTTTACAAAGTAATTTGGTTCTAATAATTCCCTCTATTTTTACAATTGACAATGCTCATTTTATAAGATACAAGGTATCATGTCAGTCAGTCTCATCCAATTACATTTTTACAAGTGTATAAGATAGGTGTCCTTTCTATTACATTCTAGAACAAATGGTCTTTTGTAATAAACTAACCTATAGATAATGTGCTCTTAGAAATTACACATGTTTATATAAAAGAATAGCTTAATTTAAAATATTATACAATGTTAGTTACAAAAGGAATATTCCTATTTCACCTAAATTTAGGAACCACTGGATGATGAAGTGTTATATTAATAATGTAGGGTCTTCATCTCTCCCTGATGCTACTTAATACAAGCAATGTCCCATATTCAAGCTACTTAAAGATATAAGTGAGGTCACCCAGTTACTACAAATCCTTTTTAACATGCTCACCAATGGACTCTAGATTGACTTACCTTTACACATATGATAATTTATCCCCCCCTCAGGTTAATTATAATTCTCACAAGGTTTAGTTATGGTCCTTACCTTACTAGGTAATTCCTACAAGTTCTAATAGTACTCTAATTTTAGTATCTAGTTCAAGCATTATGAGCTTATATCCTAACCTTTACATTATCAGGTCTGTAGAGTCTTTGATTTGGCCTATTACACTCACATGGTTATTACATGGCATTTCCATGGCATTCCTACATCATTTTATTTCATCCCTATTCAAAATATGACCATCGACTTTGAATTTGGATCCTAGCAACTATCTTAAAATTGACATCTACATGACTATCATTTCATGTTCA
Organism: Torreya grandis; assembly: GCA_037957365.1. NCBI lineage: Eukaryota > Viridiplantae > Streptophyta > Pinopsida > Cupressales > Taxaceae > Torreya > Torreya grandis. Next base: position 1,994,690 of record JARHVA010001278.1, on the reverse strand, counting down.
TGAGAACATCTTTGATGGTCACGTGAACATCAATTTTAATATGTGATTGAGGATCTTTTCTATGTTAAAATTTATGTCCACACAATCATCATTTTACATCCACAGGAACATCTTTTATGATTTCATGATAATTAGATTTAATCACATTATCAAGACTATTTACTATCTTAAATTTAACTTCTACATGACCATCACTTGATGTCCACATGATCATCATTTATGAGTGCATGATCATCAAATTTAAGCATGTCATTGAGACTATTATTTTCTTAAATTTGATGTTCATAAAATCATCACATGACATCTATGTGAACGTCATTGATGGGCATGTAACCATCAAATTTAAGTTCATCTTTAGGATTTTTACCAGGTTTGCCACTTATCATTTCTAGGTTCATATTTCTTCCTATATATTTCATGTGGCGGTCTTGTGGGCCTTCAAGGCTTTGTTGAAAAGTCTCACTTTATTTTGCTCCATTAGATTGATATCATCCAGATGAATGCATGCCATTGGATCTCAATCCAAGAAGTGGACCACTATTGGCTACTTAATATCCTTTAAATAAAATGGTGATACATATCACCACCTTGATAATCCCAGAGCTTTATTGAAATGTTGACTTAATACATGTCATTAGATCAATCCAGTGTGAGAAAACACATACTGTAGATTAGGATCCAAGTAGCTAAACATGATTGGTCCCTACAGTCAATGGAAATATTAGGTTAGGCTTAAGAAACATATAAAATTTGGACTAAGGTTTTGTACCAAGGATTTATTTGTGTTAATAAACATGAATAAGACTTTACGCTAAAGTTTAAACCAAGCTCAAAGTATAATAAAATGGACCCCATGGAAAATGACTTAGCATAGATATGTATAAGGCACATGAATTGATTTTGTCAATTTTTTTTAGGATGTGGCATTGGGAAAAATGTTTTAAACAAAATGTCCAAAATAATCCTCCCAACGAGTCACTTGGTAAGGTATTTTCTTGGGACAAAAGTCTTGAAGGGCACTTTCAAAAGGTCCAAAGGGAAAGTCTAGAGGACAAGGGGCCATTCCAAAAAGGCCTAAGGGTAATCTTGGAGGCTAAATATCCATTTCAAAAAAAATTAAGGGTATTTTTATAAAAATTAAAGGATATATTCAGAAGATTGAAAGGTCATTCCAAAAAACTTGAATGATATGAGCCCTTCACAAAAATTTTGAAGGGTATTTTAAAGAAGCCCAAGGGTAATTTTAAAAACCCTGAAGAATAATTAGCCTAAAAAAAGTCTAAAGTATAATTATATTAATTCAAAGGTAAATTTGAAAAATGCCAAAGGGTAATTTAGCCAGGTAAGAAGCATTGACAAAAATCCTAAAAGATAAGTTTTTAGGGTAGATGCCTTTGACATGACTTTTGAAGGGTACTTTCAAAAGTCTTGAAAGGTAATTTTTAGAAAGCCTAAAGGTATGTTAAAAATAATTGAAGGATAATTGAAATTTTAAAAAAATCCTAAAGGGTATGTTTCAAAGGCTTAAAGGATAATTTTAGAAAACCTAAAGAGCACTTTTGAAAATATAAAGGATAAGTTTTGGCAAAATTTCTCAAAAAATATGTTTCAGAGTTTTTGCATTAGATAAAATGTACAAAACAAAAATCCTAAAGGGTCACATAAAAAAATAATAAATTTGAAACAAATATATTGAAGGGTAATTTCAAATAGACCGAAGGGTAATTTTATTGAGAAAAATTCCCAATAGAATAAGTCAGTAGGGAAATTATTTTAGACAAAATGTTTGAAACAAGTATCCTAACATAGATAAGTCAGAAGGAATACTTTTGACATCGACACATTTCATAAGTCCTAAAATAATTCCCAAACAAAATCCTAAAATTAATTGGACAAAGTATCTAAAATAAAAACCCTGAAGGGTGAATCATTTAGGAACAAGTTCTGAAGGAAAGCCCAAAAAGACATGTTCAAAATATAAAAACCTAATAGTTAGAAACATAATAAAAGGAATTTACATTTAGATTAGACCATATGGATGATGGAAAGGTCTATAAAGGGGGCTTGGGACATAAAAAGGACTAAGCATGGATGTCTGACTAAGGTTTGGTCATGTTGAAAAATATGACTAAGCATTAGGGAAAAGAAAACTAAGCCCATAACATTATTTAAAATGTTCTCGCATAAAAAGTTCCTACCAGATTCAAATCAAGTACTTAGATTAAACTTATATTAAGGGTTTATCTATTAAAATATGAATCAATAAAACCAAAGGCTAGTAGAGAATCAATTTAACATTAAAATAATGAAACCCAATCATTGTTCATTTCAAGTGGACCTTATTGGTCCTACAACCTAAAACACAGAGATCCAATGTTAGCACTTTAGATTAAGGGAAAACTAGAAACATGAATAGATATTCTAACCAAACCAAAATTATACACAAATAATTCATCTAGACCATGGTGGGGATGATCTTCAAATAAAAATAATGTGTGATCATCCTAATAACACTCTGATCAAGTGAATATTCAATTTTAAGGTAAAAATTTACATAATTTGACACGTCAGTCCCCATTTTTCAAAAATGGGGGTATTTTGACCTCAAAAAGAACCCATATTATTAGTGATGCATCAAATCTATGGTGGGAAGGAGAGGAATAAAATCTCTACTTAACACTATCTTACCTTATTTGGGAATTGTTTGAGGATCATTTTAGAGAATGCTACCTATCCACTCATTATGTTTAGAAGAATGTGGATTAATTTTAGGACCTTAGACAAGGGACTATCATAGTGGCATAATATGAGTGTTATTTCTTATATTTGATCAGATATGTGCAAGGTTACATGAATGATCCAATCTAAGTGAATAGGTTCATTAGAGGCCTAGATTTGGAGTTGGATGACATAGTGCATATTTTATCTCCGATAACCTTTGTAAAAATAGTGAAAAAGGCATAATTATCCTAATATTATCATGGAAAGACTCAAGATTTATAAGAAAAAATCATGGAAAATTATAATCTTTACATGACTCAAGGTTACAAGGTGTGTAACCTTCACCTTGGGGAGGTTGGGGAACAACACAATCCAACTCTAGACCCCTATAATAGTAATAAGATAGTAACTATTATTTACATAGTTATACCATAATTGTTTTGAAAATAAACACCAAAGATGAAGTGAGTTTGGGCCTCAAAACCTTTAGTAGATTGAGATTAAATAGATTTAACAACTAGAATAGGTGATACCTTTACGTTCAATAACATACTTAGAACCAATATTAGTTGGAGCATCCTTTAGGTGAATCTAATATAAGGGTGTGTGATTTACTTGTGTATCACATAATAATTATGAACATGAATTTCCTTTGGAACCATTGGATACTAGTAGGAAAAAGGCTCCAACATTAGATTAAATAGGGGGAAATATGGGACAAGGTCATAAAATTTATGTAGTAGTGAAAGACCACAAAGATGTTCATTAGGAAATGGTAAATAAGACCATAGGTCAAGACTAATGAGGCTACAACTTTAGAGCCTATCAATATTTTAGTGCATAGAATGACCACACTCTAAGGTAAAGAACTCTAAGGGTTTGGTGTCCTCACCTATTTTAGTGACTTCTAGTGTAACTTTGCATAAGGGGAGGGGGATGTAAGGCCTTATTTTGCATAGTGCTCACATTTTAAATAGATGACTTATATGTTTTGATTATTGAATTATGTTGTTAAGTCACATTCTGATGAGGTATGTAAATAATTATTAAAGGCTTTTTATGTGTTGGGAACTATTATAAATATCTATTATCAATTATGTTTTTGATTAATTACCTATGAAATTATAATGCTTGCATTTATTTATGCAATGTTTGTTTATAAAATTTGACTATGTCTATGAGATATATAGACTTAAATCATGTTGAACCATTGCTTATAAACTTGTTAATTGACAACTAGTTATGTATTGAATCATACAATATTAGCTATGTATATGTTAATATTCCATGAATGATTAGATATGGTTAATTGATAAAAATTTCCTTATTTGATTACATTATTTAGCTTTAGTTATTAGGTTAGAGGAATTTTATGTGTGTATCAAGTGTGTAAGAACAAGAAAAGGGCCAATAAAGGAAAGAGACTATACCAAGCATGGTTATATCACTAATTAGTTTTAAACCTTACTAAAACCCATGTTAAGTATTTGGTTTCCTATTATATCATTTAGTAGATGTAGAATTTGATTAGGTAGCCACCCTTTAATCCTAGTTGGTGAAACTTGTTATATCTTGATATGAAGATCTTTCAACCAATATATAGAATGTTTAGTGTCCAATTAGAACATCTTCCATTGATTGCCTTAGTCTAGATCAATTGGGAAAGAGGTAAGTGACTATGGGAAGCAACCACATGAGGAATAAAAGCCACTATGTACCTTAATGTAACATGGTAAATAACATCCCTTAATGAGGCATGTGTTGGAAAGTGGTTACTAGTTGGCTATTACTTAGATATCTATATGTAAGAGTCAAACTCATTTAGTTGATAACTTTTTCCAGTTAGAAAAGAATGAGACTTAGCATAAAGAGAAGTAACATATAAGAACATCTGGTTAGGAGAAATGATTCTAAATGGCTGGAGGATAGTGCCCAAGTGGTTTAAAGGTTGATAGGTTGGCATCCTAACAATTTATGTATTCTATTGTTCATTTAGAATGAAATGATTATATTCTTTACTTTTTCTTCTTGATTTCAATAAAATAAGACCACTTGGTTTATTCTTTATATTTTATTATTTTCCCATGGTTGAGCATTAGATATCATGTAATGTTTATCATTTGAGAGCATTAGAGATATTTTTCCTCCTTAGTTGAATGAAATTATTTGTACTTTCTTGTGTGAGTATATTTATGTTTTTTGTGACACTAAGTGATGGTGGTATATGAGAAAAATATTCATGTTGGTATCATATCAAATTCCTCTTGTGTTGGGCATGATGGAAGGTTGTTTAATTTTACCATGAATGTCCGAATAGCAACATGTCAAAGTAGTCATGTTTTGGGCATGTTATAAGGTTATTTTCCCCTTAATTGTACATCATAATGGTATTATTTGAAGTCCTCCTACTTTGGGCATTGTGTTAGGTTGTTAAAATCTCCCACGACCATTGGTAGGAAGCAATTGAGTGAAATATCCTCTTGTTACTCTAATATTTTAATAGGCCTCTTATGTTGTGAAAGCTTGCCTACTAGTGTTATATTTATATATTATTAGCTTCACTTGAATGATCATTTGAATACATTTTTTTATATATTTGGGACTAAGAGTCCCTTAGGGTAGGAACTAAGAATAATATAGTAAGTGTTACATTGTCATTATATTGTGTTAAGGCATCATTACCTAGATATCCACCCTTACATTTACCAAGTGATATAAACATGTTCAAATTTGGGATTCTCAAGCTCAAGGGTGTCTAGAGAAAAAACTTAATGGTGATAAAATTTTGGGCAATGAAATTTCCTTCTTATGGTTAGTAGATGTTTACGAGTAGACATGGAATGCCATTGAATGCTACTTGGTTCTTCTATACTTGATCAGATGATAGATGAATATCTCACTTATGTTAATAATATGAATAATCTATAAGATTTATAATGATGTAGTATCTATACTACTTGTAATATTATTGTTAAATATATATTTTGGATGATATTCAAACTATATAATAAGACATATGCTTATATTTATCAAAACATCAATGTCCATATGATATGTAATTGATTATGAATGCTTTATTTATAGGATCTTTGGAAGATTCAAGTATGTATCAAATTTTTAGCCTTTGAGGAAATTTTAAATGAATAATAAGATTGATTTCCTTACTTATATCTTGTCATGTATAAGGACTTACGTAATCTTGTGTTGATATTTTTTGTTAAAATGAGTCCTGACTACTTATGACCATTTGTATTCAGGCACTTGGGAATGATTCATTTTGTTAAGAAAGATTTTAGGAATTATGGATTGTTTAATAAAATACTATGAATTATTTGACTAAAGATTTGCATAGAAAAATATATTTATTATGCATGTGTCTCTCCATTTTAAATCTATTATGGTTTAATTAGTATCTAATTCCAACTTGTGTAGGGATATGTATAATGCATCTATTGAATTATGGATTTTTATTTGAATAAAAATATAAATAGTTCATTGAGCCTTTGATGTTTTTGGGGACAAGGTGGATGTCTTGTGAAAGAATCCCCTAGGCTATTTTAGTTGAGTTGTTGCTTATTTCAATCCTTCTTAACAACTAGGTCACATAATAAAACTGATGAATTTTTATTAAGCTTGGATCTTCAGTGTAGTTTTAGTGAGCCATTCCTTTAGATAAATTGTCTTGATCTAACTCTCCTTGGGTTAATTTGATAAATTGACTAGACCAATGAGTTTATTAGTTTAGAGTCTTGGTCTTTTCTCTAAGTAAGCTTTTTCTTGTTTCTAGACTTGATAACAACAATGTAGCCATGCATATTTTTTTACCTTGATGTGTTTCTATTTTTTAAGTCACCTCTATGTTTTAATTTGGATCATGCCTTATCTGATTATCAATCTATTAATGGAGTTTTTCCTTATTTGTTTTTATTATACACTAATTATATGTCTATACTTAACATATTTAACTTTGGGTTTCTTTGGGGTTTTGCCTTACCTAAATTTTAGGATTTTTGAAAGAGGGATAAATGATGCCATGTGGCATAATCCTAACATCCTGAAGGATTAGCTAGATGGGAAATCCTTTAATACTCTAGATTTCCATGGAACTACCAAGTGGAAACATCCAAGAGAGTGAAATCTTAGAAGAATTAAGTGATTTAGATTAATATCCCAATGCATCTACATTCCATGTATCAAAGTAGGTTAATGACCTAAAATATTACGCCTTTAAGTTTAGGTCCATTTCTTTATTTTACCTTAGTCAATTTTTATGACTTTGATGAGTGGTTTAGAGGAAACCATGTGTATCCATCCCAAAACCTAGGAGTGACATCATCCTGGTCTAAGGTATGGTAAATATTGAGCTAGTTAGATGTTGATATGTGGCATCATCATATAAATCATAATCCTAGAGAAGACCATATAGGGAGTGATGCCTCTAAGATAGTGAGATGTTTCCACATAGCATTATCTCAATGATCTAAGAACCTAGAGATGATTATAAATATAACAATGCCCCTAGGAAAGAGGGCCATTGGAATGTTTTCAAGTGGCAAAGAAACCACCCAATAGTAATGGGGCATCAAAGTTATTAGAGGCTAGGAACCAACCAATGCATAACACATGGACTATGTCAATCCCATAGTCAAACTCTTAGGCTAACACCTTATCATAATTATTATACTAAGAACCTATTGAAATATGCCACTTATCATATGTCACAACTCTAACCAATCATATCACCATAAAATATGACATGCCAGTATCCTAATCTTAATAGAGGTGTCATATCTTAGGAGAGCACAGTCTAACTAGGAAATGGCACACTAACTGAAAGTGGAGTGGTTAATCTCCAAGCCCTGGTTGTGTTGTCATATCCTAAGAAAGATCGATCGATTAGAAAGAACCACTAATATTATTTATCATAGTTGTCAGTCCCCCTAGTTTAACAATGATACCATAGACTGAGAGATCCCAATGAAAAAAAAATCCAAATGGTTGATATGTTTGCATTGACAAGTGGAGCCCTTAGGTTCTCTAGGAGCTAAAAGAAAGGATATCATGGTGTTGGAGATACCCAAGTGGCCATGTGGAACTAAGTGTACCTACGGTAGCTAAGGTTAAATTTCAAGACTATCCCAATGTCATAATCATAGTTATTATTTGGTGTGAACACATGAAGCAATTTTGAGTGTTGACTGAATGAATTAGGACTATGGGCTTCTTAATTAGTGTTTTTCACTTATCAAAGTATTATAATAGTTTTGGGATTTGTGTTTATGTTTGGAATGAATTTTGGTATCTATCCATGTTTTTAGATGTTTTGTTGGTAATTATTATGTCATGTCTATATTTAATGGGCAAAATAGGCATGATAGTTTCCCATAATTCTTTTCAGTGATAGAGGAACAAATTTCCTAAATAACACCATAAAAGTATTAAATGAGGATTTCATGATATTGCATCAAAAAATCATAGATTATCATCCTCAAGTAAATAAGTAGGACAAAACATCAAATTAGGTGTTATAAAATATATTCATCAAGATCTATAATGTTCAGAGGGAGGCCTAGGAAGATTGCATACCTAAAATCTTATGGGCCTATAAAACCAATTAGAAACATGAAATGAGGTTCACACTATTCTAGTTATTCTATGACATGGAAGTAGTCATGCCTATGGAATACATGGTACCCATCCTGAGAGTTACACTAATAATGTGACTAGGTGATTAAGAGTTGCTTTAGGCTAGGTTTCTATATTTAACCAAATTCAACAAAATACACAAAGGGAAATTCGGACATATGAAATTAATAAACAAAGTCAAAAATCTTGGCATGATTATAACATGTGATCAAATTAATTCTCGTAAGATCAGAAAGCCTTTCTATATGATAGTATATTCATAATGCACCCTTGGAATCTACATATTATAAGCAAGGGTCCATATATTATTCATGAAGTGTTACAACAAGGAAATATTATACTCAGATACCTTCAAAGAACCATTTTTATTGGGAAAGGAAATGACTATAGACTTAATTCATACTAGCAATGATCTCTATAAAAGCATGTATAAAATGAGTGTTTTCTTAGTGGCATAATGTAGTTAGCAATTTTTTTATGTTACATTTTTTTCAATTTCTAGTGTAGATGTATATAATGTGATCTCTATATCACATACATTCAAAGCATGTACCATATTAAAATTCATATAACATGAAAAAGAAAGACCAAACATTTAAGGAACATAATTTGGTAAAGGATTGGTCAAATAAATAAGTCCAAAAATAAGGTAGCAAAGAAAAGGTAGTGTGGAGTGTAGACACCCCATTTTGGCTGTATTCCTACCCTAACTAGATTTCATATTAGTTTCTATAAAATAATGCAAATTAAACCTAGGAATCACTAAATATCCCAATTTCATCTCCACATTAGATGTTAGTGCCTAGAATCATGTTGAGGAATCCATATTTGGGGTATTATCCTATATGCAACGATAACTTCCCATGGATTTATCTCTAGTCAAATTATGACCTAGCAAATTGATAAATTGGCCTTTGGACCCATTGATCAAGGAACTTAAACAATTCATAAAATTCCAAAAATCTAAGTAGAATGAGTTAACTAAGCAAATTCAATTAAATGCTTAGGTGAGATTTTCATGTATAATTAGTGAATATCAATTTTGTGAAAAGGAAATTCCAATAAAAATGAGGTCAAGATAATGTCATCATCCTCAAATTCAAGGAATTGAAAATATCTCCATTAAAGACTTAAATTTATAAATGGATATCCATGCTTAATAAATGACATTTCTATCACAAATATTAATTTCTTATCCCCTCCCTAACCTAACCATGGTTAAATCTAATCCAACTACACTTAAGTTAGGGTTTGTTGAAGAATATATAAATACAAGTGTCAATACCATTTTTTAACAAGATTTCTTGGGTAGAGTTATAATTTTAAATTATTAAGAGATCCTTTCACATGCTGAGCCAAGAGTGGACAAGGAGAGGTGTTGTCCATAAGGAAATCACATTGACAAAAGACTTCATTGCACACATAAGCCAAGCATCAACACACTCACATGCCAACAAATGAACTCATTTGACAAGGGAGGTAAAGGTGTGTTGTTTCCCTTATTTCATTGTTGTATTTGTGTTTGGATTTGTTATTTCTCATTTAGGTATGGAAGCAGTTAGTTGTTTCTTTCCTTTAGTTTTTTTATATTGGTATTTTGTAATTCTATTAATAAGAGAAAGATAATAAATCTTATTTGTAATCCTACAATACATAATGGCATGCCTAGTGGGGCCACACACCCCACATACACTAAGGGAGTGATATTAGACCTTTATAATCCAGTAAAATATCACTTACGACCTTATTTTTGAAATTTTTATCTAATTTTTTTCATGTTTGGTGTTTGACTATGAAGCTTCAAATTTATTCCTATAAAAGTGTGAATTCAGAGAACAAAAATATGAAATTATTGAAGGAAACTATATAATCATTTGGAAATAATGAAAATGTCTTGTTTGGATGTAGTTTGATCTATTTTTGAATTTGGCACAAACATATAAAACATTTACATGTTAAACTATGAATTCATCACATAGGATTTAGTGTTTTTCTGCTTATTGTGAATTCATAAAGAGTAGTTTGGAAATCATTTATGTTAATTGAAAAATTATTCTTTCTATTCTTTATCTATTTACCTATATATTTTTAAAATCAGCAAAGTTAACTATGAAATCATATCTAAAAATAAAGAAATAGTTCTTTGTATTTATGTGTTAAGTAAACCCTCTTATGATTGTCTATCTACTACCCAATAGATTCTAACATCACCCAATAATATTACCTCACCTGATAAAATTTTTAATCACTTGATAGTGTTATTATAACATGATAGCTTATACCATTTCCCAATAGTTTTGTCATTTACTAACAACTTTTGTCATCACTTGATAGTGTTGTCAATGTTTGATAAGTTTTGTCATTACGTAATAGTGTTTTCATCACCTAATAGCTTCTATCATCACCTAATAATGTTTCCATTACCTAAACACTTCTACCATCACCCACTAGTGTTGTTGTTTCTTGATAGCTTCTATCATTGATCGAATACTATTACTGTCAATTGATAGTGATAATTATCAATTGAATTCTATCACTTGATAGTTATGGTTTTATTGGTCATCCCTATGTCAAAAACTTGTGCACTTTAAAATTGAAATTTATTTTTGGATAAACTTTTTAAATAAATACAAGTGAATCCCCTAACATTTTTTGCAATAAATTAGGTCAAAGGGAGTATATTTTAATTCTTAAAAATATCCACACTTTTCCTTTTGGTGCTTAAAATTAACTTGTAAAACAACTTTACCTTTAATTTCAAAGTTATAATTTCAAACACATAAAAAGGCCAAACTTCATTTCACATTTTTTTAAGTGCTCTAAAAATAACAAAAACATTAATCTTAAAATATTTTGATTTTCACTTTCCTTTTTCCAAAAGTACTTAGTTTTTTTCCTAGATTAGTTTCTTTTTATAAAAAATTTGCATGTATGTTATCCCCACCTCCCCTTTAGGTAACTTGGTGATCAAAAGTGCATCATTTTTTTTCTTGTTTGGTTGAGTCATAGGAGTGAATACAATTCATGTATTCTCTCCCCAAGATTTGATTGACTTGGGTGACTTAGAAACAACCCTAAAGTTCTTGCATTTTCAATTATTTATTTTTTAGCATTGGCTTATGAGTGAGAGTTCATATCCTCCTCATGAGTTCTTTAGGAGGACTTTGACCTTGGGTTTCATATCCTATAATTTTTCTAACCCCATTCCATTATGGGGTATAAAAATTGGTCAAAATGTTGGATGGGATAGTGGTGAGTATTTAGCTTGACCATCTAAATAGGTACCTAGGCTATGCATCAACCAGACATTAGAATTCATTAAGAAGTACATAGATGAATTCATTATGCAAATAAATATACTATTACATAACAAGATAGAAATTTTGAACTCATTTGATGTGATTAATCCTTTATGTCAGCCACATGTATGGAACATTTAGACTGATATAAATAATTTAGATTTAGATCAACCCCACTTACCATATAATATCTAACCAAATGTTGTGTTGCTTCCTCATGCTAAGCTCATTCCATTTATCAATTCTTGAGATATAGATGGGACATAAAACATCTACCTACGTGTGTTCTTACTTTCTTATATTAATAATTGATTATTTTTAATAATTGGTAAATTAGTTGAAATTTTGGTAGAGATTATGAAACCTTATCAATTTTAAGGATAGAACATGCACTTAGGTGAGTTTTTTTATTATTTTACTTGCTTTTTTTTTAGGGTCTAAATTAATTTTTGTGTCAAAACCCCTTCTAAAATAAGTCAAAAATTTTAAAATAAATCACATGTTATTATTGTCATTTTGATTCAAGAAGTGTTACTCTATAAAAACTACTCCAAACATTTACCTTAGATATTTTCAAAGACAATATTTTGGTCACCTTTGTTTAAATATATGTTGTTACATTGCACAATTTGTTCCAAGAAATTTTACCTTTATTCAAAACCAAGTAAAAAATCATTTGTGTGACTTTGTTCAAAAAGGTGTTGTTATGATGCCCATTTGAGTCTAGGCCATTGTTCATTTAAAAATCCAAGTCTTTAAAAATCTCATTCAAAATATATCTTTCAAAATTTAGATCTAAAATAATTATTTTACACTTGAGCCTTGTTTACAACTTGGGCTTGAGTGGTTCACCTTTCTAACTTTAGATTGTGAAACATGGATTGATTTTTAGTTTGATTTTTAAATACAATTGCTTAGAGATCAAGCTTTCCATTTACCATGTCTTATGTTGATTCCAAGTTTCTATTTTAGACCAAGTGTGCCATTTTTTTCAAATCATGATCCTTAGATTAAGAGTGTTTCAAAACATACGTGCCTAGATCAAGTTTGTTATTATGGACCTAGTTAAAATTTTGTTTTCATGACCTATTTTTCTTTACCTAAATCATGTGTGTCAAAACATTTACCTTAAAATTAGATCATTTTCTAGTTTTTACCTTGATCATTTTTTTCCAAGTTTAGATTTTTAACATTTTCCAAAGACCTAGCATCATTTTCATGATTTAGACATAGTGTTTTTATTTCCAAGTCTAGTTTTGTGATGTTAGACAAAGACCTAATACCTTTTGTTTTATCATACCTATATTAAGTTTTTTTGAAGCACCTTACCAGAGATCAATTTCATAAAACTTAGTTTCTTTGCATAGTTAAAATATCATGTTACCTATTCCAAGATTCAAGTTTGTTTAGAACATTTTACAAGACCAGGATCCAAATTTTCCTTTTGTTGACCATTCATTCCAAGGAACTTATAGTGTTAGTGATATTTTAGATTGATTTTTGATTATTAGTTTTTGATAGGAATCATTTCTACATCAAGTTTAAACCATTTGATATGATAGACCAAGTTCTCTTTCTATACTAAGTTTTAAGACATTTGAAATGATGGACCAATATTTTTAGACCATGTTTTAAGCATTTTTGAACATTAGACATTTTCTTCAAAAGAGGTTAGTCATAGATTTAAATATGCCTTGCCATACACATAGTGGGACCATGTATAATATGGATTATGAGAATGTAGTCATGGATGACCCCTTTTCTCAAGAACCATATGGTGATGACGTAGTTTGTGAGATGGATTCATATTCCTCTTACACTACTCAATATGTAAAATAAGGGTAGTTACCATTAGCACATTACATTTTTAGTGTGCCACCTATCATCAAATAGATCCAATAATATCCCTAATATGTATCCATGTCAAAAATTTATTACCCATACTTATTTAATCATCAATTGTTTAAAAATAGGGATGATATTTTATTCATAACCATGGAGGTAGGAAAAAAATTCTAGATAAAATTTCCCTATGAAAGTCTATGTAGTTTAGTTTGAGTGCCTAACAATGTACTTGAAGTTAGATAAATTGAGCAGGACTCAACTAATTACCATCATGAAATCATGTCAATTCCTAAATAATATCCCAATGTGCTTGTAAAAAGAAAGGGTCCAATGGTGGACTAACTCACATAGATGTATTATGTATATCAGACATATCTTAATTTAGCATGGAATTTCAATGTTATGGCCATTTTGAACACTTCACTTATAAATTTATATCCCTTAACAAGGGTACAAGTTTATTCACATGCCATACTAATATTACCATGGAGTTATTATAAAATACTTAGGTTGGTGACATGCTCAATTTCCCAATCATTGAAGAATTGACTATGGCTTCTACTCAAAACCATTTGCAAAACATAGTGGACAACATGTAAGTGTATCCTAATTTGAACCAAGGTGAGTGAAATTCACCACAAAAAAAATTTCAAAAATAGGTGCATCTTACCAATACCTTGATTGGTTTTTAACAAGTGGAAAGTGTGTCTAGTTCCCAACCACAACATGTTACTACCACCCCTCATTCAGTAACTTCCTAAAATACATAGCAATAAGTGACAAGTAGCTAAGCATAGACCAAAACTCTACCCAAAAAAGTGGTGAATGTTACCCCACCTCAATAGGTTACAACTAATATTCCACAACCACATAAGCAAAATAGTTTACCACAAAAACAAATGGTGGGTTCATCATAGACATTGTCTAATCAATGATGTATTCCTATTGGTCAATGACATATGCTAAACACCCAAAAAATAACCAATCCATTATAAGTGTTTTCTCAACATAGAAGTACCAAATTATAAAAATTACCCGTTATGAAATAATTTCCTTTTACCCAACATGTACATTATATACAATAGGGACCCAATGTGTAACATATTAAATAATATGGATTAAGTCAACAATAGGTTTTGTTTATACAAAATATTTTGATTATTCAATAATATGTTCTCACTCGAATCTAGTAAGCACAATACCTTCCACTTATCCATATACTTTCATCATAGTAACAATTTTATCCAACTCAAAGCCACATTTTGAACCTATTTAGAATGTTTATCAATAATGCATGTCATACCAGTAGCCTAATCCTAATGAACATATGTGTATTCTTGGATGATTAATTCATCAAACCAACATTATTATACCCTAATCAAGGTAATCCACCTTTGATCACCCAAACAAAACTCTAACCATTTGTGTCATCTACCTTCTTATCCCAAGAACTTAAAAAAATTAAGGATGTAATCATTACATCCATTCAAATATGAAGGTAGACCAATAAGTTTAAATTCAAATATGTGTGCTCATAGCCATTTAATGTGGAGTACCTCTAAACACCATTTCATTTAGGTTAAGATACACAAAAATTTGATAAATACAAGGGTAAAGGAAACCCTATAAATAAATTTAAATAGTTTCTTGTCACTTGCCAACTAGTATCCTATGGTGACATCTACCTACTTCTTCTCTTTCCCTAAAGCTTAGTTGGAAAGGCCTTGAAGTAGATTCTTAAGTTGATAAAGAATTTGGTGTCTAATTTTGATGATTTTTTAGATAAGTTTATGAAACATTTATCCTACAATATCAGGCATGAGATTTTGGTAGTTGATTTGATTCAAGAAAAGAAGAAGGTCGATGAGATATTTACAAGCTACATGTAATGGTGGAGAGAACTTACTATTTGCTTCACCCATAATTTACTAGATAAATAATTATAAGTTATGTTTATCAAAAATTTACACAGTGAAATATCTTATCATCTAGAGCTTTAATGTGCTCACACATTCAAGGAGATCATTGATAAAGGTATATAGATAGAAAAACATCTTATTAATAAATGGATTATCAAGGTGTCTTATTAAAACCAAAATCAAAACCAAATCCAAGTCCAAAACTAAAATTTAGGCCCAAATTAGAGCCCTAACCCAATCCAAACACAAGCATCTATGCCTACTCAGGATAATAGATATGAAAAACCTAAGTTGTACAATGGCAACAAGAATGTTTTTGGTAATGGAGTCATTGAGTCACATAATTTCCAAATGGTGTAAAAATCATCTACTCAGACTATGCCATAACTATAGCTTATTCCACAAATGCAACCTATTCAACAAATGTAGCTTATTCTACAACCATGGATAACTCTTCAAATAAAATTATCTTCATGTATGTAGGAACCTCAACCACCACCTTTTCAAACCCCTCTAAGAATAAGACCCAATGTTAAATTATTCAATGAATTTAGTGAGCATATAAAAGTAATTTTTCACAAATTATCTACAACTAATATGATTAGTTGGATGATTCCAAAACACTTCTTTAAAGGTATACCTTATTTAGATTGGTATAAAGAACATGCATTCTATGAATACCATTATGTTCATGGATATTATGTAAACTATTATGTGTATTTGAAGAACCTCATCGAGAATATGTTAGAAAATAGATAGATATAGTTAGATAACGAGGATTCTACATCCAATCAAAATATGGGTAAATATTTACCAATACCCATTTACACAACATAATAATACCAATAAGAACCAATAATAGAAACAACAAAAATAATAATGAAAGCCACCACCACAACCACAACAACAACATTAACAATAATAACATAAATACAAATATCCATGTCAACCATAAAATGAATATAATCAAGGCTATAATAACCCTCATAACCAAAAAACCTATCATGTAGTTACACAAAAATACAATAGATATATAGTTCATATTATAGGTGTTCATGTCTCCATAATTAACATTAATCCTATACCAAATGTCAATAGACCAATACCTTTACCTAAAAATGCCTATCATCCACCCTCTATTGGTAATCCTTTATTGACCTATGATTTTAATTAAGCACAACAAAAACCAAGGATTACCATATTAGGCCCCTATACAGATAACCCTTCTTTGACTAGTGATCATATCCAAGTGCACTAGAAATCAAGAATTACCATCGTATGCCCATCTCCATCCTCTTCTACTTATAATGGTCCTTTACCCAATTTGATTTATGCAATCACAACTCAATCGAATAAATTTACCATTTGAGGGCCACAACCTTCTAACCATGATCTAATTCAACCCACTGTACTAGCTAGGAGGAAGATAATTACCACTTTTAAGTAAAAATGTATGATGTTATGGAATAAATACAAAAGACACTTGCATAAATTTTTATTTTGTATGTGTTGCATACATATACCATCCACAATACTATCCTTACAAAACTCTCGAGCCAATCCCAAGTTCCTAATGACATTAGGCTAGATAAATTTAAATCTTTGGTTAGACACCTATACCCAGGCCAACAATTGACCTTGGACCAAAGTGATGTGTCATTTCTAGGCCCTCTTCAAAATAACCCATTATTTATTGAAGTTTCTATAATGTGTCATAAATTTAAATACATCCTCATATATAATGTATTGGGCATTAATATTATGACTCTAAAGTTAATCAAGCATCTAGGATATATGACAACTAACCTACATCCAAATACCATTAATATTAAGGCCTATGATAATGAAGAGGAGGAATCACAAGGAACCATCTATTTATTAGTTGCCATTGGGAATTTAAGACATGATACACTTTGCCAATTTTTGTATCTAGATCTATCATATAATTTAATTCTAGGTAGACCATGGATACAAAAAATTTGTGCAATACCTTCAACCTTGAACCAGTATATCGAGTTTAGTCATTCAATTATGAAGGTAACTATTCATAGAGACTTATAGTTTTATTCATATTATTAGTACTTGGAATTTGAGAATGAAAGTTATAATTGTCATTTTGGTCTAGACCCTGTACCAATCAAAGATAAAGACAAGGACATACTTTTTTAATTTATAAAGACCAATTATTTAAAACTTGACAACCTTTCCTCAACTTTACATATGTCTCTTATTAAATTTCCATTCACTTTACTATTTTTGAAAATGGTCTAGGAGAGTGATTTACCCATGACACCTTCCATATAGCCAAACTTTCACAAAACCCTAAGACTTATGGAAGGCACAAATCTAAGCCAATTTGTTTAGAATGGTGACAAAATGGAAAAGTAAAACTTCATAGCCTAATGCTTATTATTTTCATAATGGCCACTATCCAAGCACAAGACCCATTAACTAAATACAATTCCTATTTAGACAATGATAATTTGGTTGATTGATACGAAAACAAAAAGAATCCCATCCCCAACAAGATTATTGATAACCAAGCTTATGCAAGTATATGCCTAGGGGAAAATTAGTAGGTTACTATTAAGCCTATATCTATAATCAAGTACAAAATAATTCATGGTCTTGGATTTTAATTACTTGGGGGTCACCCCACCTACCTTATTAATGTTCTTACACCAATGATTAATGATGATAATGTTGACAATGAATCAAAGTCTAGTCATAACATTATGAAAAAATAGCCAATACCAACATATTCAACCCTTATACCATTTGTACCATCATGTTAGTAATTTATCATTCCTCACTCACCCTTTTTCACCCTCAACTCATAGACTAAGACTAACAAAAATCTACATTACCTCTAGATGAGTTCACAAATGATGAGGCCTTTTGTGATTGTATAGGCATAAGAGATAATGTTACTTTGGGATACCATAAATAAGGGATCTCTATCAAATTGTATCCTATTACCTATTTCATAGGGTGGGTGAACACCCTTAGCTAGAAATAAAAAAAATAAAACATTATAGTTTTAAATTGAAAACCTCTTTGAGGCACTTTTAGATCATGAGAAAATTAAAAAAAATGGCCAGTCTCTTGGTGAAAATTGGTTTTAGGCACCATTGGATGGGTAATTTCACCCTTAATTGAATGAAGCTTAGGATACCACCAATAATGAACCTACCTTTCATTTAAAAATCAATACATAGGAATGACATGATTTTGAGAAAATTATCTGAGAGTGCCCTGATGTGTTTATTACATGGCCCTTACCACCATTAAGAGATTTAGATTCCTCATATTTGGAATAAATTGAATAACTACTCTAACTAGAGGACTTTGACATTACCAACCAATTTAAATCTTTATTGACTATCCTAGAATATGGATCTACTCTCCTTATAGAGGATACTTCAAAAGTCAATATTGGGACTCCAGATGATCCCAAATGGATAAAATTAGGTGCATACATCACTGATGAGGAATGTGAAGTTATTATATCTATTATCAAATATATCATGGACATTTTTCATGGGCCTAATATGATACACTAGGTTTAAATCCATCATTGGTTCTAAATCATCTATAGTTCATCTAGATGCTAAATTGATTAAGCAAAAAATGAGGAAAATACATCCTCACATTTACATCTTGGTCAAGAAAGAATTGGATAAATTATTAGATGTAGGATGTATTAGGCCTATTGATTATTCAGAGTGGATATCTAATATTTTTCCAGTTATAAAAAAAAAAGTATCAGGTTATGCACTAATTCCTAAGACATTAACAAGGCCTGCCTAAAGGATGATTTTCCTCTACCAATCATTGACATAATTTTTGACTCCACAACTAGGTATAGAATGATTTCCCTCATGGATATATTTTTAGGATATAACTAGATCAATATTTCACTTGAATACCAACACAAGTAGTGGTCACCACTCCTAAGGGAATGTTTTGTTATCAGGTTATGCTTTTTGACCTAAAAAATATAGGGGAAACATACCAAAGGGATATGATTGTTATAATTCATGACATGATGCATTATATTATCAATGACATAATAGGTAAATTCAAGGCCTATGTATACCATCCAATTTTAATATAGAGAATCCTTGAGAGGATTCATGAGTAAAAGGTTTAACTTTATTCCAAGAATTGTATTTTCAATGTTTCTTTAGGAAAATTGTTAAGTTTTATTATCTCTCACTGAGGCATTGAATTTGATCCTACCAAGTTTTAAGACATTACCAAGATTATTCCCCTTTATAATTTCAATAAAATACATAGTTTTTATGGCAAAATATAATGTATTAGATTCTTGATTTCAAAATTGGTTGATAAATACCACCCATTCACTCATTTATGGAAAAAGAGCATTAGATTTTCATATAATGAAGACTGCCAGAAGACCTTTGATCACATGAAAGAATACTTGGCCAATTCACTAGTTTTATTATTACCTACACTAGGAAAAACAATTTTTATTTACTTGTCTTCCATTGATAGTACCCTAGGGGTACTTTTAGCCTATAATTATGAGCATAAGAAAGAACATGCAATGTATTATTTAAGTTATACACTGGTAATATATGAGCATAATTATATGCCAGTTTAAAAATACTATTTAGCTATGGGTTTGTATCCCATAAGCTACATAATTACATGATCAAAAATACAACCATATCTATTTCCAAAGTAGATCCACTCAAGTATCTAATATTAAAAATATATTTACAAGGATGCATGGATAAGTGGATCATGCTTCTGAGTGAGTTTGAGATTGAATATGTCAATAAAAAGTCCATTAAAGGAAAATTACTTTTATATTAGCTTATTAAATCTCCCATATCAGATACTCATCCACTTACCTTTTCATTTTTGGATTAGTTAATTATGATTATATTAGAAAGATATTTTAAAGAGTAGCCATGGAAACTATATTTCTGATAGTTCCTTCATGTCACATAGATTAGGAGCAGGTTTGTTGTTTATAACACCACAAGGGGGATATCATTCCTAAATCATTTTGTATCATATTTACTCATAAAAATAACATGGTTGATTGTGAATCACTCATTATAGGGCTTCATCAAGTGATACAATGGAACATTCGACATTTATTAGTTTATGGCAATTCATAGCTGATCATTAATCAAGTTATAGACCAATTCCAAACTAAAGAAGAAAATTTGGTACCTTATAAATCCATGGTGGACACTCTCAAGAAAAAATTTTATCAAATTTAGTTTGAACACATTCCTCAAGCCAATAATAATTGTAGATGCCATGGCTATAATTATTTCTTTGATATGTAGCATAAACATGGCAAGAAACTAGTAGTTCCTCATTAATCATGTTATAGTGCATACTCATGAACTCCTAGCTATTAAAATGTTATGTGATATTGTTGGTCCAAATTTTATTTAGTATTATAAATTATATAATTACCTCCATGACCAAATCCTTCCACCAGACCTTTCTTGCAATAAGTAAAAAGACTTCACACATCAAGCCTCTCTCAGTACCTTATTCGGACCTACACTTTACTGCAAAAACCTTTGATTGAACTCTACTTCAATATTTAACTTTGATAGAGTATGGATTAACATTGATATAATTTCATGAAGGAGTTTGTGGGGCCTAAAAAAATGAGGCTATCCTTGCCAAAAAATTATTATATAATGGTTATTATGGGTTGACCATGGAATAAGATGCAATTACTTATATTAAATAATGTAAACAATGTTATAGGTATGTAAAATTTATCCATATTCTAACATGAACACTCAAGTTGATGGCCATGTCATGGTTATTCTTAACATGGGTACTTGATATCATAGGGAATATTAATTCTACCTCCTCAGATGGAAATAAACATATCCTTACTACTACCAAGTACTTCACTAAGTGGGTTGAATCTATACCCCTCACATGATAGAAAAAAAAAATCCAAATTCATCTTTAACAATTTCATTTGATACTATGGTATGCCATCTAACATTATATCTAATAATGTTAGTTAATTTAAAAACAAATATGTCAAAGCACTTTATGATGAATTTAAAATTACCCAACCTTTTTTCATTACTTATTACCAATAGGGTAATGGACAAGTAGAGGCACCTAAAAAGACCATTATAAATATTCTTAAGAATATCATCAATGATATTGGTCATGATTAGAACTTGCAAATATTTCATGCCTTCTGGTCCTACCATAATAATTATTGTACTCCTATAAGATTTAAACCATACTCCCTTATTTATGTTATTGAGTCCATTCTTTCCATCAAGGTTGAGTTGCCTTCTCTATGAATTTAATTGAAACACATCCTTGATGATGAGGATTATAGAGTAGCTCATCTACAAGAGATGAAATTACTAGAAAAAAAATAAATGGCCACTATGAATAACCTTCAAACATACCAAAATCAGTTATGTGATTAATATAATAGACACATAAAAAACATATAGTTCAAGCTTGGTGATCTTATCCTAAAAAAACCACAATAATACCATGGCTAAGAAAAATAAGAAAGGCAAGTTCAATCCTAATTGGATAAGACCTTATGTGATTATTACTAATTATGGCTCCAGAGGATATAGGTTGGATATGATAGAAGGATATGAACTTGATGAACCCATGAACATAATAAATCTCAAGCATTATTTCACTTGAGAGACCCAAGGTATTGTTTATGAGGATCACTTGAATTATACTATAATATCACATTATTTATATCATACCATACTATATATCATTCCTCCCATACCTTCCCTTTTGGCATAAGTTATTTACCCTCCCTTACCCACCCTTTTTTACCTTGGTTCTAATCCATTGGTAATTTGATCACCTTCATTGATTGGATTCAAATGAAATTTTAATGTTTGATTCATTCTTGTGATTCATTGAGCACATTATTTTAGAAAGAGATAGTATATTAGGGTAGTATGATAGTGGTTTGGTAGTTACATCCTTCATTGTTGTCATGTTCTATCTCATTTCCTATGCCAATAATTATAAATGTCTTTGGGTAAATTAGTAAAACATACCCTTGTTATTGTTTCATATAGCCTAAGATCAACTCATTTTACCAACTTTGATACATCACTTTGTCATACATTTCCACTTTACTATTATTCATGAATTTATTGTTACCTAGTCAGATTTTCCACCATAAGGAAAAACTACATTGAATTTAGGTCCTTTGGGACTATGTAGGTAACACTCAATTCACATTAAGGTCATATTGGTCACCCTTTTTTCTCCACACTCTCACTATTTTATGAGTAGTTTAAATAATTCTCTCACCATTTTATGAGTAACGTAAGCCACACCCTCAAAATTTTTTAAGTTAACCATTATATGTCTCATAAAAATGCATTGAGTTGAGATGCTTAGAAAACCCCAAAAACACGCCTACCTTGAAAATAGGCCATTCAATTGTATTCCCACCACTCATGATGTGCATTTCCTAGTCAATAGGTATAAATGAAGTATTCTCATGGCTATTATCATGACCATTTACATATTCCTATTTATTTTTTGATAGGTTTTCATCCCATTTCTAGGAGAACTAAATTGTCTTAAATTCCATGTTATAACTTATATCCATGAGACTATGTAGGTAGCATCTAATTTCCTAGTGCATTTGGAGTTATTTCAACCAATTTTGATGACTGAGTTTATTCACCATTCTCTTGGATCATTCATTCCTCTAGGTTTGTCTCCAAAGTGCTATCTCCATTTTGTGAGTCATAGACCTTTCACACTCTCACCATTTTGAATTTTTTTACACTCTAATTATTTTATGAGATTATTCTTGTTCTCAACCTTATATTTAGTAAACATTATGAACCAAGTTCATTTATGAGTACTCATCTCTTATATTTTAGTTTTATTTTATCCTAAACCATGATCTTGTAATTTCATGAGTTTTTTTAAGTTTAAAAATTTCATGATTATAAGTTCCACCTCTTCTTGTCATGTACACTCTCATCATTTTGTGAGCCCATCCCCACTTTATTATTTGAGAAAATTATCTTTCTTATAATATTTTTTTCTTTTATCCCATATCCTAGGAGAATTAGATTTGGCTTGAATTTCATGTTGGACCTCATTTTCATAGGACTATGTAGGGAGTTTCCACTTGCCTAGTGCATTTGGAGTTAGCTCAATCACCCCTTCCTTATTATTCTACTCCCACCAACTATTATAATAGTGTTTTTCCCTATAGCCTAGGGGCTACCTTTTTTTATAATAAAAACACTTCTATTACACATGCACAAATAGTTAGATTCATTATTTGTTCTTCATTATTATAGATTAGTATTTTGTTCATTTTCATTTATTTGATTTAGATTTTTTATTTATTTTTCATTCTTGTAGATTAATTGTTTAATGGTTTGATTTAGATTAGTTGTTTGTTTATTTGATTTAGGTTGGTTGTTCATTATTATTATTTATTTAGATTTATTGTTTAAGTTAGATTCCTTGTTTGTATATTGTGCCTTAGCTTAGGTTGTCTATTACTATTGCTTGAACTTAGGTGTTTATTGAATTACTTTAGGTATTTTTTTTCTAGATTTTGTTGTTATCAACTTTTATTTTAATTATTTTTTGATTAAATTTTTATAGTCTTCATTTTTTATGTTTGTTTGTTTGTTTTTGATAGATTTGTTAATCTTAACTGATTGATAACTAACATTGTTCCTTTAATTAGTGCTTTAGTTGTTTTTTCTTAGGTTGTTTGTATATTTTTCTTGGTTTGTTCATTTGTTTATTAGTTGTTGATGAAATTATTATTTTTATTGCACCTTTATTTTTTATCAGTTGTCATAGGTGTATTTCATTTTATTTTTTCACTTGAGTCTAGATTACCCATATCTTATACTTAATCTATGAATGTTTGTATTTATTTCTACACTTAGTTCTTTTCTTATATTTACACTTGGAATTTGATTATTCATATATTATTTATAAGTTGTGTCTATTTGAATTTAAATTAAATTATTCCATGCTTTAAATACAATACATATTGTTATTATAGTTGTTTATAACTGTGATGCATAATATCACAAGCTATGATAAAAATTAGGCCAACCAGTCTATAAAATAATGTAGTGAGTAGTACTTCTCCTTGTTAAAAACTAACCTATCCTAAACATAGAGTAATAAAATGATAGTTAAATAATAATCACTTCTAGTTAGGGTGTGCACCTCCATACTAGTAATTATCCCAAATTCATGCCTATCATATATGTCAACTTATTGTTAATCTATGAGTATGGATTCATTATGTAAGATCTATTTATTGATTAACCATAATGGGTAAAATTATTTAGACCTTAAATAATCATATATTATATGCTATGGAAAATTATAATTGTATCACACTTGCATCTACCTTAATAGGGAATTTTATCTATGTTAATGATTATAATTACCTTTGTCCAAATCATTATTTCCATTCATCTTCTCTACTGGGGAAAATCACTTTGCCACTAATTATAATTTCCTTTGTGAAAATTAGTATCTCCACCCCTATTACCTATAGATCATGTCATTTTCTTCTTTTAGAGGGAATGTTTGACAACTATATTTACCACTTGATCCCTCGAGGGGGGCATCCAAGGTTCATCCATCACCCTTTGGGGCATTAGCTAAGGCATTAATGACTTTTTCATTATTTGAGAAGATGTTATTGTTCTTATGTCTTGAAATACCTTCCTAACTAGGGGAAAATATAAAAACCCTATTTTGGCGACATTTCCAACCTAATTAGACTTTAGATAGGTTTAAAGCAAATGATTAGAATTAAGTTTATGAATCATTGAATGTCCCAATTTCATCCACACATTATTCATTAGTGCCTAAATTCATTTGAATCATACCTATTTGGGGTATTATCCTATACATAATGATAACTTCCCATGGATTCATATCCAGTCAAATTGTAACCTAGCAAATTGATAAATTGGCCTTTGGACCCATTAAACAGGGCACTTAAACAATTCCTAAAATGCCAAAACCATTATCAAAATGAATTAACTAAGAAAATGAAATTAACTACTTAGGTGAAATTTCCATGTGAAATTAATGAATATCAATTTTAAAAAAATGAAATTCTAATATAAATGAGGTCATGATGATGTAAACATCCTCAAAGTCAAGGAATTAAAAATATATCCATTAAAGCCTTAAATTAGAAATGGAGAGATATGCATAATAAATGGGATATTTATCCCAACTATTTATTATTTGTCCCCTTACTAACCTAATTGTGTTAGATATAACATAACTTCCATTAATTTAGGTTTATTTGGAGATCATATACATACAAGTTCTAAGGCCATTATTTAAAAATATTTCATGTGTAGAATTATAATGCTAAATTTTTAAGAGATGGCTTCACATTCCAAGCCAAGCAAGGCCAAGAGTGTACAAGGAGAGGTGATACCCACAAGGAAATTGCATTGGAAAAAAACTCCATTGTATATATAATCCAAGAATCAACATAATCACATGCTAGTGAATGAGATCATTTGACAAGGGAGGTAAAGATGGTTTTTTTTCCTTATTTCCTATTTGTATTTGTCCTTAGATATTTTATTTCTCACCCAAGTATGTATTAAAGTATTTTTTTCTTTCCTTCACTTATTTATATTAGGGTTTTGCAATTCCACCAATAAGATAAAGGTAAAAATATCCTTTGTAATCCTACACTACATGGAGTAGTATGAAAATGATAACTAAAAAGGTATATCATGATGGAAGATATCAAATATTGAAGTAATTTCAACATGCATGGATTTGCATAGATGAAGATAATGAATAACAAAATAAAATCCTAAGAAATAAAAGGTGATGCATCACATCATTCAAATCCATTAAATGAAACATTAAATTTATGAATTGAAAAGGAAAATTCACATCACATCAACTATCTAACTTTAAAGTGATGATGATAATGATGCAAACATAAGATCGGGTTAATGATGGTGTTAGTGAAGATTTGGAATTAAAATTTCCATAAAATATATGGAATAGAGATCAAATCACACTTGAACAAATAAAATTATAAAGGTGATTTATGATATCCATATTTCATTGAATTATTTGAGCAAAGATTTTGGCATAATTCATCCATAATGAGAAAAAATGGTGATACACCAAATCTTGGTATTGATGTCCAATTCATAAAAGTAAGATATGGGTATTAGGTTATACCTAAGGCAATAAAAATTATATTATCCAAATCCATTTTAATTTATATATGCATCCAATAATAAGTGGTTCCCTCAACCACAAGTGGCTAGTTCATAGTCAGGAGCCCTTGCAATACTAGAAAGGCTATGAGGTTCAAATTTATAAATAATTGTAAGTTGGATGAAGTAATGATGACTCTTTTTAGTTGATACAAAGAATGTAACCTCCATATTTCTAAGTGTATTACTATATGCATCAATGCCAACATAATGGCATAGGCTACCATATTAAAAGAAAGGGGAAAATCATTGGCACCCTACAAAATCAAGAGTATTTTTATCCATTCAAACATCAAGGAGGTATATGCATGATCATCAAGAAGAATCCCCATCAGACCAAGTGATTGATTCTCTTGTGTGAATGTTAAAATATTTTATAGTGAATACATACTCATAAAACATCAATAGTGCTAGGAAAGCTACCAAAGGATTAATTGATATAGCACTCAAGATTAGCAAAATGGGTGAAGAATTCAATTAAATATATTTAATCATATTATATATCATCACTAAAATTTATAAGGTCATATTTGGAACATTTAATTTATTATAGTATCAATTTTAGGTACCAATCTTATGCTTCACATAATGAAAATCACTAGAGGTCCTAATCACATGTGATGTGGATTACTAGCTAGTGAATGCTTTCCCTAACCTAGTCTAGCCATGGGATGGCTAACACTATGCACAGTTAGGAAGGTTTAACAAATGGTAGATTAAAATTTAGGTATTAATCACTTTATACCCTTTTATTCCTAGGTATTTACTAAATTATGTGGGGACCCTCATCATAGTAATTAAAATGCATAATGGGATCCAAATTTAAATCAATCAACTCACCAAATTGTTAGTTATTCCCTTACCATTTTTTATTGATTTCCATATAGCCAAGATGGAAGACATACAACAAAATAATTTGGTATAAACTAGTGTAGAACCATTGTGATTGATTCTTATAGGAAAAGAACAACCATTAATACAAGCACAAGTAAAATCACATGCCCAATCATAATCTCAAGAAACATTTCAAATATAGGTAGATCTAAAATCATAACCAACCCATCCTAAATGTAAGGCATTAGCTCCAAAATATTCTCTACCAGTAAAGAGGACTCATAGCTTAGATCCTTAGATCATAGATAAGTGGATGATTCAAATTGTAGTAAATTATGACTCAAAATCATTGGGAGATATAACAGATGAAATTGACATATCACTTCTAGAGGACAAAAAATGATGTTTATGAGGAAGAAGAAGAAAAGTATTTTTTATTTTTTAAGGCCATTTACACTTGCCAAGTGCGTAAAAATTTTCCTAGCCATTTTTATGGTGAAGATTCCCACACTACCTCCATGATTTATAATGTATATTTTCAGGTAGGAGGAAGAGGAAAAGTAGAGAGTGAAAAAAAAAATTTAAAGAGGTGAATCATGTTGAGGTTTTTCAACTCTAGTTACTTCACCAATGTAACTTGTCACATAATAACTAATTTTGGAACAAATTATGGGTACAACAAGAATGTCCCCTAAGGTTGTTAAATCATAAACCTCACACTCCAAGCATAATGAGGCCTTATCCAAAAATAATAGAATGCATGGGAATATTTTTCATAGTTCAATATGTTGAGGAAGAAGAAGTTAAATAATAAAAATAATGAGAAAATAAACTTTTTATTCAAACTCATGTAGCAAAATGATAAAAGAAAGTTTTGGTCCCTATAATACTCAATAAAAAATAGGTGTATTCAAGAAAAAGTGATCTCATCCACATATTACTCCATACCATATTTATGCTAATCATCCCCATATTCTATAACACCATTCCAAATACCCCTTCCAAATTCCTAAACTATCACACCTTCCCCATTAGGTGTGAAATCCTATCAAGCTATGTTGTAGATCAAATAATAACAATAAAAACTAGAGAAAGTCAATAAAATTGAAGGCATCATATAAAATTAACCATAGGAAACTACAAAGGCTAAATTATACAAAAAATGAGGCTAAGGTGGATGAAAAGAAGGCTAAGAGGATTAGGCCAGAAAGGAGGAAGAAGATAAAATAAAAAATAACCAGAGGAAAAATATGCAAAAGAGGTTCAAAGAAAGCAATCAAATTCTTAGAAGGCAACCAAAAGCACTGAGGAAAATAAAATCTATGTAGACAAGAGGAATAATGTAATAATGTTGAGTTTGATGTAGTAGCCAAGGAAACTGAAGAGAATAAGAAAGAATAATTGTGCAATTAGTAATAAATATAAATAAATTTATAGATGAAAAATTAGTGAAATATTCCTTAGAGAAAGCTACAAAGGAAAGGTTTGAACAAGTTTTTAATGAGATAGCATAAAAATTGGAAATAATGTAGGTAAAACAAGCTTTTAAATAAAAATAACAAGTGAAAAAGCACAAATAAAAAATAGAATCAAAATCCTAAGGATCCAAGGACCAAGATCAAACTACACAAGCATATTAGCCATCAAAAGTTATGAAGGGAATGACCTCCAACACAACCCTTAAGAACATTTGAATCATTGGGTTTAACTCATCAAGGATCATAAAAAAATATCTATAAGATAAATCTAAAACTATAAGCCATTATATGTTGGATGTTCAAGTTCCAATATTGTATAGTAATAATATTCATCCCCTTGATTACATAAATTAGACAATAGTCTGCATGTTAAAAAATGGTTGTGACTTTACTTTCTCTTGTGATGACAAAATAATATGTATCATTGGATGCTACCAAATTAACCTTGGTTAAAAAAATTAAGGATTTTTTATATTTATGAGTCTATATCACAAAAAAATTCAAATATAACAACACACACTTAGTTGTGAGAGGAAAACATAGATCTCCATGACACATTGACCAAGGTGCACAATATGATAGATGGTACCAACCTAGCATTAATATTATAGGTTTTAGGAGAATAAGTAATGTTAGAGGAGAAACAACTCACAGATCTCCTAATGTAGCTTATAGAATACTATGTTGTCTCACAATAATTAAAATACCTATGAGATCAAGGTTAATAACTAAGAGAAAAAATAGAATTCATCTTTGAGTTACTTGAAGAATATGAGCATGTCATTGATACTGAGATGCATTAGGAAATCGTAATTTTTTAAAGTATGTTATATTAAAAAAATCAACTACGAAATTAATGTAAGGAAATCCAACGATACCTAATTTAGGCCAAAAAATCAAAATTTATTATGGACAATTAGATCACCACTCAAAATACCATGGATATTGCATTTAATGAATCCAACTCATAAATAATGGCATGCATAAGTTTCATAATTGGGATAATGAGATGATCCATAGTATGCTCATAGGCATGTAGACATAGATATATGTAGATATAATGAATTTTATATCATAGGACATCTATCATAAGGTCACATAACACTATATTATCATCACAACTATAGTGGATAAGAACATTAAGACAATCCCATAGAGCTAAACCCCCTATGCACATTGTTCATCAACATATGGAATGTTTTAGCTAATTAGAAATACATTAATAAATATTTGTAAAATATTAAATATTTCATTCAAATAATAATTTTTGAACTATATTTAATCCCACTTGGACAAATCATACAAGCCTTGTGAGCGAATAACATAACTCAAGCATTGTAGAAAGCACCTCCACCACAAACAATGCCTCTTGCATCTGACTCTATAACATCAACATCATGAAAAATGGATCCAATATATCCTCCACCATCACAAGTAGAACTAACTTTATCTTCATATTCCATGCATCCACCTTCATAGTAAGGTATTGTAAATGAAAAAAATTTCTAATTTTGAAGATTATAATGTATGGGAAAGCAATAAGTTTTGTGAGCATGGCTAGGAAGGTTAAAAACACATAAAGGGTCAATTCCTATTTATGTAAATCTATTTAAAACTAGAAAATGGTGGTAGATTGGTATTATACTTATTTAAAAACCTAAAATGGCATCTAAGTAGTGCACAAGAGGTGAAAATTAGTAAACAACACTTTAAACAATAATTACAATCACTATTTTTTACCAACCCCATATCTCAACATAAGTAACTCCACCAAATTCAATATTTTATATGTTATTTGTAACTTTTTCTTAGAATGAGATAATTATTTAAGTCTAGGAAAGTGTTGGTAATAAACTATGAAGTGTAAACTTGCATAAGTAATGTATAAGTGACAAGTGTGAAATATAAAATATTTTGTGTGTGATTCAGCTTTTTGGAGAATATCAAAATATTGTAGAATACAGAAAGAACTGATTCAATACTATAATGAAAATGTCATGAATATGAATCAACAGAGCCTCATCGTAGTGTTATAAATACTTTCATTATAGAGGATAAATAATTTTTCTTCATGTGAAGAGAAATATAATGATATAAAGATCAATTTATGGTTCCATTGAAGGTTTTGTGTTATTCTAAGTGTATAAGTTTTCCTTCTTTTTTCCAAATTTATGTCTTTAATATAATAAATATGTATGATTTTATCTAATAAATTGTGTTTAAATAAATTTATATTAATTAAGAATGATTCTAATTTCTATAATTCCATCTAAATATTTAGAACTTGTAACCCAAATTGCACAATACAAATATTAGCATGTTTTGATGAGTAAATTTAGGAACCTATACTAATATATATTGACTCTTTCTAGTTGATTTTTCCCTAGAATAGTGATATTTATTGTTTAATTTTCATGCACATAATCATGTTTGAATTTATCATTTCCAACCATCTTTTATTCACACACAGTCAACCTAACATGTAGAAATTAGCAAATTTTTCTTATCCTCTTTATGGTTTTCATACTTAGCTTATTTTATTCATTCAAGAATTGTCTATTTTTATTACTTTACTTTCATTATACTAGTTAAAAATAATTTACAACATTTTATGCCCTTGACTTCATTTTATCTTAATTAGAGTTAATATCCATATTAATTCCAAATTATGATAAAACTTATTGGTAAACCTATACATTTTGTTCAAACATTGATTAAAATGTTTGTCTTAGGATTTAGATAAATTATTGAATATATATCATTAAAATAATTTCATTTTGACCTTGGATTTAATATCGCACACTAAAATTCTTTTCTTTCAACTTTGGATTCAATATATGACACTAAAAGCACTTTGTTTTGGCCTTGGATTTAATATGTGACACTGAGAGCACTGTATTTATCCATTTGATTTTAGATAAATTTTATAATCTCCATACACAAAAATTATTTTTTTTAGGACCTAAATTTTAGCTTTGTATTGTTTCTTTGTCAATATGCAAATAATATATGGATATAATGAATTATCAAACTATTTATTTTTTGTTTCAGACTTTCTTAGTTTTCATTATATATGGTCTTACCCTAATAAGGAACATCATTAAAAATATTTTATTTAATTTTTCAAATCAAACAAGGAAAAAATAATTAATAAACAACTTCAAGTATTACTGGATTCTTATTATTTCAATTTTTAATTAGATATTTTACTGATTACAACTAGATGACAAAGGGCATGTATGAATCATTTAATTGATCCTCATCCTAGACCTCACGGTTTTATATCTACCATCCACCTTCCATTATTCACCCATGGATTATACTAATTTCCATAGTCCATGATGTTAACACCTGAAGAGGTAATTTGCCACATCAAAGAGGAAGTCAACATGTTCCTCCTTGACCCTCTCCACCTTGAAAATAAAATTAATGTAAAGGGTATGATATTTTGGATCAACTAAAAATACCCATGATAAAAAATTTATTTTCAAGTTACTAAAGATATAAGGATGTTTTATATCTTACATTACAAGACAATATTATTTCTAGTGATACACAAATTATCCAAAAAATAGATCAAATTATTAAAATATTTGATGAATATTCATGACAATTAATTATAAGGATATCTTTAGATATAACATTGGGATATAAAATAGTGTCTAATTTATTTCATTTTATTCTTAATCAAATACATTATAATTTTATATGAGGGTGCCCTTGGATACATATAATGACACTAGTACCATTTACATTACATGTGTATTAAATTCATGCATGAAAGGTACTCATATCAATTTTATGTGGATGATAACACCTTAAAATATTATAAAATTGATTGATATCAATAAAATTCATATGATACATCTATCATCCCTCCTCACATTGTCCCATGGGACCAAAAATACACATATGAAATTGGAGAGTCAAGTATTGGTAACAAGAAAATAAAACATGGAACATTATGAATGAACCAACAAGAATTACACCAAGAATAAAATTAACTCAAGTGATTAAAAATATCAAAAAGGTTCAAATATAACTTTAAAAGCTACAAGAATAACAATCAAGATTCCATAAATAAAAATTACAAAAAGGAACAGTTAAAAATTAAAAACTTCCAAATGGAATAGATTGAATAACACAAGTTACAAAAGGAACACAAAAGGTTTCAATTAAAAAAATAAAAGTTACATAGGGCAAAAAATACGAAAGAAAGTATAAAAATAGAATGCCAATAAAATATGGTTCAATTAAATCATATTACTTATCTTTCTTTAGTGATAAATTTAGAAGCATATGATGGCAATGTTTTTAATTATCATAATAGTGATGATGATGAATCCAACATGATTAATATGATATATGAAAAATATGAAACCTAAAATTCAACCCTTTAGATGATTATTTATCTCATACTTTATTTACACCCGTTGGTCCAGGGGTGTACCATGATAATTCAAAATTAATAATTAAAGATCAACCAAATATAAAGAACAAACCTCTTTTAGTTATACCTAAAGATAATAATGCAAACAATTATTATAATAGTATATCCCATATGGAATTTGTGATGAATTAAGTGAATAATGTGTAAATATCTAGTACAAAGGTCTCATCATTATTATAAATGATGTGACATCAATAAATACTGACAATCATTTTCCAATATTATTGGATATCAAAAATCATCACATTATCTTATATTATACATCAATTAACATAATGTATTTTACATAAATTAGGAAAACCATATTTTTATTACCATCAAATTATAAGACATGATACATAAAATTATGAAACACTACAAAATACAATTTTTAAATACAAGAATGAGGGAATTATCATATTGACACAAAAAAAAACAAATATAACTAATCATAAAGGTTTAAAATACATCATCTATAAATATGACAAAAAAAATGTCCTCAATGAGAGGATTTAAATTTATAGTATACATGGAAGGGTATTATTACAAACACAATCACACTAATACTATTAACTGGGAAACTATTTATATCATTAGAAGATTATAAAAATGGGAATTAATTTCATGTATTACATCATAGTGCAAACTGGGAACAAGATATTAGATATATCATTTACCCATTAGATTGTGGACCAAAAAAAATCAATACACACTTATGGATTATGCCTCATGCACATTGGGTACCATTTATATTAGGATAGTCATAGTTATAATAAATTCAAGATATATTAGATACTAATAAATAATGCATAAATTTTTCCCATGAACAAAAATTCACACACCACACATCGATAATAATGATTAGGATAATGAAATATCTTCAAATATAATAAACAAAACTACATATGACCATTTAGAAGGTGAAGAGTAACATGGTATGTATTTCATAACTCTTGAGGATTTTAATACTAAAGAGGATGGATTACTATATGACTTTTTATTACAATAAATACATCCAAATAATCCCAAAAAAAATATTGTACATATCTTCTTGATTGATCCATCATGTTATTATTACACTTTTTACATGTGATCAATTTGATAAATCTTCTATCCCTTGCCTCTTTATGTCTTTGTGGTCTCTTTTATCTTCTTTTTCACTTTTCTAATCTAATTATTCTAAAACAATGATCTAATATTTCCACCTTTTTCCGTTTATCATGTTGTTTTCATAGTCTAAATAGAGAATACTATATTTTCCATCATAGATAGTATCAACCAAAAATAGTTAAGATCGATTGTCATTAGTGTTCTGAACCAAATGATATTGACCTCTATATTTTTACACAATCACATAAAATTTTGAGAAAACAAATCCTTAATACATTGAGTTATTTATACTATACTCATTTTTAATTTAAACAACACTATTATTCACGAAAAATCTTTCTCTATGAACTTTTTTGCTTATATGTGTGAATTAGATACCTTAAATACTACACATTAAATGATATGAGGATGTAAAATTTTTCTATCACATCTTTATTTTATCCCTCACATAAATTTCATCCACAATTCACATATACAATGATGGCATATTGCTCATACATGGCCATGCCATCATTTTCAGTGCATATTTTACTTTGACATATGTCATGCTTGTTAAAATTCCTTCCCCTTATTATAATTTCAACCTCATGTTATATCTCTTGGTATCTTTTTTCTTTTTTCAAATTTTAAAAAAGTATAAAAAAATTCAAATACAAAAAAAATACAAAAACATTCAAAATATTCTTAAAATATCCAAAACCTAGACTTGAGCATGATTAGACATATATTTTACATCATTGTCTTATGTTATTTATCTCATGAATGCTATATATAATAAATGTTTTATACCTCACATGTATTTCACTAGTATTTTTTAGTGTTATACATGACGTACAAATATTCATATGGACTTAGATGATAGACTTTCATGTAACCAGTGGCCATGTCATGTTCAGGGCATCTTATCCTAAGGTTACAATGTTTATATATGTTACCATATATAAAATCTATAATATGTTGAGCTATATAATCTTTAAAAATGTCTTGTTGACATCTCTATGTTACATTATGTGTGTGGACATGAAATTTTCTATGATATGGTCACATTAAATGTACATAATGTAGAATATATTTCTCAATATATCCTCCACTGATGCTATTAATTTTACATAATATATTATACTTTGATTTTTTATTGTGTGTACCTTTACCCTTATTTGTGATTTAAAAATATTCATGTACATTACGTGAATGGACCTTGGCCCTTATGTGTGATTGCAACATATTCATGTCTATTGAGTGAATGGCCCTTAGCCTTATTATGTGTGGCCCTTTGTCTTATTTGAGAGTGAGACATTTTTATTTCCTTTTCATGGTGTCCCTTGTAGATATAAGTGACATTTCACTTGTTTTTTTCTAAATAATGGTAAATAATTCTTTTAAAATCAAAGCTATGAACCGAACATGAGGATTTGAACCAAGGTTACCTAACCTAAATAAATAACAAGAAAAGAGGAAACTACATGAAGTGAACAAGAGTATTTATAAAAGCAACAAAATAATAATAAGAGGGGTAAAAAGGTATATAAAAGTTTTTTTTGAGAGGCTCCATAAACCTCCACACAGGGAATGAAAATCTTGGCTAACTAGTTGTAAATAAGTAGAAAGGAAAAACTAGGAATCTAGTCAGTAGAGTAATTTAGATTATTATTAGTTTCATAATTATGTGAAACATCTAAAAAATTATTTTATACATTAGCAATAGGATCTTCCAACTGAGAATGAGTAGTCAAATAGCCTGATTAGGGTTTTTACCTAGTGGGTTTCTTGATGTTGAATTTGCTCTTCTTTCAGTGCTCTCTACATGCCTTTTGCAAGCTCTTTTATATTTTCTTCAATTTTTTTGTTTTTAATTTGAGGTATTCTATGGTTTTTAATCTCTTTAGACACCTTAGGCTACTTTTATCTATTTTTGATTAGCCTTTAGTTGTAAGGTGAAGTTAAAGTTGTGATCTTGACTTCTAGTGTGGGAAAGCTATACTTGGTGATTCACCATATAGCTCTTCAATGTTTATATCCTTCCTCTAGGATAGAATATACTTCAAGGGTGATATTATTTTGGTTCCATTTTTTTACATATTTAATGCTCATGGGGAACTGAGGTGTAATTTTTGTAACAAAGGGAGGTGAACATGGAATCCAAAATTACAATTTTTTAAGGAATCTTTCTTTCTTTTGGATTTTTGACATCTTATTTAAGAATGAATTCATATTTGATATAATATTTGACCATTTCACCTTTGTTTTTATTTTTCTCATTAGTTCTCTTTATTTTGTTTTAGGGGCAGGCTGCTACCTTATGACTAAACTTATGATAAGTAGGGCATATTTATATTGTTATTTAATATACTATTTATTGGGAACAAGTGTCATACATTTATTATAATTCAAAAATTCATGTAAGGTTATTTTTTGGGGAGATGCAAACATATAATCTATTATCTGAAAGTATTAGTCTTGACTTGGTAATAAGGTCTAGAGAAATTGTCTATCCTATGGTTTTATCCATGCCAAGGATGATTTATTCCTCCTAAAATTACATAGGGATGCCAAGTAAATTAACCCACATAAATTTTTTGAGGAACATGTCTCCATTCATATTTATTCCTAGTTTCCACTTACTTGGGTAGAGAATCAACTTCCTAAGAAACTATGGACCTTAGGTAATAACCTTAGTGAAATCTTATAGAATGGAGAATGTGATAACAAAAAAAATATTTTAACATGGCTAAAATATCCATATGACCTTTGGGATTCCAATTTTGATTGGTCCATTCCCTAAATGTGTCAATATTTGGCCTATTTCCTTGAAATTTTCCTACTAGGGATAGGTCTAGTTTCCTATTATCTCTATCAAGTAAAGAGTCAAGGATTTTGAGGTATACCTTGTTGTTAATGAACATGAATTCTATGGGTTAGGTGGAACCTTATTAAAACTAATACCTTTAACCAACCAATATTTTTTACCATGATATATTGTTAGTTCAAAGAGGAACCTTTATTTTATCCTCCATATTTTTCACTGATGAATGTGGGGATTCTAAAAGTTGACTTGTTCCTTTAGGTGTAAGCATGATATTTTTTGCCTTTGTATGGATAGGATTTGGTGGGCCATAAATTCTATCATGCTTCAAAAGAGGTTCCCATCCAAAATATAAATTCAAAGTTTCCCCCATCATAACCATTACTTCCACTCTCATTTCCTTCCATTCTCATTTTGAGGTGACATTATGCTTTTTGTATTTATGTGTTTGTTAATTTTTTTGAGTTTGATGAGTGGCATTATCTATATCATATACTAACTTTATTTAGGCTTCTTCTATTACAACTAATAATATGAGCTTCATTGATACATTTATATATATTTGAAACTTTAGGATTTGCCTCATATATTACATACATGCTTTTAATAATACTTATCTTACTATGATGGCATATCCTCTCACATATAATAAGATATGCACTACTTATATCTTGATGTGCATGATACAATTAACTTTTATTTTGATAAAAGTGACTTTCAGGATGCATCCCTCACCTCAAAAGGGGAAATTTCAATGGTATTTTAATACAAATATAATCCTCTATGATTAAAAATTAGTTTTACATACAAAAATCAATTTCATATCATTCATAATAGTAAATAATTTAGTTATTGGTATAAATTATGGGGGCATATGCCATGAATATTAAATTACAATACCATAATAGATTATATATATTCATGCATTTTAGGTGTGTATCCATGGGAATATACACACAATATTCAAATAAAAATTACAAAGTTTACATCTACATGGAACTACATATCTTACATTTATTACATGGGGCATGAAATAGATTAATGCACACTATTATTTTTTAGATTTATGGGGTGTGATATTGATTCATGCACACTTTTTTTTTAATTACAAATCCATGGTAAGGGAAATAATATCATTCCCTTATTATATGATATTTTATAATTTTAAATTTATATTACAAGTATCACAAGAACTAATGAGCAAAGTGGTAATAAAATCTATATGACATATATATATAGTTGATTTAATTAAAGAGCATAATGCATATTAGAGATTCACCACCCTCCAAAATTATATCTTATTAATCCATTGTGGATTATAACTCATTTTTATCTTGGGGTTAAAAATACCAATAGTTAAAATTTATATTTTAAAATCATGTTATGTTTCAATTTTGAATTTCACATATGGATACTAACTATTTTTTACATCATTTCAAGATTTGTTATGAAGTGTTTAGCTTGATTGGAGCTTCCTCCCAAGGACAAAGAGTGTTTTACACACTAAAGTATGTATTTTATTTTACTATAGTAATTTAATTTATAAATAAAATATTTGGAAATTTAGATACTCAATTTTTGAGTTGAATTCTTGATAATGTCACTTTTGGCCATATTATTTAATTGACTTGAGCACTTAAGTTGGTCTTATTTCACTACCTCACTCTATCTTAAGTACATGTACAAGCCCATATATTATATTTTTTTGTTTTAAACCTATATAAATATTATTAATTCATTAAAAAATTTAATCATTTGTACAAAAATTTCAAATTCTTAAGATCAAACATCACCATCCCTGGGTTAGAATCAACCCACATAGGTTAGGATCGGTAGTCGATCTCAACATTTATGGGTCAATATTTCCCTTTACCCACAAATGAATATTTTTAACATTTAAATCCTCATTTATAATTTTTTATTTTTATAATAAGTGTCATGAGGTTTCACCCCTTTATATGGATATAAATGACCATCTAGGCCCCTTATTGTACAACTTAACAAATTTGGGTAATTTCATATTCAGGCATACTTATACTAAGGCATATTGATTAAAAATCCCATATATTTACAAATTATATTATATTTACTTTAAATAACCCGTATCCAAATCACATTCATATTTTAATTGAATCAAGCAAAGAATTATCTAGTCGAACCATCTCTATATGAATACTTATCACAAAGGAACACTATTGCACTATGAAATCTAGGTGGGAGAACTATGTGAGTCTTGATTCCCTCTTTATATTAGTATTACATAGATAGTATTAAATAAACTTGGGGTTTATTTAGGTTACCTTAGGATATTACATTCCCCCATTTCTTTTTATAGGTTTTCAACTATCATAAGAACTATTAAGGTTTCAACCTTAAAGAGGTCATTTCTAGGTCATCTATGCAAAGGAAAAGGTATAAAATACACATAAATTCATATTTCAAGAAAATTTAGGTGACTATACCATTATTTTTATGTTTTTCCAAGTATGTTAATATTTACCTACAAAGGTCAAGATTGATAGTCAATTCTAGCTAATTCTAATTGATTCTAACTTAGAATAGTGACAATTATTGTTTCAATTGCATAAAAATAATGAGATCTAAGTTTATCATTTCAAACCATATTTTTATATCACACAATCAACCTAACAGGTATCAATCAACTAAGTTTTCTTGTCTTATTTGTGTTTTTCATAGTTAGCTTATTTTATTCATTCAATCCTTGTCCATTTCAATATGTTATTTTCATTATGCTAGTTAAGTCATTTATATCATTTGATAATTTTATCATAATTATATTTAATATCCTAATTAATTCAAAATTATGATAAAACATATGCCTTTACAAAATGCTCTCCCCACTCCTCATGACTCTTTATTGAGTCATCAGTGTATTGTGAGTATTGGGTATTAGCATGAGAAAGTAGGTGGAACCATGCTTTAATATGTAAATGAGATACCTCCTACCCTAGCATACTATCCTATTTCACCCCAATGGACCTCAGCTTCATCATGAGGCCAACTATGTAGTTTGATATTTGACTATCATATGGTGTTTGTAAGGAAATAAAATCACATCTTTTGGTGTGATCTAAATTTTAATATTATTCTTCATTTTAATATTGCCTTTTATTTAGATATAGATTTTGAATATTTCATATTTTTCAATTTTCCTCCTCCATGAAAAATTTGAAAAACAAATCATGGGTGCTAAATATGACTAACATAAGAGTTCCTAAACCTAGCCACTAAAGAGAACATAGAGACCAAGATGCATAAAATTGTGCCTTGTAAAAGAGTGAAATCTGAAAATCAACCCAAGTTAACCTAAAGTTAAATGAAAGGTGAAAAGTGGGATCACAAAATAATTTTCCGTGTGAAAAATGGTGACACAATGAGGATATTCTAATAGGTGTACACAAAAATGGATGGTTTTATTTCAAACATGGCTAAGTAAAAAGAGGGATATGAAATTACATGAGGATGTAAGTAAAATCATGAATATGGAAACCCTAAGAATTGAATATCTATTGAATATGTTAATCATGTCATAAAAAATACCATACTAACCTACATTATATATAGCACAAGCACTGGAGGAGAAATCATTCCATAAGGAGAGTGTAAAAGATACCAAAGAACCATAAAGGAAGTAATGGATGAAATAAAACATGTAATAAATGTAAGACTATGAAAATAAAAGAACACAACATCCCAAAAATGAAGGAAGTAGAGAACTAAAAATACTAAAGTCATACCAAAGGTACATAATGGAAACCAAGGTGGAATGTACAGTGACATAAAACTATAATGTAAAGATCATGCTAAAAATAAAGTACTAAAAAGTAAATATCATGATATAAGTAAGATATAAAAAATAATTATCACATTTTATAAGGATAATAATATGGTATTAAATCATATGACAAATTTGAAATAAATGATATGAACTAGTGAAGTATCTATTCATAAAATATATAAATTACCTCTACACGTATCATTAATAACATCCATTAAATTTCACTACAACTTATATGTAACTCAAACCATAATATATTCCACATTTTATGAGAGTCATGTAAAGACTTCCTTATAGACAAGTTATAAATAAAATTTAAATATGCTATAATGAAAAGGACATCACATATCTTTCTAATAAGAATAACATAAACACAGTAAATAATGTGCCACTCATAAAGTATGTGGGTCTAGTCTAAGAGGTTGTTGTATCCATAAGGGAGGTTTATCCTCTATCGTAGATGGGCCATGCGCATGCAGTTAAGGATATTTATTTACAAGCCTCATAAGATATCAAAAAAAATTTCAATAGCTCCATAATTATTTGTGAAATGTGTATAACACTCATTCCAAAAGGTAATATACCTCCCTCTTTTTTTGAGATATATTATTGGTAGTAAGATATGAATCATAAATCACACGTATATTTTTGTAACTCTAAAAGGTGAAAAAAATGAGACATAATATATTTTGTATAATATGGCCTTAATTATAATTTCAAAAGATTTTAAGAACTAAAAATTCTCTTCGAATCTGAAAATAAAAGGCCTTGAAGGTGAAGAGAAAAAAACCTCCTTGTCAATCTATAAATACTTTATTTTTTAATGAATGGGACTGATCATTAATTCATAATATTTTAACAAGATAATAGATACCATTGATGGTTTTGATTTTAATTTATCTATGTTAGATACATTCTATGTGTATTTATTTATTTGTAATGGTTGAAACTTCCTTGTGAGTCTTTATTTTTTATTTTCCATGTATGTTTATTATTAATGGTTGAATCACTTGTCAAATTAAATACCCACTAAATGTGAATGAATATATACTAGATAAATCCATATGTGTTATGAAATTTCCTTGGAAAATTATTAATTTATGACCAAGTTTTGTAGTCTAAAAACAATAGCATGTCCTGATGGGATTTTCTAGGGACCAATACTAAAAATGGTGTGGTGAACATTAAATTGAGATGGTTACCCAATAAAATATATCTTTAACATTGGTTGGATGAAAGGATACAACAATTTCCAAAAGAAGAAACTAGAATAATAAGAAGTTTTGTTAAGGAAATCATAGTTGAACATATCCATGGTGAGATTTAATAAATGTTATAGTGTGACTTGTCTAAATTTATATCCACTTAGTTTTTAAATATTGAGTATTACTACTTCAGACCAAGAGAAATAGATTACTTTGTCTATAAAAATAAAATCTCAAAAAACTATGTAATTTGGATTTTAATTGGATCCATGCTATAGACCACTAGATAAAGACTAAAATTAATGGATTCATCACTAAATTTTTAATTCAAGGATATATTGTGTTTAAATTTATGCATTACTTGTTTATCAAATAAATCTGGGGAAAATTCTTACATCGACTACCTGTATAATTGAAAATGTTGGTTGTGGAAAGGCAATGGTGCCAATCCTAGCCAACATGGATTAGTAACCTAGTATATTATACCAATATAGACTAAAAGGAGTTGAAAGATGAAGTATTGAGATAATAAACCTAAATATAAACCCATAAGATGGATGATTTAAAGAAGCTAAGTGAAAATTTAATTTTGAAACTTCAATGAGAGTTGTGATAATAAAAGAGATGGAACAAATAGAGTGATCCTCAAGGCTCTACTAGTAATAATGGTCTATAGAATTTAAATAAAATGGGATGAACTATATCTCTAATAGAATATGGAAACTATGTACTCATGGAGTTTAGAACACCTAAAAGAACTAAAGGACCCATAGATGTTAAAATCCCACTAGGCTTAACTTAAAAATGGTAAAAAATAATAATTTTACTTTATAATCCAATCCAAATTATTCTTATTAAATATAATTTAATTGATGTTTAAATAAATGCATATTTTATAATTAAATAATTTTGATTCATTTATATAATGATCACATTCAATAGATTCACAAATTTAATCCATCACAAAAGTATATCTACTAAATAATAACTCAACCAACTATTGAAAATTTATACAATAATAATATACAATAAAAGTATTCAACTATTTTTTATCAAAGTAATATAATATAAATTTTTACATTAGAGTGAATATAAAAAATACAATGTTCCATGGAAATAATGAGTTTCCACAACCTCATCACATGTGTATAAAATGTAACAATGATTAAAAGTCTCTATCGGGTGGCTGTTGGAGGAAAGGGAAAGCATCATCAAAGTGATTTTCCACACCAACCATAGACCATAGATACCCTACACAATTTACAAAATAGGGAATTGACCTCCCTTTATGGATGAGCAAATGATAATAGTGTAAGTATCAAGAAGCCAACTAGAACCTATGTGTTGTAATATTTTATCTACATGCATCATAACATCAAGAATTTCACTCTAACATGACATCGTACATACATGCATATTAGTCAAAAAGGTTAAATGATAATTTTAAACTAAAAACATTAATTTGGCCAAAGTTTTGATATATTTTAATGATCCATTAGATAAATCATATTCACACATGCACTCAATCAGATTTCATTTAATCCATGTATTAATAACTCTAAATATAATCATGAGAACCTTCTCACAATAATATTCCTTAGTATCATTAATATTGGATTTACTAAATAATTCATATACAATATTTCAATATATTTATCATAGATATTTAGTATAAATACCATAGTAATTAAATGTAAGAAATAAATTGAAATAATTACATGCTAAATATTAACAACTTATTATCTACTAAAATATTTTCTAAGTTCCAATAGAACCCAAAGTCCATTTTCAATAAGGAATATTTACAAATAAATTATTTTCTAAAAATATTCATAATATTCATATATTTACCAATTCCATATTAAAACAACCCTTTTCATAGGTATAATAATAAAAACAATACAATTTAAGAATTTTACAAGAAATCCTAAGCTAACCAACAAATAATAATAACCACCATTTTTATTTGTTCTAATCAGAAATTAATCATTTTCCTTGTTATTTATAAATAAATTTAACATATTATAAAATTATTATATAAATCCCATTTTTCATATGAATACATTTATTCAATATAAA
This sequence comes from Torreya grandis, assembly GCA_037957365.1. NCBI lineage: Eukaryota > Viridiplantae > Streptophyta > Pinopsida > Cupressales > Taxaceae > Torreya > Torreya grandis. The sequence goes on along the minus strand of JARHVA010001278.1, from coordinate 1,950,244 downwards.
CAAAAATCTACTTACATACCAAATTATTTGCATGCGTGTGTGCGCGCACACACACACACACACACACCTCTATGCATATAATTTGTAAGAATTAATTATATATCGGTGTGTGTGTGTGTGTGTGTGTGTGTGTGTGTGTGTGTGTGTGTGTGTGTGTGTGTGTGTGTGTGTGTGTGTGTGTGTGTGTGTGTGTGTGTGTGTGTGAAAGAGAGAGAGAGAGAGAGAGAGAGAGAGAGAGAGAGAGAGAGAGAGAGAGAGAGAGAGAGAGAGAGAGAGAGAGAGAGAGAGAGAGAGAGAGAGAGAGAGAGAGAGAGAGAGGAGAGAGAGGAGAAGAGAGAGAGAGAGAGAGAGAGAGAGAGAGAGAGAGAGAGAGAGAGAGAGAGAGAGAGAGAGAGAGAGAGAGAGAGAGAGAGAGAGAGAGAGAGAGAGAGAGAGAGAGAGAGAGAGAGAGAGAGAGAGAGAGAGAGAGAGAGAGAGAGAGTTTGTGTGTTTTATGAACTATTCATAAAGAATATTATATTGTCTTTATGTATAATATTATATTCATCCTCATCTATGTATATATGTTCAAGATGATGTGACCTATAGTAAATATTATACTACTCAGGCAATTTATTGAATAGTTAATTAAATTACTCAACATATAATCTTAATAATAATTCTAATCAAAGAACTTATCATAAATAATGATCCAGTAATTTCATACAAACTAACTATGGTTTATATTAAATCAAACTTAATATGTATATCAAACTCATTAATATAACACTCATATATATCCAAAATAAAATACTCTTAACCCTATGGTATGGAAATCAAATCACAATCAATAAATAACCATTTTAAAATAATCAACTAACTAACCTAAGTCAAGTCAAATAACAAATTTTGATCATCTTATACAAATTTCATGCACAGGTGATAACAAAGTAATAATACCTAGCCATTTCTAAATTGAAATGAAATTAATACACAACCAAGTAACATCCAACAAAACCCAGTTCACATATTCCAAAATCCAACTATAACCAAAAACTAAAACAATATCCTATGCCATATAGATAATTTTTTACATAATTTTTTTAATATATAAATGATCTAAATAAAACACAATCAAATAAATGATCATCATAAACACTATTTTGAACCCACTAACTACAAAAATTTATCAAAGCATTTCAAAAATACTCAGTCATTTTGTCTCACACAACATGTTGAGGTCAACATTCCCTCATTTTTGAAACATGGGGACCCTTGTTCAAATTTGTGCCTTGAAATGGAAAATTCAATTGATCATAGTATCGTTATCATTTTTGCATGTTTTTAAATATGAATATCACCCTCACCTAGTTTTGTTAACATATTTGTTCATGGTTGTAGTTTGCCCTTATCTAGAGTGCTAACATTGGATCTATGTGTTTCAAGTTATAGGTCCAATAAAGTATGAAGACTGTCTCATAGGTTAAAGAAGATTAATACCCCACAATTTAAACTTCATTTTCCTTGTTATTTATAAATAAATTAACATATTATAAAATTATTATATAAATCCCATTTTTCATATGAATACATTTATTCAATATAAAAAAAAATCTACTTACATACCAAATTATTTATACATATATTATATTTTGTTTAATAGTGTTTATGATTTTTCATATTAATTATAGATATCAATAGATCATCATCTTGACTATCAATGTTACATAATTGAAAATAACATTAGGTAATATAGATGGAGAGGTACATGGTTTGAATGTTTGGAGAGATATTTCAGAGGGTGCAATGGCCACATAGGGATAAGTAAAACTAGATTCTCAAATCGTAAAAGCTAATAAAGAGACATCATATTATAGTTCCTATTATGAGAAAGTAATTTTGTCATGACATAGGATGCCTACCTATGCCTATATTCAATGGACTAGAGGATATGGAAAGAAATTTTTATATGGGAACATTTTAAATAATGTTATGGGCTTAGTTTTTTTTTATTTCCTAAGGCTTAGTTTTGTTTTTCAACATGACCAAACCTTAGTCTAAATATTTATGTTATGGTCTTATTATTACCAAGCCCCACTTTTGGACCTTTCTATTTTTCATGTGGTCTAAGTCTAAATGCAAAGTCCTTTTGTTGTGTTTAGGACATGTCTTTTTGAGATTTTCCTTCATATCTTTGACTCAAATGAATTACCCTCAGAAGTTTATATTTTGGATACTTTGTTTGAGTAATTTCAGGTTCTTATTCAAGAATTATTTTGGGACTTATGCAATTGGTCTACTCCTTCAGACATATCTTGTCAGGATAATTGTTTTGGACATTTTGTCTAAAAAAATTTCTCCATAGACTTATTCTATTAAGTATTTTTCCTGACATAATTGCCCTTCAACCTCTTTAAACTTACCCTTTAGAATTTTTGTTTTGGACATTTTGTTCAACACAAAAATCCTAAAACATCTTTTTGGTATAAAATTATCCACAACTCTTTTGAAAGTGACCTTTGCCTTAATAAAATTATCCTTTAAAATTTTTATGAAGGGCACATACCCTTCAGGTTTTTTAGAATGCCCTTCAGCTTCTTTGAAATTATACTTTGGGATTTATATAAGGGGCACTTTGTCTTCTAGATGTACCCTTTAGGCTTTTTTTAAGGGGAAATTTATCTTTAGACTTGCCCTTCAGGATTTTTGAAATGGTATTTTGCCTTCCTCAATTATCCTATGAACTTTTAAAAGTGCTCTTTCCCCCATAAGAAGTGCCCTTCAAGACTTTTGTCCTAGGAAAAGGCCTTGTCGAATGACTCTTATGAAGGATTGTTTGGAAATTTTATTTGAAACATTTCCCCCAATGCCAAAGTCATGAAACAAACTACCCAAATCAATTTAAATACCATGGAATTAGTATAATTTTTATACTAAGGCTTGGTCATGTTTTGTAACACAACCAAACATTAGGCTAAAAATTCACACTTGGTCCCTTTTCATATCTCATGATCCCTTTTTATCTTAGCATGGTCCAACTAAAAATGTAGGGTCACTTTTATTACCTAGCCTAAGGCCTTATCCCAAAGTTCCATCATATTTATTTATACAATTAAACCTTAAGATAAGACATTATGCTAAGTCATATTCCATAGGGTCCCCTTTTTTTATGTTTATCCTATCTTAAAAATCTTAGGTTAAAATCCTTATGCTTGGTCCTTTTAAATATTTGTGGTTTCCCTTTTGTTATATGTTTAAAACAATGTTCCAAGGTATTTTTGGTGAGTCCCTTTTAAATTCATGAGGTCCCATATATTATGTTTAGAACTTAGCTTAATCTTTTTATCCTAAATCTTGAGCTTAAATTTCATTATTATATATAGAATCAATGACCTACATTTAATCAGAAGACCAATATTGAATAGAGAGAGATCAACATATAATTTTTAATGAAGCTCCAAACTCCTATAGGAATGCCAAGTGGCATAACCTTAGACCCCCCCAATTTAAATAATAGAAGCACCAAGCAGCCGATGTGTGGCACATACAGGAATAGAGTGAACTAAAAAATGACAAGTGGTAAGCTTGGTAGGTAGTTGCAAAGATGAGATTAAATATGATGGTCATGCACCTATCAATAGTATCTATACGGATATTAAATGATGGGCATATGAATGTCAAATTTAAGATAGTGAAGATCCTTAATGACATTCTTAAAATTGGTGGATGCATACTTGTCAATGAAATCCATATAGATGTCAAAAAACTATCATGTATATGTCAAATTTAAGATAACAAAGATACCTATAGATGAGTTTAAATTTGATGGTCATACACCCATCAATGACATCCATACAGATGTCAAATGATGGTCGTATAGATGGAAAATTTAAGATAATTGGTTAGATCCAAATAATATAAATATCCATGGTCCATGTTGATCTATGTAGGTTGATTTGATAATGCAAATCAAAGATGGACTTTTGAAAGAGGCTCAAAACCAATGAAATTTGAGTAAGATGCCATGGAATTCTAAAGAAGGTGCCACAAGAAAAAACAATAAAATGAAGATTTTATGGACTAAAAATGTGAAGGGCTAAGCCAAGGAGAGTTGGATTTTGACTTGTGGAAGAACACTTTGATTTAGAAGATAACCTAAAGTCTAGCTGGGTTATTAATAGATAAGGTCAAAAACATCAATGTAGTCAAAAACATTAAACATAATGGATAAAGACCACAAAGGGGGTTAACAAATAAATGAAATGAGAATATTATTTTATAACCAAATTTGTATAGTATTTTTAAATAGGATATTATTTTATATATACATGTGAAATTTGTAAGAGCACATTGTCTATAAACCAGATTATTAAAATGAAAGGTCATTTGTTCTAGAATGCAATAGAAAGGACACCTATCCTATACGCTTGTGAAAATGTAATTTGATTAGATTAACCAACATGATACCTTATGTCTTATTAAAGGAGCAATATAAACTATAAAAGAGGAGGGATTTTTTGAGCTAAAAACTAGTGTAAACATTGAGTAACTAATGCAAGTAGATAATTTTGAAAAGATTGTCTCATTTCATTTGTGTGAAATGTTATATGGATTCTCTCTCACCTGTCTATTCTAAATTATATATTTGAATAGTTCTTTTAGACTATTTTTGTGTAATTTGTAATGAATAATTGTTAAATTATGATCATGCTAGGATAATTGAAGGTTCTCTATTTTACTTTGTTTTATTTTCTCTACATTTGTATATGTGAATCATCTATCTACTTATATGGGTAAATATCTGAAGTAAGCTTGGTTCGTATTTTCATTATTTTTCACATTCCTTATAAGTTTGCCTAATGTTTGGTAAGATTTGAGGTTAAGATATTTTGTATCATACATTGGTTTTAATTACATGCCTGGATAATATTTGAACTTTGTCATGATGTCTGGAATGAAGATCAACAACACATTTTCTCTGTCGTACCCTTCCTTTTTCTTCTTTTTTAACCAATTCACTTTAGATTAAAGTTATATTGTATATGTCCATATTATTTTATATTTATACTTAAAATTAAGCATAATTCACCTTAATTATCATATATCATCTTATTTTCAAATATTTATAGGACACAGTGGCTCCCAACCACCAAACATTATAAATATTGTGAAACAGTCATTTGTTCTACATTTATTCCATCATAAAAAACAAGATTATCACAAACTATAACTCATTCTCTAAATTATTTCATTTATAAAATGGGAAGTGTGTCTTAAAAACTATGACCACCTTATGATACATATTTATGCATCAATAGGGCAAGTTTCATTGGCACTAGAAGGAGGGCCAAATCTTTTGTAGATTTGTAGTATCTTTACTAGTTTTTATGAAATTTGTTTAAAGATAAATTTAATATTTGCATATTTGTGTTTCTTTTAGCATAATCATGTAAATTTTGGTGACCTTCATGGTTTCATATTGGTCTTTGTGATTATTTAGACAAAGATTGACATTCTTTGAAAACATATGCTAGATTATGGTAAAGATAGCTTTAGAATTGTGAACCCAATAGGAATAAGGTTATTAATAGTTGGTTTAATCAAATATTCTTAGATATTTTTCTCAATTGAGTTAATTCAATCTTGAAATGTGTAAAGTTTGATCTTAATTACATATTTGGATACATCCTTAAGCTGAATTGATTAAAGATTGTCATCCTTTATCATCCTTTATATGAATCTTTGCAAAATTTGCTTAATGTGAATTTATAATCATTTTTTTATATAATGATAGAATTGACACATCATATTTCAAATAGGATTCAAAATTATCAAACTAGAATTACCAAGAATCAGGACAAGGTCACATTCAGAGACTAGGGAACCTCTGCTTGAATTAAAAATCCATAGAAGAGATAGGTGGGACAAAGGTAAGCATAGGCTTTCAATGTATTTACCAACTTCACCAATTTAGGGTGCTCATGTATTTAACCCCAATCAAGGTATGTATTGGTTGGGTGGCTCATCTATCAATGTGCTAGGTATGGTACATGACCTTTCCCATAACCCTAAGAAATGTTTGCCAATATTTAGTCCTAATAACATTATAAAAACTGAGGATATTAAGTCATTTAAATATGCTTTGAGATTTTTAAATGTCACTCATAAGGATGTAACATGTATAATATTTCCTTTCACTTTTAAAGATGCTACATACAAATGGTTTTTAAATCTCCTTAAAAATTACATTACAAGTTGGGTTGATTTTAACAATTTCTTTATTGACTAGTTTGGTAAAATTATTAGTCCTTGTGTCCTATACCAAAAATTCACCATAGTAAAAAGGGATGAAAATAAAAACATAAGATATTTCAATTCTAGGTACCCAAATATGTTTAGTATTACTATAACTCCTTATAAACCAAATGAGGCTTTAGACTTAGAAATCTATAAGGATGCCTTAGATCCTATGAATTTTGTATTTATAAAGAGAGTTATGGGACCCATAAACACATTAGATTTAGTTTATGTTGAGGCTATGATTATTAATGACCAAATGTAGCCCCAAGGTCAGATGGCTCACTCTATTCCCAACATCAACCCACATTTGCCTACCCTAAATGTCTTCCCAAATAATAATCATAACATACATACTATGAACCAATTACCCTTAAGTCATTCTTATCCTACCCATAACTTTGGATTATTGAACACTATTGCCAATGGATTTAACCCTAGTGATCAAAAGGCCTTGGTACCAATCACTAGTACTAATAATAATCAGGTTCATATATTTGAGGTACCTAGAAATGAAAATGATTCTATTTTAAATATGGTCTAGAAGTTAATCATGGATTTTCTTCAACTGCAGAAGCAAGTTGGTAATACTTGAGAGAGCTTAAATAGGAATGTTTCTTTCCAAAGGATCAAGAGGCTCATCAATAGATTTTGTAATGACATTTACAACAATAATAAGAACAATGAGTCATCTATTGATAAAAAAATAATGGATATAAATATTATCAATACTAATTTACCTAATTATTATAGAGTACACTACACTTATAGGCATGGTGAGATAGATTGCATTGAATTATATAAAGCTTTTAATGTCTTTCAAGAAGAGTTGGATACATTTGAAGTGGTTCCTAAAAAATATAATGGTGCAAGTACATCAAGATCTAAATCAACTAACCAAGCCTTCATGGTGGAGATGTTTGACTTCCCTTTCTAAAAAGACAATGAACTTGATGATATTCCTAAAGAAGTCCATGCTTTTTAGTAGTTCCTAAAGAAAACATATCCTCTAAGTAACATGGAGAAAAATCAGCCCCTAACTACTTTGACACCTCTTAACAACTTTGACACTCCTCTAGATACTACCTTAGATAATAACCTAGAACTTCCAAAGGGAATTACTTCTAAACATTGTACTGATGCATCTAATTCTTCCAATAGGACTAGGTATAATATTGTGAAATACATGAATAAAATTAAGGCTAACATTAAATTTCATGAATTGATGCATATCACTAAGAAAAGAGACATGTAATTGGAGTCTTTGTCAAAAAAACCTAGAAAGCCACCCAAAACTAACAACAACAATGTTTTTATATATAAAAATAAGACAAATTCCCATTGTCAAGATGTTTGGTAAGAATTTAAATAATTATTTATTAGATTCTAACACATCAACAAACATTATGCTATTAATTATTTGTCAACAACTTGGCTTGAATCCTATTAAATATGATAGATTTGTTACTCAATTAAATAAATCTAGAGTCAAAGTAATTCAATAATTGTCAAAATTCATATGTAGCTTGCCTCTGAGCCAAGGGTCTAACAATTTATTGACATCTAGGTGGTAGACATTATTAATGCTTATAAGATACTATTAAATAGAGAATGGACAAATGCCCTAAATGGATATATATCCATTGACTATTTGTATTTTTGGCTACCATGTAAAGGATTTTCAAATTAGATAAGAGTGGAAAGAGAGCCTCAAATGAAGTACATGATCATAGAATATAATGTTGTGAATGAAAGGGTCAACATGTTGGAATCTAATGATATTAGCATGATATATTTTAAATTAGGAGTATATACTCTCAAAAATTCTAAGGTATGTAGTTCTAAGAATTCTCATGCTTTTCTTAGAATTTGGAAATTAAATTTTGATGGTGCTAGGTGTAAGTCTAGATCTTGAGTAGGAATTATTATAACTAATCTTGTTGGGAAAGAACTAAAAGTTAGTTGTAGACTCTATTTTACTTATACAAATAATTTTATATAGTATGAAGCTTTGATTCTAGGATTGCAATTTGCCATTAATCATAAGGTTAAATAAATTTTAGTTCATGGTGACTCAAAAGTTGTGGTCAATTAGGTGAGGAGTAAATACCAATGTAAATTATCATATCTTAAGAGATATAAGTTTAGAGTCTGGCATTTACTATAATCTTTTGATGCTTTCAACATTATTTCCATCCCTAGGGAGGAGAACAAGGTTTTTAATTAGATTAGCTCAACTACAACAAATCTTATGCAAAACCATGACTCTCAGAACTTTGGCATTGAGTTGGTTCAATGCCCTTTGGTCCCAAATAACATAAACCATCTATAGGTTTTTAATGATGACCAACAGATCTTAGATTTCATGACCAACTCAAGAGTATTTGAGGCCCATGTCATAGATGAGACCAATGAGAATACTATTGAAGAATAATGTATATTTGATAACAAATTCATTCAACTAAATAATAACAAAATCCTAAAAGGCATGATTTCCTTAGAATATTTACATGATTAGGACAAACTAGTTGAAAACACTATAACACCTAAGGTGAGTGGGAAGGATTACAACATAGTTGATCTTGGACCCCAAGATCAACCTCAACTAGTTAATATTAGAACAACATGTATGAGCATTGAAAATGAAAAGGCCAAATACTTGATGACAAACTCTAAATACATAATAGCATTGTCCTATGATCACTTGAATATGTTTAATCCAAGAGTCATCACCCACACCATAACCTTAAAGGAAACATGTAAACCTTTTAGACAAAAATATAGGTCTATCAACCCTATTTCAGAACCTATAATTTTTAAAGAAGTAAAAAAATTATTAGATTCCAAGATTATATTTCTCTTTAGGAACTCTACTAGGTCACCAATTTGGTGCCAATTAGGAAAAAGAATGGAAAAATAAGACAGTGCATTAATTTTAAGAATCTAAATAAATCATATAAAAATGAAAACTATCCTTTACTTTCTCTAGACCAAGTTATACAAATCATTTCTAATTCTTTTATGATGTCCTTTCTTGATGGATTTTTAGGGTATAACCAAGTGTTGGTGAATCAGGAAGATAGGATGAAGATTGGTTTCACTACCAAGTGGGGCACTTTTGCTTACAAAAGGATGCCATTTGGGATAATCAACATAAAGGAAATATTACAAAGGGCCATGGATCATTATTTCAAAGTTTTGATAGGTAAATGTATTATTGTATACATGGATGAGCTTATTATTTTTCTAAAAACTGGGAGGACCACATCATGCATTTATTGTAGGTATTTTAAAGATGCAAAGGTATGAGATTTATCTCAACCCAAAGAAAATTATTTTCTATCACTAAGGGAAAACTATTAGGACATGTTATCACTAAGGAGGGAATCTCTATATATCTAGATAGAGTAGTTGTTATATCAAAAATAGAGTCTCCTAATAGTATAAAAGAACTAAAATCATTCTTTGAAAAAATTAATTTTGTAAGAAAGTTATTTTTAGCTTTGAAAAAATTATCAAAGCATTGAATTATATGCTGAAAAAATATATGCCAAAATGACTTAGAATGAAGAAACCAAGAAGTCTTTTAAATACATCGAGGCAATTGGACAAGCTCTAGCCTTGATAATCCTAGACTTCTCCAAAGACATTTACCTTTATTCCTTTGCTTTTAATCATACTATTGCTACAGTCTTAACTCAAAAAATTAATGGATGTGACCATTCAATTTATTCCATGAGTACAAACTTTAAAAATGTTTATTTATATTATTATTTAATTTATAAACAAGCATGTTTATTAGTTAAGATAGTGAATAAATTCAAGCACTACATTCTTAGGAATAAGGTACATGCAATCTTACCAGACCCTACCACCAAGCTCATGCTAAGTAAGAATGAACTAGGATAAAGGAGAGGCAAGTGGATGCTTATGCTTAAAGAATATAACTTTGAAATCAAGATTGAATAATTGGTAAGGTGCCAAGGTTTGATTCAAATGATTGCCAATTCTAACCCCAAGCTAAGTGTCATGCAGGTTGAACATCAAAATTTTCAGTCCAATGATTGGTATGATCATATTATCCATCTACTAATCAATGAAACTTGTCATATAGGGTTAAATAGGGAGAAAATTAGATCCCTAAGACTCAATAAAGTCCACTGACTTATTAAATATGGAGTGTTATACAAAAAAACTTTGAAGTCATTTATGTGAGGTGTGTATCGAAAGAAGAAGTAATTGAAATCATGAGCATTTTTCAAGAGAAGCTAGGAATTGGAAATCCATCTAGAAGGACAACATCTCATAAAAACCTTAGAGCTAGTTACTACTAGCCCATAATATTTATGTATGCTCAAAATTATGTAAGGAAATATCATTCATGTCAAGTCTTCAACACAAAAGAGCCTAAGCCAACCATGGCACTACAACTAGTTATGATAGATAAACCTTTTGCTCAGTGGAAACTAGATTTCATGGGGGTAATCAACCCTAATTCATCATAAGGTCACAAATATGTTCAAACTTCTACTAACTACTACACTATATGGAATGAGGTAGTGGCCACTAAGTAGTGCAAGACCAAAGAAGTGATCACCTTTTTAGAATAAAACATATGTACCAAGTTTGGAACATCAGTCTCTCTAGTATGTGATAATGGATCAGATTTTATATCCATTGAGATGAATTAATGGGCATATGATAATGGTATAATTATAAATTTATCATGTAACCATTATCCTCAAGGTAATGGATTATTCGAATCAACCAATAAGAAATTGATGAAAGCAATAAAGAAGTCTGCAACAAACAAGCCTAGAACTTGGCATAAGCTACTAAAATATGCCATATGGATAGATAGAATGAGAGTTAAGAAGGCTCTCAAATCATCACCTTTCCTATTAGTATACGTACAAAAGCCCATATTCCCCATTACACTCAAGATACCAACATACTAGTTCATGTAAGAGTACAAAAAGGATTATCAAGATTTTGTAGATTCAAGGCTACTAGACATTATACAGATGGAAGATGATCAAGAAGAGGATTCTTAAAACTTTAGTAGAAACCAAACCATGGTGAAAAGGTGGTTTGATAAGATATCAAAGATAAAGGTGTTTAAGCAATGAGATTTGGTTCTCTTTTAGGATAAGGCATCCGAACCCAAGGGTAAACATGGAAAATTCACACCTTTATGGATAGGCCCATATTAGATTTCCAAAATACTTGGAGATAACACCTTCAATTTGAAATACTTATATGGGAAAATTTTCACACTACCCACCAATGGGTAGTACCTTAAACACTACTTTTATACTAACCCACTTGGAGTCTTTATGGAGTGAATTTTAAGAATGGTTAGATTTAGAGTAGGCAGGATAGATTAGTTTATTTATATTTTTCCTTCCTATCCCTTATTTGTACATATGTTTTTATGTATTTATTTTATTTTCCTTTGCTTTATACTTTCTTTATTTTCTCTTCTATGTGTTTGCTTTCCTTGTGTTGTTCTTTGCTTCTAGTAAGTCCTTTTGGATAGATTTCAACTCAAAGTTCATAAAACTTAGGAACCCCAAAATTTAGGAATGTAAGTATAAATACTTAGAATCTATTGGTCATGGATTTGAAATATAAATCTCAATGTTATAGTTAGAGAAAATTGTAAGAATTAATGGATAGATTGGTTGTTTCATAAGGTTTTAAAACTTGTTTTGATCTAAACATTATTTCAAGAAGAATTACACATATGGGATGAAAGCTTGAATTATTAAGACAACCATGCTTGAAATTAACAAACATAATTTCTTGGGACAAAGGACATAACCATAGCTAATTTTCTAAGGATCAAACATTTGATCAAATCCCTAAACCTAGTTGACCTAGTTCCAAACCTTTGCTAGAAAGCCAAAATGATCTATAAATACAAAAATAAGAGATTATTACAAAATCAAAAGTTTTCCAAGAAAAGGTGACTATTATAATCTCCATTAGGGATATGGATGCTTGGATAGAAGTGGAGCAAGGCCTTGAACAAAGCCAAAGGTATCTCTGTCAGGGCTATGGACGTCTAGCTAGTACTAGAGTAATGACCAAGCCTTGAGATAAAGCATGGTTCTTAATGAATATCCAAAAATGTTTTAAGTTAATGTTAATGATTAAAGGAATGAAATATAGAATTTGTTCCATAAATCCCATGGCAAATAGTAAGTGGAATCAAAACACACACACAACATGATTAGGTTTTGATGTTTGATCTTAACTCCATAGGTGTAAGAATTATTTTAAACCATGAACTAATATTGATAATGGTAATGATCAAGTGGAATAGGTAATCTATTTATTTATTTGAAATAAATTCTTTAAATTCTAACATATTTTTGTGTTTCCCATTGAAGTCACCATTTGTTAAGGTCAACATACCACCATTTCTTAAACATGGGGACCCTTGTCCAAATTTGTGCCTTGAAATGGAAAATTCACTTGATCAAAGTATCATTAACATTTTTTCACATTTTGTAATCTGAAGATCACCCTCACCTAGTTTTGTTAACATGTTTTTTCATAGTTATGTTTTTCCCTCATCAAAAGTACTAACATTGAATCTTTGTGTTTCAAGTTGCATGTCTAATAAAGTATACTTGGAATGAAAAATGTGTGGGTTTCATGATTTTAGTGTTAACTTGATTATTTACTAACCTTTGGTTTGTTAGATTCATATTTGAATAGATAAACCCTTAATCTAAGTACTTGATTTGAATTTGGTATGAACTTTTTATGTGGGAACATTTCAAATAATGCTATGGGATTAGTTTATTTTTATTTCCTAAGGCTTAGTCTTGTTTTTCAACATGACCAAACCTTAGTCTAAACATCCATGATAATTTCTTATTATTCCTACTCCTCTCTTTCAGACCTTTATATTTTTCATGTGGTCTAAGTTTAAACACAAATTACTTTTATTATGTTTTGGATGTGTCTTTTTTAGGTTTTTCCTTCAGAGCTTTATCGTAAAATAATTACCCTCTAAGTTTTATATTTTAGATACTTTGTCTACGTACTTTCAGGCTTTTAATCAAGAATTCTTTTAGGACTTATTAAATTAGTCTATTCCTTCATACTTATCTATGTGAAGATAATTTTTACTACATTTTATCCGAAATAATTTCTATGTAGACTTATTCTATCAGTCATTTTGCTCAAAAAAATTATCCTTTAGCCTCTTTGCACTTACCCTTTGGCATTTTTATTTTAGATATTTTATCTAACACAAAAATCTAGAAACATCTTTTTGGAAGCAAATTATCCACAAATCTTTTAAAATTGAACTTTTCCTTAATAAAATTATCCTTCAAGATTTTTATGAAGGGAACATACCCTTTAGGTTTTTTGGAATGCCCTTCATCTGTTTTGAAATTATCCTTAAATATTTTTTTAAGGGTCACTTTATCTTTTAGATGTACCTTTAGGCTTTTTGTAAGAGGCACCTTATCTTCAGACTTGCCCTTTGGGATTTTTTAAATGGTTTTTTTCCTTCCTCAATTATCCTTTGGACATTTTAAAATTCTTGTTCCCCCATGAGAAGTGCCCTTTGAGACCTTTTTTTAGGCAAAGGCTCTGCCAAATGACTCTTCAAGAGGATTTCTCAAACATTTTATCTGAAACCTTTCCCTTGATGCCAAAGTCATGAAACAAATTTCCTAAATCAATTTAAATGCCATGTACCTAATTTAATATGTATACTAAGGCTTGGTCATGTTTAGTAATACAACCAAACCTTAGTCTAAAAATTCACATTTGGTCCCTTTTTATCTTAGCATAGTCTAACTAAAAATGCAGGGTCACTTTTATTACTTAGCCTAAGGCCTTATCCCAAAGCTCCATCATATTTATTTATACAATAAAAACTTAGGATAAGACCTTATGCTAAGTAATATTCTATAGGGTCCCCTTTGTTTATGTTTATCCTAGATTAAAAAGCTTAGGTTAAAATCCTTATGCTTGGTCCATTTAATTATTCATGAGGTCCCTTTTGTTCTCTGTTTAAAACAATGGTCTAAGATTTTTATGGTGAGTCTCTTTTAAATTTGTGAGGTCCTGTATATTATGTTTAAAACTTAGCTTAATATTTTTATCATAAGTCTTGAGATTAAATTTTATTATTCTATGCAGGATTAATGGCTCACATTTAAGCAGAAGACCAAGATCGAATGAAACAAGATAAAAGTAGAGTTTTCAATGAAGCTTCAAGCTCCCATGGGAATGCCAAGTGGCATAAACTTGGCCCCCCAATTTTAAAGATTAGAAACATCAATCAATCAATGCATGGCACATCCAAGAAATATAAAAACCTCAAAATGACAAGTGGAAAGTATATGCAATCATAAATGTATCATTTCTATAAATCAATCATGGACTAGAGAATATAGAGCACACTTATACTTCTAATTGGGAATATATTTATTAAGCAAGAGCATGACCAATACTATGATCCACTATAATTTATTAGGAGATCACTTGTCATAATACACCATGCTAGGAAGGGTTCTAAAGCCTACAATATAACACAATCATGTAACAACCCTAAAATAGTTCTAGGTTTAATGTTCACTTTGTTCTAATAAATAAGAAAATAGATGTAATCTAGTGCACACAAAAGATTATGGCACAAAGTGGGGCTTAGAAATAAATTAACTAAACTAAAATTGTATAGAAGACATATACTCACATCAATGTATATGACATTCCAATACATAGAATAAAGAAGCATAACTACATTATCTATCTACTCTTACAAAGGAGAAATAAAGTTAGGAGTACTTACCTTTGAAGATGAACCCATTGAGCCTCATTCTCTCCCTTGGACAAGGTTATTTTCAAGAGATTATTATGGTATGTAAGGATAATAAATAAAAATCATCTTTAGGATACACAACCTATCTATTCATCCAAAATACTTATCTAGAAGACAAGATCTGTATCTCCAAAGAAAATGTAGAAACCTAAACTGTATTCCTCAAGTAGAATGGTCAATAAGTAAATGTTCATTAATAATTATTATTATTTATTTCTCTTCTTATAAATTATTGGAAATGAGATTTTATATAGGTAGATATTTCCCTAAATCCTTTCGAATATGTCAGTTGTATAGGGGAAACCTAGTCAACCCTATATGTTTTCAAGAGATAATTCACTAGGTATTGAGTTAGGTAATTTTAAGGGCTAAAAAGTATCATAATGAAAAATTTCCCTAAATATTATAGGGTTAACCCTGTACAATAATCAAAAGTTTAAAACTATACAGGATTGACCCAGTCGACCTAGTACATTCAACTAATTAAAATGGGGTCAAGTCAAGAACAAGGAGGATAAAGCATGGAAAATGACTGGAATGGGTAAGATTGAGAATAATAATCTTAGGGTAAATGGTTTTAGGAGATGTTTGTGTAGATGGAAAGTGATAAAAATAAAAATAATCTTATGAAGCACCAATGGTTTTCCCACCCCTTTCTTGGTGTACCCCCTAAGGCATACACTCAGAGAGATTGAGACTCGATGGGTGTCTACAAGATACAAAGTGTTAGTAATAAATAAAATTTAAAAATATTGTGTATACATATTGCCCACTCAAATCTCATCATGTGTCACATAAGTGAAACACAGTATGGTGCATTGGGAAATTGAACATGATAACATACAACACTGATGCTAAGTAAAGTGTAGTAAGTAGAAAATAAGACAAAAGAAAGGATATAATTAAAAAACACTTACCTTTAATCACCTTAATGTTGTAGATAAATAATTAGACTGCAAGAGAAAGTAAAGGCATCCAATGTGAAGAACACTAGGCAAACCTATAGAAGTTAGTCCAAAAATTAGTCAAAAAATAATTTTTTTGGAAGATAGGCATATAGTAGTTACTAGAGATATAGATTTTAGGAAAATTAGCAAATTAGGATTGGTAAGGCAAGGCTATAATATTAAAGGCAAATGAATGATAAATGATGGTAAATAAATGGAAAATGATGACAACTGACTGGTAAATGA
The DNA here is from genome assembly GCA_037957365.1 of Torreya grandis. NCBI lineage: Eukaryota > Viridiplantae > Streptophyta > Pinopsida > Cupressales > Taxaceae > Torreya > Torreya grandis. The sequence continues at coordinate 1,933,924 of JARHVA010001278.1, read as the reverse complement.
ATGATAAATAATTATAAAACACAATAAATCATATTGGAAAGGATGGAAAACATAAATGATAAAAAGGAATGTAGAACATACTAAATCACGTTGGGAAGTATGTAAAACATGAATGGCAAAATGAAATATCAATGTAAGAAAATTTGAACAAAGATATGTAATAAAGTGAAAATTAAGCTCATGTAAGATTTGCAAACAAAAAAACATGAAAGACTAAAAAAGAAGTGTAATTGAAGATGAAAGACAAACATGAAAAAGACATACATAAATAGAAACATGTAAATAATGGAAAATGTCATATGTAAGATAAATGAAGTCTACAAAAAATCAAATAAGATCATGATGGAGAAATAAAAATCAAAAAGTTTCTAAAGGATGAAAAACTCACACTTAGTGCTTGTTCTAAGATATAATATAAGAAAACATAACCACATAATGACATGGCTAGTGTGATAATGAGATGGTGTGGTAAATAAATGGTGTAAGGCTTTAATCCATAGTTGATCAAACATGTTGTTTTGATCTAAGTATATATAAAATGAAACAAATTAATGCTAGCATGTTTTTAAGAGGTGAAGAAGATGGAATAATAGAAGATGGAAAACATATTTGGAATGATAGTTTGCCTATTAAGGGGGGAAAATTAAATGGGTGGAGGGTAGAATGAAATAAAAACCAAGGTATAGGAACTCTTTATCAAAGTCAAGACACTCAAATTAGGTTTGTAAAAATAAAAGGACTTTCAACCTTAAGGATTATAAAGAACTTCTCTTAGCCACACAAGTCTTAGGTCAAAAAATGAAGTATATAGATCATCCCATGAAGGATATATGTATGAAAATTAAAATTGGACTACCTTCCAACAACATGTTCCCCATTCTTCAAGACCCTTTATAGAGTCGTCAATCTACTATGAAGATTGGGTACTTACATGAGAAAGTAGGTAGCACCATAGATTTTATTGAATTACCCTATTCTGATCTACTAGCCTACCACATCCCAAAGGACCTTGGCTCTATATGAGGCCAACTGTGGAGTTTGAGATTTTATTAGAGATAAGAGATGTGCTTGTAATCACATATTTTGTTGTGATGTTAACTTTTGAGATTTGTATGTTTCCTTTTGTATATCATTTCCTTTTGATTCAAATGATTTATATTTTAAATTTCTTGATGGGTTTTTCTATTCCTCCTCCAGATGGATTTGGAAAACCAAATATGGGTGCTAAAGATGACTTTCATTGGAATACTTTGGACTAGGTTTCTAAGAGAGGGAACTTTAAAGAGCATGGGGTCTAAGAGTCTCAAAATCTAGATAAAATAAAAGTGTTATCTTGACTTCGGCCTTGTTTTATCCAATGTGGAGTGAAAGGAAGGGAAAATCAAGAGGAATGACACATGGAAAAAAATTAAATTACTTCAAATTGAAAAAAAATGTGACAAAGGGGAAAAAAGGATACAATGATATAAATTCTAATTCCTTATCATAAGAATGAGGTAAATAGATGAAAACATGATAACATAGATTGTTGTACACATTCCATCTATAAAAAGAAATAGAAGCTAAAGTTGAGAACAATAATCAAAAGAATTTTATAAAAAAGAAATGATAAGATGGTAATTTGATGAGGAGGGTTGGGTCCTATCCATTGTCTTAAACTGCAACTCATAAAAGAGAAACCCATGAGGGTGCCAAAAATAAACATGTGAAACAATAAAATGAGAAAATAAGCAAAGGTGGTATTTTGTGAGGAGGGTCAAGTTCTATCCATTGTCTTATAATACAAACTCATAAAAGAGAATCCCATGGAGGTGAATGCTAAATAAAGGGAAAAAATAATCATAAAGCTACTAAGGCAAAGAATAACATAAAAAGACAAAAATAAAAGAAATTTATGAGGATAAAATGAAAGCAAATGCCAAATGTAATGTGTAATAAAAATAAAGAATTTAAATGAAAATAATGATGCTTATAAAATGAAAGTAAACTAAATAAATTACACAAAAAGAAAGACACATGAGACAACAAGATTAAGTAAGATTAATGCTAATGTTTGTATCAAAGATGAGCGTGTGAAATATAAGTCTATATGTCTCAAAATGTTTCTTGAAGTTGAATGTGTTTGTTATTATGCATTGTATAATAAGAGTGAGCATCATAAGATGCCCCAATGGGTAAGTGGATGTGGGGTTGGGCATCACAAGATGCCCCAAAGTCTGAAAGGACATGTGGATGGGCATCGCAAGATGACGTAACATGTGAGGTGGAGTGCGGTAACATTGAACCATTATAATTATTTGCATTGGGTTGGTAGATGCATTTTGAGATAGGCAAATGTGTTGGTTTTTTAGATTTTAAGGAAGTTAGATTTGACATATTATGGTTAGGAGAGGTATGAGTAGGTCAAGGAGGACCATGTATGATATGATTTAGAGTATGCATTTGAACTAAGTACTACTTTGGTTCATATGACCTAAGAGGTTAAAGTTAAATAGAGGCAACAAGATGTCTAAAGTTGTTCATATTAGCTATCCTTTCCTTATTGGTATAGGAAAAAAGATCAACTATGGTTTGAATGAAATTATTGGATGAGGTGTAGGTATGGGATGATTATTATTGATAATTAGGTAGTTGATTTTGATGTGATTTTGTTTCTTGAGATTGAATTTGAGAAGCTTGAAGATAGTTTTGATAACATTGTTCTGTTAGAGTATCAAGATTAAAATGTGGACCAAGCAAGGAAAAAATAAGAAAATGGTGAAGATCATGACAAGACTCTTGAGAATGACATATAGTACATGCCACCAAAAAAATTTATCAAGATTGTACCATTTTGGAGGAGGTTTGGAAGGATCAAAGTTCATGGGTTTATATGGTGACAATTTCTTTTTAATTTTTTTTAGACCAAGGGTGAGTGGGTTGGGTTAAAATTGGTTGAATTGGATGCTCCATTTTGAGGTCGGGGAGGTTGGGAGGAATCAATGTTATTAGAAAATGATTGAAAAGGTTCTTTAGTAGTTGTTTGAGATGGTTATAATTGAGTCATAATAAATTCTTGAATTTTTTCTTGGTCTAAGTCTTCATCTAAAGTTTTAGGGGAAAAGATTTAAACTTTGTATTGAAGGGAAGAGTGGTGAAAAATAGTTTTGAAAGAGTATCATCATTCATGTTGTGGTCCACTTTATTAGCAAGATACTTCCATCATTTGATGAAAGTGTGATTAAATTCATTAATTTTTTTTTGGCATTGATGAAATGGCTAAGGTTATTTTTAGGAAGGTGATCATGTTAGAATTCCTTCACTAGAGCATTGACTAAATCTCTAGTTGTGAGATGGAATGTCTAGAAAGTTGGTTGTACCATTCAAGTGCATTACCAAAAAATGTTTTGGCTAAGATCCTTATGGTAGCAAAGGTGTTAGTTTGGACCCATTTCCTTATAGAGATTACCAAAATACTTAAGAAAGATAGTAGGGTCCTTAATCCCATTATATGTTATAGTTTGAGAAATGTTTCCAATTTTTATAGATGAAATAAATGGGGATAAAAGGTTCATTTTAAAGATTTTGAATCATTTTGTTATTCATTGGAGGTTGAAGGATGATATTCCCATTGGAATTTATAAGAGGCAGAGGGACAAAATTTTGATTTGGTTGAGACATGATGACTTGAGGTGGTTGAATAGTCATGTTTAATAAATGTTGTTTCATGTTCATCATTTGAGATTGATTGGTTGTTTGCATGATGTTTATTTGATGTATGTCTTGTGTAATAAGTTAAGTTGTATCAATATATGGGTTTTAAGTGGGGCATTAGTATTGATAGGAAGAGCATTATTAGTGTTGGTGCGAGGAGTATTCTTTGTAGGTGGATGATTCCCAACATTGGTATTGGGAGGAGGATTAGTATGAATGACCTCAAAAACATTACATGGTGTAGTGAGTGGTTTTGGTTTAGGAGAAGAGGAAGGAATAAATTGGATAGTTTCATCTAAAGTAATAAAATAAGTGATGTTGTTATCCAAATCCTTAATAATGTAATGTTCTTAACTAAAATAAGGTTAAACAAATGTTAGCATGATTAGATAAGACTAGATAACCACACAAGAAAGAGGTGTAAAAAAACAAAAGATATAGGAAGTGATAGAAACAATACAGGGTCAACTGGGTCAACCTAGTATAGTGAACAAAGGTTGGAAAAAGAGTGAACAGGGTTTGAAAATAGTACAAGGTTGACTAGGTCAATCCAATATAGTGAATAGAGGTTAGAAAAAGTTATAAGGTTAACTAGATTGACCTAGTAAAATAGGTATGGAAAATTAAGAATCTTGTAATAGATTTATGAAATGAAACAAGATAATTTTTTTTAAGTGATTTGAAAATAAAATGTTGAAAGGAAATAAATAGTCAATTGGATTAACACTAGCCAATTCAATTGAACCACATAGCAAAAAACCTTACACCAATGCTAGCTATTGCAAGTTTTTTCAATACAAAATATAATTTAGCAAAGAGTAAGTAATCAATTTTGAAATTAAAGAGATAAATACTTGGTCAACCTAAATGTTTATTAGATAATTAGAATATTATTTTTAAATGTGATGGGGAAGTTGGTTGTAAGAAATTAGAATGGAAATATAAGGATGGTTTTAGGTAGCTTAAGCTAAAAGGTACTATAGTGGTAATCATATAGGCTTAGTATTGGGGCCTACCCCCTCACTTCACACACCACAATGATAAGGGTCTCAGGTGCTTAGCTAGAATATAGCATTAACCATGCTTTATACTTGACCATAGTACCAAGTCGGCTTCCCCCTTGATGATGAAATCCAAGTAGGTTGGCCTTGGGTAGACAAATGTTAAAATACTTATTTATATTTTTTGATTTAGCCATGTGTGCATAAAATAAAAAATATTTAAACTAAATGATTAATTAAAAACCACCTAATTATGTTATGTGATCTATTCTAAGCATGCAAGTAAAAAGAAATGAAAGTGTGAACTAATTACTAGCATATAAGGTTAATTTCAAATTTGAAACAAGGTAAAGTTTTAATATGGTTAAAAATGTATTCACAAAATATATAATATGGTCAATAGGGTCAAACTTTTACTATGGAAATAAGGTCTAAAAATCAACATGATCAACACAATCAACCTAGTTATTTAGATAACACATAGAACATAGAACTGGGTTGGTAGTGTCGATTCAGTTGACTATGCAAGGATAGTTTTTAAGACTACAAATAATAAAAATAAAGAATATAAATAAAGAGAGAGAAGGGAACCTTGGTGGATCATAAATGAAAATAATTATTTTTTTTAATAACATTGATATATGATTGCAAATATTACTAACTAGGTCAACTAAATCAATCAATCTTTACAGAAACTTGTTGTTGAGTGACTAAAATGTATAGGGTTGATTAGGTCAACCTATAGTCTGAACCTAATGTATATAAAAGTATAAGGTTGATTGGATCAACCTAGCAGTCTAGACTGGATGTTTGGAAATCTATAAAATTATACTAGGTTGACAAGATTGATCCAGTAGCCTATACTTAAAAACCTATGCATAGAAGTTAGATACTGGGTCAATAGATTCGATACAATATGGTAATATATAATAAAAATAATGTTGAAAGAATGAAATAAATTAAATAATATGAACAAATCCTATAAGGGTTAGTTCACATTAGGCTCACCAAAATGTATGCAATCAAAAATGCATCATGTATATAAATCAATCTTGGATCGAAGAAGATAGAGTAGACCTACACTTACGATTGGGAATAAATTTTTTAAGTGAAAGCATGACCAATATGGGGATATGCTAGACATGATTAGGGGATCACTTATCATAATACACCATGCTAGGAAGGGATTTAAAGCCTACAATCTAACACAATCACACAACAACCCTAAAAGATTCTTAGGTTTAATGTTCACTCTATTCTAATAAATAATAAATTAAATATAATGTAGTGCACACCAAAGATTGTGGCATAAAATAGGGGTTATAAACAAACAATCTAAACTAAACATACATAGAAGACATATACTCACATCAATGTATACTGAATCCTAATACATGTAAGAAATAAGCACAACTACATTATATATCTACTCTTACTAAAAATAAATAAAGTTAGGAATACTTACCTTTGAATATGAACCCACTGAGCCTCAATTTCTCACTTAGCCAAGGTGATTCATAAGAGATTGTTGTGGTATGTAAGGATAAGAAAGACAAATCAAATTTAGGCTACACAACCTATATATGAATCTAAGAGACTTATCCATAAGACAAGATTTGTATCTCCAAAAAAAGTATGAAACCCTAAGATTTATTTATCAAGTAGAATGGTCAATAATAATATGCTCATTTGCATTTATTATTCTTCACTTCTCTTCTTATAATGGTTTGAAATGAACCTATATATATAGGTGGATCTTTCCTAAATCCTTATGAATATATTAATTGTATAGGGTTGACCCAGTTGACTCTATATGTTTTATGGAGATAATTCACTATTTTTCAAGCTAGGTCAGCTGAAGGGATAACAAAGATCCTAATGAAAAATGTCCCTAAAAAATATAGGGTCAACTCAATCAACCCTATATAGTAATCAAAATTTGAAAACTATATAGGTTCAACCCAATCGACCTAGTATATTAAATTGGTTGAAAAGGGTTCAAGGAAAGAATAAGGAGGATAAAACATGGCAAATTACTAGAATGGGAAAGTCTGAGAAGGGTAAGCTTATGGTAAAAGGTTTTAGGAGATGAGTGTGTATATGGTAAGTGGAAAAAGGAACAATAATATTAATAAGCACCAATAGTCTACCCACCTCTTTCCCATTGTATCCATTAAGGTATGCACTCAGAGAGATTGAGACTCAATAAGTTCCTACAAGATAAAAAGTGTCAGTAATCAATAAAATTTAAAAATATTATGTGTATATAGCAATCTTGGTGGGCAGTCCTAAAGATGAGCTTAAATTTGATGGTCACATTCCTATTAATGACATCCACACATACATCAAATGATGAGCACATAGATATCAAATTTAAGATAGTGAATATCCTCAATGATGATCTTAAAATTAATGGCCATGTACCTATAAATGATGTCCACATGGACATAAAATGATGATCATGTCGATATCAAATTTAAGATAGAAAATATCCCCATGGATAAGTTAAATTTGATGATCATGTGCACATCAATGACATCCATGCAGATGTCAAATGATGGTTGTGTAGACATTAAATTTAAGATAGCTAGTTGGATCCAAATAATTTGAAGATCCATGGTCTATGTTGATTGATGTAGGTTGATCTAATAGTTTAAAGCAAAGATGAACTTTACAAAGAGGCTCAAAACTAACAAAATTTGATAAAGATGTTGTGAAAGTTCAACGAAGGTAGCACATAAGCAAAAATGACAAAATGAATATTTTATGTATTGAGAATGTGAAGGACTAATCCAAAGAGAGATAGATTATCTCCTATGCAAGAACTCTTCAATCTAGAAGTTAGCCCAAAGTATAGTTGGGTTATTAATAGACAAGGTCAAAAACATCAGTGCAGTTAGAAATAGTAGACTAAATGGATAAAGACTACAAAGGGGGTTAAGAGAACAATGAATTGAAAATATTCCTTTTATAACCATCTTTGTATAATTTTTTCAAATAGGATATTATTTTGTATAGACATATGCAATTTGTAAAAGTACATTATCTATAAACTAGTCTATTAAAAAGAAAAGGTCATGTGTTCAAGAATGTAACTAAAAGGACACCTATCCTATACAATTGTGAAAATGTAATTGGATGAGACTGAATAACATGATTATTTCTATCTTATAAAAGGAGCATTTTCAATTGTAAAAGAAGAGGGATTTTTTGAGCTGAAAACTAGTGTAAAGTTTGAGTAACTAATGCAAGCAACGAATTCTAAAAAGATTATCTCATTTCATTTGTGTGAATTATTATATGGCTTCTCTCTCACATGTCTTTTTTGAATTCTATATTTAAATAGTTCTTGTAGACTCTTGGTGTGTACCTTTGAATGAATAATTGTTAACTTGTGTTTATGCCAAGATAACTGAAGGTTCTATAATTTACTTAATTTTATTTGCTCTACATTTTTAGATGTACATCAACTATTTGCTTATAGGGGTAAATATTTAAAGTAACCTTGGTTCTTATTTGCATTATTTTTCACATTCCTTATAAGTTTTCCTGGTGTGTGGTAATATTTGAGCTTATTTTTTTCATATCATACATTGGTTTTAAGTACATGCCTAGATTATATTTGAACTTTGTCATGATTTTTGTAATGAAGATCAGTAACAACATATTTTCTCTACCCTACCCTTCCTTTTTCTTCTTTTTTAACCAATTCATTTTAGATTAAAACTTCATTGTATATGTCCATGTTATTTTAGATTGAGACTTAGAATTGAGCATATTTCACCTTAATTAGCATAGATCATATTCTTATTTGCAAAGATTTACAAGCCACAGTGGCTCCCAACTATCGAACATTATAAATATTTTGAATCAATCATTTGTTTTGTCTATATTCCATCATAGAAAACACACACACAACATGGTTAGGTTTTGATATTTGATCCTAATTCTATAGGTGAAAGGCTTGTTTTAACCATAAATTGATCTTGATAAGGTTTTTAATTAAGTATAATAAGTAGTTTAGTTATTTATTTGAACTAGAGTCTCTAAATTCTAACATATTGTAATGTTTCCCCTTAAAGTTACCATTTTTTGATGGCAAAATACCCCCAGTCCTAAAATTTGGGAACCCTTGTGATATAATTATGCAAATTTATACTTAAAATTTGAGATTCACTTGATTATAAAATCATTAACATGGTTTTGACATTGTTTTTATTTGAAGATCATCCACACCTTGATTTAGATTATTTATTTGTTCATGGATCTAGTTTAATTTGGCATAATGTTGCTAGTATTTTCTCTTCATGTTTCAAGTTAAAGGTTAAGTGGAACTCTCCTTTAGGAAACCCTAGTACAAATTCTTTTGGACTAAATTCAAAATTAGTGGGAACAAAATTGATGGAAACATTTAAAAAATACCATGAACTCAAAATTAATTTTTATACTAAAGCTTGGTTATGTTTTTAAACACAACTAAACCTTAGTCTAAAAATTATATACTTGGTTTATTTAAGTCCCAAGCCTCTTGTTCCTTTTTATTTTATCATGGTATAATTTTAATGTTTGTAGGACCTTTTATTATGTTCCTAGATTGGTCCAATTTTATTATTTACATGGTCCCTCTCATCATAAACTTAGACTAATATCTTAGTCCTAAAGCCCCATTCATGTTTATTAACGTAAACAAGACCTTAGTCTTAATACTTTAAGATAAGTCCCTTTATGTCTCTAAGTCATAACTTAAATCATGTGTTTCTTTTTAGGATCAATGACCCATATTTAATCAGGCAAAGTTGATTAGATGGAGTGAGATGAGCCCAATATGACTAAGACTTTAGCCCATGGGACCAATCCTACTTGGTCACACAAATCATGATCAATGGCCCATGTTTGAGAAGACATTGATGATCCAATGGCATGAAAATGAAATCAAAGTCTGAACAGGTACCTTTTATTATAACATAGACCTGGCCTAATATTTTACCCTAAGGTTTTAATTATATTAATACAATAAAACCTTAGAATAAAATATTATACTATTACTTTAATTATGTGAAGGGTCCTTGTCTTATTACATTTTAAGTCTTAGGTTGAGGACTTATGTTATGATTTGGCCTAGTTTATAAATAGTCCCAAGCATACTTAATCCATTTATGACTACAAGATCCAACCACATTAGACTACTTGGATCATAATCAATGACCTGCATTTACTCAGGTGAAATCAATCAAATGATCCATATCAAGTCAAAGTTTCTATGAGACCTATTATATTTCATGGGACTCAATCTTGATGATCTCATGCCCATAATTATATGCCTATGAGGATGTCATTGATGTCTACAAGATCATCAAATTTTAACCCCTATGGTTAACTATGCAAGCTTAAATTTGACATTCTCATGCCCATAATTTTATGTATGTGAGGCCATCACTGATGTCTGTGAGACCATCAAAATTTGAGATCAGGAAATAGTCTCATTTGGAGAATAAACATGCTTAGGGTTTTTTAATTCAATGTTAAAATTTATATTTCATTATCTTTTGACCTATCATAGATTAATTGGATCTATTTGAGTCCATGTTTCAACTTGAGACCCTTATAGCTAAGTTTAAACTTGAATTTGAGCAATTGTAAACACCATAGACTTAGCTTAAATTTTATCATAAAATTTAGTCATGTTTTTAAACATTTGGCCAAACCTTAGTCTAAAATCTTATGATTGGTCCCTATATGTTCCATGATCTTTTAGTCTATTTTATTATCTTGATATAATAAATGTAGGGTTCTATTGTTATAAAACTTATATTTAAGCTTTTGACCTAAAATTTTATCATGTTTATTAATAAGATAAAACCTTAGGTTAAAAAACCTTATGTTGGGTCCTTTTATTATTTGGGGTTCCCTTTTACTAAGTTCTAAACCTAGCTTAAATATTTTAGCATAATATTTATTTCATGTTTATTGATACAAAATAGAACCATAGTCTAAAGTATTTAAAACTAAGTTTTTTATATATTCTGAACCCAAATTAAACATTATGCATCTTTGCAAGATTTACAACTCACATTCACTTAGATGGGATTGATTCGATGAACTAAAACCAAAGTTAAAGTTTCAATGGAGCTATGAGAAAGCATGGAATCACCATGCGGCATAAGTGTGTTAATTGGAAAGATTGATACGATGTAGAGTTTAGAAGGCCCATGAGACTGCTAAGTGGTGTAACCTTAGGGCCTAGTATAAATGGTGGATAATGGCATGCAACTCTTAGGATCAAGATTAATTATTCACATTGATCTATGTAGAATAATCCAATGAAGTGAAAAAAAGTAGATTTTTCAAAAGGCAATGATTAGTTTTTGAACATTAATGAACAAAGTAATGTGAAAGTGCCAATTGGATGCCACGTAGGCAAAAAGTGATAAAACTAAATATTTTGTGGGCTAAAAAAAACAAAGGTATAAATACAAAGGTCCAAGTAAAATATAAGGAACAACTCAATTTCAAATGTCATCACCATTAAATCTCATAAAAGTCTTTCAATAAAAGCCCTAACATCTACAAAATCCCTAATTCAATCCTAAATTGACCATAGTCAAACCATCGAGCCTGAGAGAGTCATATTTTCTTCTAAGCAAGTACAAATTGATCTAGGGGTGAAATTTAGATCACTAGTGAGTAGTTTTTCAAACTCATAGTCATGGTGGCCCAAAAATAATAATATATAGATCTCTATCTGACCACATATTTAGAAGGTAGACTCTTCAAAGATATGGAATCTAACACTATACCTTTAAACATGAGAGACAATAACTGATCCAATATTTTCTAAACCATTGAGGAGATACCAACCATCATGGGGGAGGATGACAGAAATACATCATTCAAAAGGAGGTACTATGACCTAGTATCCATTTAGATGATAAGTCTATATTACACTGAATCAAAAATAGAGGTACTACATTTTATTGATGTCATTACTCCTATTTTCAAAGATTGTAAAATTGATTAGGGCATGGTATTCCATGAATGTAGCTTTAGGAATGTTTCATATATTTATCCTATATCATTTAAAAATTAATATAAGTTTCCAAATCACCAAGCAGACATGACTACAATCAATGACTAAGCTAAGAACAATGATTTGAAGACCACCCTAACTCCCTGGCTATATTCTAGGAACTAAGTAGTTTTTGACCTCAATGGCAACATCCAAATAAAATAATTTAGGGTAAAGATTAGGATGATTATGACCTTGATGAATATTTTATGTGGGAATATGACCAAAACTTATGTGGATAAAATATGGGTGGCTTTGGTTTATTTTAAGTTGAAAGAAAGGAAAACCCCTCCCCTTGGTGAAGTCATCAACACTTATTTGAGTAAGCAGTTCTCTGGAATTAAAAAGAAGATTAAGAGTAAATTTTATATGATGTCATATCTACTATATACCCTAATAGCTACCACCAAAGTTCCCAATATTTAATAATGGTCACTTGATGGGAAACAACTAATCTCCTAATACTACTTGAAATTGCATATATTCACGTATAGGGACCATATGTAATTTATATGTGATTGTATCTATCCAACCTTTATTGAGTCCATATGGGTCCCCATGATGAGGATAATCCCTCTAATTAATAAATATGTTGAATTCATTGGAGACATTTGGTTAAATCCAAATTGTACTATAATCAGGATTGAAGGGACCCAATACACCCCACTCAGGCTACCAATCCATGTACCAAACAAGTTAGCTAAAACAGAAGTTTCATTCTAGATATGCAATGGTATAGATGGTTTCTATAGAATTAAGAGTAAAGGATTAATCCACACCTTCCCCTTAACCATTGGTCAGACTATGTTTCAACAATGGGAGAATATGGAAGCTACTTCTAAGTACAGGAGTTGTTTTGGATTCTAACATGATGAATTGAGACAATGGGAGCCAAACGATAAAGTTATGAAAATTTTGAATTCAAAAGTAATAATTATTACCTATGAGAATCAACCTAGTCCTTATTATATACACATAATATTTTCAAATTTTTATCGATTAATGACACTTTGTATCTTCTAAGAACCCATTGAATCTCAATCTCTCTGAGTGCATGCCTTAAGGGGTGCATTGGGAAAGGGGTGGGCAGAACAATGGTGCTTCATAATATTATTGTCTCTTTTTCAACTTTCCATCTACAAACTCATCTCCTAAAATCTATTTACCCTAATATTATTCTTCTCATCCTTACCCATTCTAGTCTTTTGCCATGTTTTATCCTTCCTTTCTTACCTTAATTCCCTTTTAGACAATTGACTATACTAGATCGATTGGGTCAACCTTATACAGTCTATGGGTATTTTTAACTCTTTGAGTTTGTTACCCCTTTGGCCTACCTAGTTTAGACCTAGTTAATTATTCCCAAAAACATATAGGTTTGACTAGGTCAACCCTATATAGCTGACATTTCTGGAAGGACTTAGGGAAATATCCACCTAAATATACAAATTAATTTATAACCATTTGTAAGAAGAGAAATGAAGAAGAATAAGTAAAAATTAACATATGCTTATTTACCATTATACTTGAGAAATAAATCTTAGGGTTCCATACTTTTTTTGGAGATAAAGATCTTGTCTTATGGAAAATTATTTTAGATGCATAGATAGGTTGTGTATCTTAGAGATTTTTTTTTTATCCTTACATACCACAAAAATCTCTTATGAAACACCTTATCCAAGGGTGATAGTGAGGCTCGGTGGGTTCGTATTCAAGGTAAGTATTCCTAACTTTATTTCTCCTTTGTAAGAGTATATAGATAATGTAGTTGTGCTTCTTTATTCTCTATATTAATATTCTATATACATTGACATGAGTATATGTATTTTTTGTATGTTTGGTCTAGTTTTTTTTAATTTATAACCCCAAATTTTTTCCACAAGCTTTGGTGTACACTAGATTATATTTACTTGCTTATTTATTAGAATAGAGTGAACAATAAACCTAGAACTCTTTTAGGGTTGTTGCATGATTGTGTTAGACTGTAGGCTTTGGAACCCTTCTTAAAATGGTGTATTGTGACAAGTGATCCCATAATCAAGTTTATCATATCATCATATTGATCATGCTCCCGCTTAACAAATGTATCCCCAATCAAAAGTGTAGTTATGCTCTATCTTCTCTAAGCCAAGATTGATTTATAGACATGATGCATTTATGATTGCATACATTCTGGTGAACCTGACATGAACTAACCCTTATAGGATTATTTCATTTCTTTCATCATTATTTTTATCTTATATTTTCCAACTAGATCGACTCTATTGACCCATTATCTAACTTTTGTGTGCAGGTTTTTAGGTATAGACTACTGGATCAATCCTATTGACCCAGTATAGTTTTTCATATTTCCAGACATCTAGTCCAGACTACTAGGTTGACCCATTCAAACTTATACTTCTTTAGACATCAATTTTATAATACTAGGTTGACCCAATTGATTCTATACATTTTGGGAACTCATCAGTAAGTTTATGTAATGCTTGATCAACCCAATCAACCTAGTTAGTAGTATTTTCAAGCATATATCAAGGTTCTTGAATAAAAATCTTCATTTTTTGCATCTCTGATCCACCAAGGTTCCTTTCTATCTCTATGTCTCTTTCTTTACAATCTTTCTTTTTATATTTTGTAGTCTTCAAAATTATGCTTCCATAGTCAATTGGATTGACACTATCGACCCAGTCATGTGTTCTGTGTGTTTTCTAGATAACTATGTCAACTTTGCCAACCTCATTCATTTTCATACCTTACTTTTGTAGTACAGGTCACCCCTGTCGACCTTGTTCTATATTTTTTTACATAAATTAATGACTCTATCAACATTGTACCTTGTTTTAAAGTTGGAATTAACCTTATATGCTAGTAAGTAGTTCACACTTTCTATTTTTATTGCTTCCATGCTTAGAATAGATTACATAGTTTAATTAGGTGGTTTTTAGTTAACCATTTAGTTAAATATTTTCTATTTTATGTACCCACAACCAAATCACAAAATCTAAAATATAATTTTAGCATTTGTCTACCCAAGGCCAACCTACATGGACTTCATCACCAAGGGGGAAGCCAACTTGATATTTTGGTCAAGTATAAATCATATTTAATCATATATTATGTCTATGCACCTAACACCCTTATCACTATGGTGTGTGAAGTGAGGGGGTAGGCCCTAATAAAAATATTATATCATTGCCACTATAGTAACTTTTAGCCCATAATACTTGAAACCATCCTTAGATTTCCATTATAGTTATTTACTTATAGCCAACTTCCCCATCACATTTAATAATCATATTCTAATAATCCTATAAACATTCAATTTGATCAATTAGTTAGCTCTTTACTTTACAATTTGATTTATTGCTATTTTCTCAATTATATTTTGTATTGAAAAAAATTGCATTACCCAGTGTTAGTGTAAGGTTTTGTGTTGTATGCTTTAATTGGATTGACCAACATTAATCCAATTTATTATTTGTTTCCTTTCAGCCATTTATTTTCAAATTACTTACAAAATTTATATTTTTTTAGTCCACAAATCTATCATCATTTTATAAATTTCCCTTTTTGTTGTGTTAGGTTAACCTAGTCAACCCTATACCTTTTTATAGACCCTATTCACTATACTAGATCAACCCAATCAACCATATATAGTTTATAGATCTTATTTTCTCTTTTTATAATCCTTGTTCAATTTAATAGATTGATTTAGTCAACCTTGTATAGTTTGTAGACCCTATTTTCTCTTTTTCAATCCCTGTTCATTGTACTAGATTGACCTAGTCAATCCTGTATAATTTAGAGACCCTATTTTTATGTTAAGGCAACCCGGATGACCATGTACTATTTATATCATTTCTTTTTTTCCTTGCTTTCTCATTTCTCTTTCTTTCCCTTCATCATGGACTTTCTATTTGATGACAATACTGAGTTACATTCACCAAACATGGTAAATTTTACCAACCCTCATAGGGTCTCCCATAGATAGATTAGGGATCCTCTTTTGGATGCTAGTAATGTTCATATTGTCACTCACACAATGAACTATGGGACCCCTCTTAATACCTCTTCACACGGTAATCCTCTCTTCTCATTAGAAGACCAACCTGAATTAGAGTATACCCATGAAATGTTATTCTTTATCTCTAAATTTCCTCAACATCAAGGAAAGGATATTTCTACCATTTACAATATTATTAGTGGTCAAGTTGAAGAGCCTCATTAATCTACTCCTAAATTCTTAGCTATATTTGGGGGTACCACTTAATTTGAATCTCAACCTATTCCTTTGATTATGACTCCTTCTCATACCATGATCTCTTCTTCTCTAACTTCTTTCACCCCCATGTCTAGTATATCAACTAACATGGTAGGTTTTACATCTAGTGGGCCTATGATAAGATCCACTATCCTTAATCCTTCAACTAGCACATCATTTTATACCCAAGGTAATCATGTTACTAGTGCTTCTTCTTATTAACCATTCACTAGTCCATATTTTGTTACACAAGCAAATTTTTCCACTAGTGCCTCACATTCTCATAGTTCCTCTCAAAATATTATCAACACTAATAGTGATACCCAAGCCACTAATATAAACTCTAATGCTTCTAAAAATTATAATCTAACATATCAAATATTATTACAAACACTTAATCAAATGAATACCTCTCAAGCTCATAACACAAATCAAATGATGAGAATTCAAAACCACCTTCGTCATCCTCAACCAATAACTTGGGGTATACATAAAAAAAAAGTTCCCCCTCCTCCTCTTCAAGTTTCTTGAGGAAATCTTATTCCTCAAATCCTTTAGTGAACAAAACCATTAAGAATTTCCAAAATGAACCTCTTATTACTCAAATTGCTAACATTGATATTGGAGGTATCACACCTACAATTTCATATAATGGATCAACTGATCCCACCCTTCATCTTAAAAAAATTTGGAAATATTTATAAGGATTGGGTCAAATTGAACACCCTTTCCACTACCAAACTCTTAGCCAAAACTCTCATCGATGATGCCTTGGATTGGTACAACCAACTTATAATTCATTCAATCACTAGTTTGGAGGATTTAATGAATGCTTTAGTTCAAGATTTATAAACTAGTGATCTTTTCCATCTCTTTACCAATTCCATTTTCCCTAAACTTTAATATTAGGTATGTTCTCTCTCTCTCTCTACATACATTGGAGGAGGCTATTGACCAAGCTAAATGACAAGATTTCCTTATGCATCAATTCAAGCCACCCTAACCTTTTATGGGTCCTTGTATCTTAAGAAAAAAATGTGAAATGCTAATAATTATGGTGTTACATATTTATATGAAACCATTCATAATGTTCAAGATGTCATTCCTACCTCTTCATTAGAATCAGCTTCCCCTTCTCAACAATATACTAATCCTCATTTATCTTCACCAAAAAACTTTAATGTTCATAAACCTCTATCCTTGGTTTAATTTCATAAGTATCTACCTAGGCCTCTTCCACGAGATCTTGACCCTACCCATTGTATGAAATATTGGTATGATCCTAACAAGTTTTTTTGGTTTCATGCTAGTTGGGCTCATTCTCATGAGACATATAAATAACTTCATTATTAGACATGGATTTTTTTCTTGGTCCTAATTTTGATCATGACTCTATCATTAAAAAGCATCAACAATCTTATGAAATTGCTTTTAAAGATTATAAATCACATGATAAAACTCAAGCCTTAAACCAAGCCAATGCTCATTTGGCTATCTACAAAGACCCTCTTCCTAATCATCAAGCTATTTAATACAATCAATAAAAACCCACCCCTTCCACTAATAATGTAGAAAGTCTTGTTGAACCAACTTCTAAAGAGAATTTGGTTAGCATGACTAATATGCAAAGGGTGGTTGATTCTATTGATTCCCAACCTATCTACACTCCATCTATAACATATCATGTTATCTATGATTCTTCTCCAATGCATTTAAATGTGTTGGGGTGAGATAAACTTATTAATTTTGATGATAAAATTTCCAATTTTCCCTTGGATAAAACTTCCTTTTCTATTTATACGACTCTTCTATCATCTTATAACAATAATTATAATTAATTTTCTACTAAAACTTCTACCAATTCTCAAAATCAACTTGAATCAACTACTTCACCATCATAACATGATTTTCAACCTTGTCCTAAACATTCTTATTTTTACCAAAAAAAATTCCAATGTACTTTCGATCCTCCTTTTAAGGACCTCCTTAATCATTATGTACCTATATCTAATAATCTTATTATGGTTTATGATGAGTGGGATCCCATCACGGAACTCACTAATCTCCTATCCCAAATTCCATTTCTTGAGCTTTTGATGACTTCTCCCCATCATAGAAACCTTATTATGTAACTATTATTTGAGATGAATGTCCCTCATCTTCCCATAGTAGGATGGGAGACAAACTTATCTAGATCTAAGGATAATATATTATAATAATGTGAAGAGATGTATATCAATGTTTATGAAACTATAAACACTTCTCTTTCCTTAAATTTTCCCATAAATTATATGATTCTTGATGAAATTTTTCTTCATGTAGATGATCCTCCCTTATTCAATAGTGTTCAAATAGGAGATATCCAAGTCAAGCATGCCTTGATTGTCAAGGGTTGTGGGACTTGGATTGCCTCTCTTGACTTCATTAAGACCCTTTGATATTCAGAATGCAATCTCAAGTATACATGTAGGACCTAATAAGGATATGATAGAAGTAAAATTACTCATCTAAGTTATGTGTGGCTTCCCATTACTATCCCACCTATCACCATTCAAGTGAAGGTGATTATTTTTAACTTTCCCCTTTCTTATAACATCTTGCTTGGTAAGCCATGGACTCACTATATGAGAGTTATTGCTTCTTTCACCTACCAATGCATTAAATTCCCACATAATAAATCCATTTTCATTATTTAGGGTGACACTAACCCTTGTAATTTCAAACAATTCCAAGACCATGGTGCCTTCAATATTCTTACTCTTGAACTTTTGCCTAGTGTTCCATTCTATGAGTCATAAAATATTAATTTTCTTGTTAATTCAACCTAAGGTTACAATGAGCATCCTAAACTCATTGGGAACATTCCACCTAACCTCTTAGATTTTTATGATGATGATCCCAATGAGATTAACCTAAAAATTAAAACTTTTGATCTCTCACCTCATCTCATCTCATAGTTTCTTGCTTTCTTACAACCTCATTCTCGCAAGCCTTCTTGCGATGATATTGTCATAGTCTTAACCAATACTTGATATCATATTCACCAAACTTCCTTGGATGATATAGTCATCCCTAATTGTGTTATTTATATTCATACCCTAGTTTATGATGATGGTTATTCCATAGATTATCTATTCTTAGGTGGTCTTGTACAAGCCCATGATGCCAAGATTATCCATTATCATTCTTCTTTACTTGAGTCTTTTCATGTATCATCCCATTTTCCTTTATTTATAGTTCCTAATTTTAGTATTTCTCCTCTTTATCATAGGTTAGAAATGGTGCCAAGACCTTTAGTTTATGAGGATCCTCATAGAAGTATGCTCATGGATCATGTTATGACTAGGCCTCACCATTTTGCTAGGTTCCCTGATCACCATAGTTGTTTTACTCTTGAGATTAGTGAGACCTTTCTTAGACATTATGTAGATTCCTATCTTCCTTCATTAGATCCCTTATCATTTCCCATTCATGTTCCCACTATAGTTGAGCCTATTATTTCTCCTACCATAGTTGATCATGTACCCTCTCTTATTGTTGTTGAGCTTACCCCTACTTCTCATCCCATTTCTCCTTCCATTGAGCCCAGTTTCGTTCCTCCTCCATCACCACCTTCACTTAGTGATGGTTTTATTACCTTGCCTAATATGTCTCATCTACCCATCACATGGGCTAACAAGTGTTCTCTAGCTTCTTCCATTCTTGTTATACCTTCTTCTATGAGTGCTTCTCCTAAGACCACTCATAAGTGTATATGTTGCTTCCATGGGATAAATAATCATTATTATACCCATTATCACAAGCTTTGGAAATATATTGGTACTTATCATCCTTCCTCTCCTAACTCAAATAAAGCCACACCTCCCTTGAAGGTTTTACCTAAATATATACCTAAGTATGGTGAGATATATTTTCTATGGCACAAATGTGACACCCATCACACTGATCATTACTACATCATTCAAAAGCACCTTAAAGATCATCTTATATCTATTACTAGACCTTATTATATTCTTCCCATAGGTCATTCCCACAATAATGCTTCTCCTTCTCCCATGGCTCCACCTCTAGTGGTTCTATCCCTACCTATGGTCCCTTCATCACCTTTTGTGCCTCAACCCATGATTCTTTCACCTATAAACCTTCCCTCACCTATGGATCCTTCTCAACTCATGATTCCTTCACCTATGGATCCTTATCCACCCATAAGTCCCTCACCTATGGATCCTTCTCCACCTTTGAGTCCCTCACTTATGGATCCTTCTCCACTCATGATTCTTTCACCCATAGATCCTTCTCTACTGGTGATTCTTGCATCGCCCATAGAGCCCACACCTATGAATTATCCCAAGCATCCCTTATTTGATTTTCCTTAGCACAATCCTTTGATCATTCCTACATTTTTAGTTAAGGATATTAGAAGAGAAGTATTTTCCCAATTTTTGTTAAAAATTGATGAGACATTAGTAGCATTTCATATCCAGCTTCATTGAGATTTATCAAATGTCTTGGATAATGTGTGTGAGAAAATTTATCAATATTTATGAGCACATGCATGGTGCCTTTACATTTTCATTTTTATTGGGCATGTGATATAATTTAATTACTTATCTATCTATTATATCATTTGACACTGTGTCAAATTTTTCTTATATGGTGATTATTTACTATTTGGTATTATATCTTGCTTATATTGTCATTTATCTTTGCATATGATTGTATTTTTTATCATTTCTTTCTCTCTTGAGTTTTGATTATTTTCTTGATTATCTCTAGTTTTCATAGATAATTATCATTGTGACTTGGTTATACAAACCCTATTCCCTTTGGTCCTTATCTCCTTTTACCATGTGATTAGTTAGCAAACAATGCATCTCATTATACATTCCTTTTATTGGTCCACTTCTGGATCTCCTTTTTCCCTTCATTTTTTGTAAAATAAGCATATACATGATTGAGACTTGAGATCACATGCTAGTTCATTATTAATCCCAAGTATCCTAGTGAATCTTTGTATTTAGTTACTTATATTATTTTAGCCTTACACTAAAGCTCATTTGTTTGTATCACTACATCTCTCATGATTGGTCATTCTAAATCCAGATGGAAGAGGAATATTCAAAAGCCATAAATAGTTAAAATCCAAATCATTTTACAAAAATAAATGATATTAAAGGCAAAAATATTCTAACAAGTCAAATCACACTAAAATATGTGATTCAAAGCACATCTCTTTATTCTAGTCAAAGATCAAACTCTATAGTTGGCCTCACACTAGAGCTAAGGTCCTTTGGGGTGTGGTAGACTAGTAGATAAGAAAAGGAGAATAAAAAATATGTTAGTGCTACCTACTTTCTCATGCAAGTACCAAATCTTTGTAGTAGATCAATAGTTTGGGGTCTTGAAGAATAGGGAACACATTGTGGGAAGCTAGGTAAATTTTAATTTTCTTGTACCAATATACCTTCATGAGTTGATCTTAGTATCACACTTATCTACCTACAAATTTTTGTATCTATAATAAATAGTTATCCTTTCTACATTGATGGTTACTATTCACTTAGTGTCTTCTTATATCCTTAGTATGCCTCATGTCTCCTAAGGTCTTCTCATAAGATGCCTAAGTCTTGATTTTTGCATTCCCTTTTTCATTCCCTATATCCTTCATATTTCCTATTGAGAAATATTATTTTTACTATTGATCACTCCCCTTGGAATTTCATTTGTGAGTTACTTTATAAGACCATGGATAGGACCTAGCCATCTTCACAAATTACTGCCTTTGTCCTTCCTATACCCATATCATTTGTTACCCTATTATCCCAATTTTTCCAACTCAGTGGTGTTCTCTTTTTGAGTTGTAGTGTAAGATTTCAGATAGGACTTGACATTCCTAACAAAATTTTCCAATAATAGAAGTCATAAACAAAATTACATGTGTCAAATATGAGAAAAGATGTGATTTTTTATTAATTCACACATCATTAACATGATTCCCAACTTTATTTAGTATGTTTTATGCTTACTTAATTTCTCTTTCACTTTTATCTTCTTATTTTCTGAGTGCATGGAAGAATACAACCCATTTCTTGAATTTTCAATACTTCCTACCTTGAATTAGTGTGATAAATTTAAGACTAATCTTTTGATAATTTTGTTTTTCTCTTATACATATTAACATGATTTAGTATAATTGATTGACTTAATTAATTTTTTTTTATACCATTTATGCCATTTTACATACCTTTCATTATATTACATTATTTCATACTTCCAAATATGATTTAGTATGATTTTACTTATTTTAATTTGGCTCAAAAATCTTTCACTTTGATTTAAGAACAAATTCCTTTTTACCATCTTGTTTTACAATCCCCTTGGTTATTTATACTTAGTCATTTTCTTGTTATTACACATTTTCCAACTTGAAATATTGTGTAGTACATTTTTGACTGATTATATTTTACCAAGTAATTTTGTTTTATTCTTACTTCATTTCTCTTTTGATTTTATTCTTCTTATTTTTTGAGTGCATGTAAGAATACAACCCATTTATTGAATTTTCAATACTTCCTAGATTGAATTAGTGTGATAAATTTCAAACCAATCTTTTACCAATTTTGATTTTCTCTTATACTTCTTAACATGATTTAGTATAAATCATTGACTTAGTTAATTTGTTTTTATACCATTTATTCCCTTTTACATACCTTCCATTATATTACATTATTTTCATACTTCCCAATGTGATTTAGTATTATTTTACTTGTTTTAATTTGGTGCAAAAATATTTCACTTTGATTTAAGAATAAATTCCTTTTTACCATCCCCTTGGTTCTTTATACTTAGTCATTTTCTTGTTATTACACATTTTCCAACTTGAAATAGTGTGTAGTACATTTTTGACTGATTATATTTTACCAAGTCCTTTTTGCCTATTATTTTTAACCATGCATGTTTTCTACATAATACTAGAAAAGAAACCACATATCATATATTTCCTATAATATATACAAAAAATCTAAATGCATGTGCTAGAAATAAATATATCCAAATCATCCGTAGCCACAACCATAATGATGACAACATAAAAAATAAACATCAATATGCCAAAATGATACATCATATTCTATCTCATGGCCTATCCATGCTACCTACCAAGGCATTAGTCTAACTCTTCTAAATAATACACTATATAGAGATTGTTTAAGATCTCAATCCCTCTACCTATCCTCATAGATGTGCTATCTACACCTATGCCTAGGCCAACTCAGTCTATGTCACTATATGAGCCTATGTCAACTAGGTCTACATCATAATATATGCCCATGCCATTTACATCATTGTATCTAGATGCATCTCTCTCCTCTACCAAGGCCCACCATGCTCATATCCCTCCTATACCCATATCTATTGGTGGGTTCATCCTCTCCCTTTGTGCTCTTATCTACCTTGCCACCTCCCTTGCTAAGTTAAACTAACTCACCTAACTTAGAGTAGATGGTACACTAGGTTCCTCTAACATAGTATGGTTATACAGCTATAGAGTCTCATCCACGATGTCATGGAGTAATCCTCTCATAAGGGACCCCATCTCTCCTCTCCATCCTTAATTATGAATTTAAAGTCACAATATCTATATACCTCTAGTCTCTATTTCAAAATGAAAAACTTAAGAAATAATTTACTCATCTTGATTACTTATTTGTGTCTCAGCCACTATAGTATCATCATCTATACAACCACCTAACATAGTATCTC
This sequence comes from Torreya grandis, assembly GCA_037957365.1. Taxonomy (NCBI): domain Eukaryota; kingdom Viridiplantae; phylum Streptophyta; class Pinopsida; order Cupressales; family Taxaceae; genus Torreya; species Torreya grandis. The sequence goes on along the minus strand of JARHVA010001278.1, from coordinate 1,910,145 downwards.
CATCTATGAGCCTCTTAGCACCTCTTTTATAGGTTGCCTCCTCAATTCAAATCTAAATGCCATGGCTTTCATCTTCCTCTAACCTACACCTAAGTGTCATCTCTATCATCTAACTCTCCTCTAGCTCACCTATTGGGTCCTTAGGGATGGTGATCCTATCCACACTCTCTCTTTCTCCTCCCACCTCCATCAACACCATGTATTTAGTTTTCATATCTCATCTCACTATGAAGCTAGTGGTGGTATCTCTAATGCCACTAACTCCACATATCTCTCCTCTTACTTTATTCCTTATCATATTTAACTAGTTCATAGATGTTCATGATGTGATCTGAGCATCGACCTCATCACTAGTGGTCTTAATCCCCTCTTCCCCCATAGCTCTCTCACATGGTAAGCCCACTACTTAGGAATCAATATTAGTGATACTAGATGAGGTAAGTCCATATATCATATCACCCATCCCACCAAATGTGGGTCTCTCCACCAAGTATAGTGTCTAATCACCTCTATCCTCACTATATCTAGTGAAATTATGTATGATATTGGCCATGTAGTTATTATGTGCCCATATGGTTACCACACTATGTCTATGCATCTTACCAAATATAGTGCTAATATGTGGGGCATGGACCATGCTACCTAGTCCTCTCTCCATATCCACACTTGAGGTGACCTATCATCAACCACATGAGGCAACCCAACTATCCTATACATAAAAAACCTCTCATAGATCCATGTTGTCAATAATATGATTAGTCCTATCAAATTATACCCTCTAACTAGTACCTCATATAGACCATTTATGATTTGGACCTAGATGACAAAGCCAATATCATATAGTATGCTCTCCTCTAGAATCTTCCTACTCAAGGCTACCATGAATAGTAGTAGTTTATCATTCAACTTATGACATAACACTCGTTGTATCACAAATCCTATCACAACCTTTCAAATATTTAGAATCTATGATGTATACATGTCAAACATACTAACTCACCTACCTCCTAATATTGTATCTGAGCTTGTATCCCACATAGCTAAGGCTCTCATCTCGTTTAGGCTATTTGGTATGCCTATAGTCATTGGTGCTTATATCACTAGTAGCCCTAGGATGTCATGCACATCCTCTAGTGTGATAGTTACCTCTACCATGTCCCTATCCACCTCCCATATAAAGGTGTTATTTAATCACTCCCAACATCCAAGGAACATGACTTATAAATCTAAACTCAAGGGAATCCTATACATGTCAACTATCCCTCCAAGGCCTATAGTTACTAGCCTAGCTCTATCACTATGGTTAGACAATCTAACATATCTAATAGCCATGAAACATCTACCAATCTCAAAAATCAAGGTTGTCCCTACAACCAATAAATAATAAAAGATGTATTAGATCATCCATGTCATGTATAATCATAATACATTATTTTTACAATTTCAATAAAAAATAAGCCTAAACTAATTTAATTTACTCATTATTACCTATTTTTAGTCTACTCAATCCTTTTTATCTTTAATTGATCATTTTAGGCCATTATAGCCTTATTTTAGCATTTTCATGCATTTTCGTACACTTCTAGTTCTTTGGTCAACCTAGTTTGACAAAAAATTCCCTATTTTTAGCTTTGTTGACTTAAAAATCTAAGTCAACCTCTTATTTTCCACTCCCTAGTACTGCATTATCATTTTGAAAATTTCAAGATAGTTGAAAATTTGTACTAGATTGGCAATATATAAAATGTATAGGGTTAGCACACACCTACTACATTGGTAGTGTTAGTTTTACCTATTTTTAGCCTATAGGGTCGAGTTGGTTGACCTAGTTGTTTTTTACTGTCGACCCCTTGCACTTTCTTAAAAAAGTGCTTTATTATAATTTTCTTCCTAATTCCTTCAAAACCATTTCTCTAATTGGTTTTTTCTACCTATAGAATCTATTTTTGATTCATTTTGACATCTAAAAATGCCAAAATTTACATTTTTATAAAAATACACTTAATTTAACAAAATACTCAAAAACTAGCTTAAGATTCATAGTTGCAAACCTATAGTGCACCCGCTACCACTCTTGGATCTCCTGCTCATCTATCTTATCATCTCCTCACCATCCTAGCTCATTTAATCTTTGTAGTTCTTTTTTATCTCCTTCACAAGTCAAAATTACCAAATGACTTCTCTTTTTCCCTATTTAAAAATACTTTTTAGCAATTCAAATTATTCAATTATTTTCCTACAGATTCCTTCGTTTGCCTATATCTTTGTGTCTACTCATCTATTTTTAAAACCATAAAATACCTTGGATTCATGTTGATGTAGAGAATATTTTCTAATATCATATGCCTATTTTATAAAACATTTGATTTTTGGTTATTTTTTGCACTAACTTCTACAAGTTCGCCTAGTTTTCTTCACATTGGATGCCTTCACACTTTTCTTGCAATCTATTTCTTTATCTACAGTACTAAGGTAAGTAAAGGTATGTATTTTTAAATTATGTCCTTTCGTTTATCTTATTTTCTACTTACTAAACTTTACTTAGCATCAACATTATGTGTTATCATGTTCTATTTATTGAAGCACCATCATGTGTTGCACTTATGTGACACATGATGAGCTTTGAGTGGGACATATGTATAAACATAATATTTTTAAAATTTTATCTATTAATAACACTTTATATCTTGTAAGAACCTATTGAGTCTTAATATCTCTAAGTGTATGCCTTAAGGGGTACACCAGGAAAGGGGTGGGCGTATCATTGGTGTTTCATAAGATTGTTGTTCCTTTTTCCATTTTCCATCTACACAATCATCTCTTAAAAACCATTTACCCTAATCTTATTATTCTCAACCTTACCCATTCCAGTATTTTACCATGTTTTATCCTCATTTTCTTACTTTAATTCACTTTTGGATAGTTTATTGGTTTGACCCTATCAAGTCTAGGGGTATTTTTCACTCTTTGAGTTTGGTATCCCTTTGGCTAACCTAGCTCAGACTTAGTGAATTATCCTAAAAAATATATAGGGTCAACTCGGTTGACCCTATACAACCAACCTTTTCAAAAGTATTTAGGGAAATATCTACCTGTTATAGGCTTAATTTACACCCTTGGAAAGGGTTCTTCAGGCTCCCTCCAATTGAGATATAATATTAGGACAACACCAGGCTATGGGTTACCTATGTTGGGGTTAAACCTTTGGAGTAGGTGAGCTTCTTCTTTGATGCTCACCTAAGATTGAAGTTAAGCCTAATGATTCACAAGAAAAGGGTTAGAAAGAGAGTATAGGATTCCAAGAAAGCTAAAAGGGTGATATACAAAAGTTAAGTGGATACTCACATAAGTTTAAACCCACACTAGATCAATAAAAGATAACTATGACTTACCCAGTCTCATAATATCACTAATTGCATAGTTATTTCATGGATGAGGTCCAAAATATAACATTTATCTAGACCTATAAATTAACTTGAGAACATATTCAAAGAGGCAAGCAGAAGGATAATAAACTAGGAAGAATATCCTTCATAAATTTACCATACACAAGCATACTAAACACTGATTTTAGGATAAGATATAGGCAAATAGTTGATCTTATTACTTCAAAAGGTAGTTCTTACAATATTTTGATATGGTTTAACCTTATCAAATGAGCACACTTTTGTAATAGTCTTAATGAGTATTCTTGTCTTAGAAATAAAATGCTAAATTTTTAAAAAAACTAAGAACCCTTATAATGGGAAAGAGACCAGGATATATAGAAGAAGAGAAAAAGCCTAAAATAAAGGGTGAGCATGTTATCAAAAAAAAAAAAAAATCTATACTAGGTCATTAAATGAACCTGATTCACCACCTTTTACTCCTTAGCTAATGGAAACATTGCCATTCATTTGATTAATCATAATGTTCTATATGGATTATTGAGTGAGAAGGTCCCCAAAGGCCTTAAGGATATAATAAATGCTTCTAGCCAGAGTTCCTAATACTAGATCTTTTCTTTGATACTTCATGCCAACTCATACTTAAAGACAAAAATTTATGATCATGGACCTAATTTAAACATTATTTGGTGCCTTTAGGCAGTTGCTTGTCAGGATTATGTCCATGTCAAAGAATAAATATATTTTGAATTAATTGCACGTCTACTTTATCTTCATTCTTTGATCATAGGTCTATCTATAGGTGGAAAACCAATTCAAGACTATTGGTTTTCCTATATTTTACATATTAGTATAGACCTATAGAAAATATAGTGTTTTTTGTAATTAGCATGTCTATAAAAACCATCCTTTCTTGGCAGGAACCCAAACTCGTATGTGTATACATGGATCCTCCTAAAAACATAGAACACTATTGTAATAACAACTATGCCCAAGCAAAAATACAAACCAAAGTTACATATTTTAACCATATTGGTGATCCATACATGTTCCTTGCATCCCACTACATTACCTATGTTATTCCATGGTATTTGAACCAATTCTAATGACATCAGAAGACCCTATAGAACCCTATGTTTCATAGTCAAAAATATATCTCTAACCCTCATCAAGAATCTTGGGCTCATCTTTAATCTGATTAGTTGTCAAAAATCAACTTAGCTCTTTAACAAGTTAACTCAACTCACTCCATCAATTTTAATTTATACAAAGGCTCACAGATCATCGATCTCCTATCAGTTGAATGTGTCCTTGACACTTATTAATCATACATTAATTTTTAATATTCATTGACCCTTTGACCACCACTAAATATTAGATCAAATTTATGATGCAACATGGACCATTGATATGCTAGGACCCACTATTTAAAAACCAATGACTAGTCTATGGTCTTAAAGTTGGCATCTTCTCTCCCATCGAATGACACTCACATGACCATCATTGACGGTTGTGTGATCATCAAAATTAATCTTAGTAGGGTTCTCTTATTTTGTCCTTAAATTTGATGTTGATGTGAATGTCCCATATTGTAGATCTATTTTCAAAGGCTCATTACTTGAAGAGAAAATGTCATGGAGGCCTCAAAATTTTAAGAGATGATCCTAAGGTCAAGAAGGACAAACCCATTTGATATGATAGCCCTAGGGGATTTTTAGGTGAAGATATTGAAGGCCCAAGCTAACTATTCCATAGATTTTCCATTATACATTGTAGTTATGGTCAATCCTTTTTAGCTAATTATGGGAAACTTAGTGAAAAATGATTGAAGGGCCAACTTTGCACATACATAAATTCATTTGTGATTTGGTAAAGGACCTGGGATTTGGTACATATGGTCTTGACACGAAAGTGCACAAACCTATATGAATAATTCTTATCAACTCATCCACACATGAGGTATCTAGTTTCAAAAAAATTCCTACTTATGCTTTCTTAATGATTCATCCAACCATGTAATAATTTCCTATGTGGTCCAAAAATGGCCAACATATTTGGTGACTCACAAGGAAGTATGTCTACTATGATGTAAGAAAATAGTCCATTATCTTATCTAGTCCATTAGGTATGGATTCATTAACTTTTATAACTGAGCTAAACCCCTCTTTGAAATAATAAGGATCAAAAGAAAAAAAACACAACAAAAATTCCTAAGGCACATTGGAAAAAGAAACAATAAAGCAAAAAAGAAAAGTGCACAAGGCACCAAGAGGAAAGAAAAATCTACTCTAATATCTACAATATGTTACAATGGATGCAATGTTATTCAATAATATAGATTAAAATGAATTCCATTGACTATAATGGGTAATACCTCTCCATCCAATTTGGCAAGCTAAAAAACATTAGGTTCTTTACATTTATGGATCAAATAAGGAGCACTCCACAAATTGTCAAACTTGGTATGGTTTCCTAGTTTGGCCTTATTTAAATCCTATTTAAGGACTAAGTCCCCTTCCTTAAAGCTCTTTATTTTAGCTCTTTTGTCAAAATCCTTCTTGACCTGAGCTTTATGGGATTCCAAAGTTTTCATAGTAAGGTCTCTAGTCTCTTCTAGGTCTATGAGTTCTACCATCCTCACATTCATGGGCTCATCCTCTGCCAACTCAAGTTGATGAACTAATTCTAATGAAGGAGGCTCAAGGGAGATAGGCAATTTGTATTCCCTTCTATACACAAGAACATATGGAGAACTACCAATGGTAGTTTTAGGAGTCACCCTATCAGCCCACAAAGCTATTTTAAGCTTTGTGTGTTATGTCCTCTTATTTTATCCAATGGTCCTCTTGATGATCTTCAACAAAATCTTGTTTGTGGACTCTGCTATTCCATTTCCTTGAGGATAGTAGTTAGAATAAGTTTTGAGGTAGATTCCCAACATGAGAGCCTATTCACTTGTCTTCATACCATGGAATGTTAATATATTATAGAAATTATGGTGGTTGGGACATCAAACCTAGTTATGAGGTTGTCATATAAATCCAAGATTTTTGCTTCACTAGCTTCCTTCAAAGCAATGGCTTTCACCCACCTAGTGAAGTAGTCAATTGTAGTGAGCACCCATATATGTCCTACACTTAATGGTCTATTTATTATCCCTATGAATTCTAACCCTCATTACATGAATGGTTGCTCCACCTAAATAGGATTGAGTGAGAATGCCACCAGTTTTTTCTTTCCTATAAAGAGGGCACACTTATGGCATTTTATAAGACATGCATGAGAATATTTGAAAATGTTAGGATAGTAAGAACCATTTATCATTACTTTATGTTTAATTTTTTGGGTGAAAATTTCCTCCTTCAAGTCCATCATGGAACTACTCCAAGAGTTTGGTTACCTAGTCATCATCTATAAATCTAAGGAGTACCCCATTGAGGTCTTTTCTAAAAATAACACTATAAAATTAATGTATAAGGTATAGATTAAATCCTAAAATACCTTCTTTTAGCTTTATCCAAACCTTGTGGTAATTTTCTTATTACTAAGAAGTGAGCCATATCTTGAAGCCATCTCTTCTAAGGTGGGAGTGTACTTGCCTATGAGTTTTCTTGGGTCACCAAAATATCTTATTTATCCTTTTAGAGTTCATTCACCATGTGCTCATATAAGCCCTTTCCCTTGACCATCTTGGGGAACTTGATATCTACATCATACTCCATGAATTTTATGAGCTAGCCTATCTCTTCTCATTAAAATATATGTTAAGGAGGAAATCCCTCACTCTAGGATGGGACACCATAAGATGGATCATGATGTTAGAGAGCATGGTTCTAAATTTCATGAGTCTTGTCAAGGCATGAAGAACTCATTTCTCAATGAAAGTGTACCTCACACCACACCCTTCTATTCCTTGAATAAAAAGGTAATTGGATACTCCATTACTTTACTATTCTTATGCATAAACATAGTTGATATGTTTTCAATGTTAGCAAAGGTGTACATTTTGAAGTCTTTGGAGAAATTAGGATTTAAAAGTGAGGGTGCTTGGGTAATTACCTAATTGATGGATTCAAAATTTGTCCTACCTTCATCAAATCAAGTAAACAATTGGATCTTATTCATCATAGTAGTGATAGGCATGACCAGGTTTACAAAAATAGGTATGAACCTTCTCATAAAGTTGATCATCCCAAGGAAGCTCTAGATCCCTTTTCTATGCTTTGGTAGGGATAAGGCTAAGATAACACTTACTCTATAAGGGCCAATAGATAATCCTTACTTTGAAATAATATGACCCAATAATTTTCCCTTATGTATAGAGAACACACATTTTTGGGGGTTTATAGAGATCCCATACTCTTAACATCTTTGGAAAACCATCCTTAGATGGTCTATGTGCTCACTAGCATTATTGTAGAAGACTGTAACATCATTCGAGTAAACCAACACCATTTGATTTAATAATCCTTGGAAGACCATGTCCATTTCAAATTTAAAAGGTTGTTTCTATATTAGATAATCCAAAGGGCATCTTTTGATAAGTAAAATTACCCCACTTGGTGGTGAAGGTAGTTTTCTACTGGTCCTCTTCTCTCATTAGCACTTGGTTTTAACTTGAATATCCATCTAAGAGAGAGAACCATTTTGAGCCAATAAATACTTGTAGGAGTTACTCCATATATGGTAGAGGGTAATGGTCCTTCAAACAAACCCTATTAAGATCTCTAAGGTCCACACAAAGTCTAATCTCCACACTCTTATTTTTGATGGGTACTAGATTAGCTACCCATGAGGAGTGTTTGATGGGGAAGATGATCCTATATTCCACAAGCTTGGTCATCTCATTTCTCATGAAATCTTTAATATAGGGATTTATGGGCCTCTAATTTTACCCAATAGACTTGGCATCATCCTCTAGCTCTATTTTGCATTGTGCTAGATTAGGATAAAATCCTTTTAGGTCACTATACTTCCAAGTAAAAATTGCATATTCATTATATAGCTCTATGAAAGCATGATTTTCTTCTTTAGTGCTTACCTTTCCAAGTTTGAGAAGCTTATCCTCAAGGATAATAACTATTTCATAGTCCTCCTTATTAGTTGACATCACTACTTTATCCTTCCTCATATGGTCCCCTTCATGAAATAGGAACTCTAGGGTGACTAGCCCTTTAGGAAGATTGTTGGACCTTAACTGGACAATCTCCTCCCCATACTTGTGCTACAACTTTTCTTTATTGAGGGAAGAGAATTTTTCTTCTTACTGCAAGAAACATAGAATATTTTGTCATTTTCAAAGACATACCAATGACTTTCATTATCTACCATTGATGGTCTTACTACCACTTTGACATGCAGTTGAACTTGGTTCCTTTTAATTCATTGGGGATGTCAAAATGAGCCCCCATAGCTTCTAGCCTATCAAAATTTTGATTTTGGCCTCTCAACACTAATTATATGTTGAAAGACTCAAAGTCTTGAATGAGGTCCCACACTCTATGTTTATATGACTTCATTACAGGGTTCTTTATGGAATTCTAACCTCTGACTTGGTGCACAACCTTCACTATCCCCATAGACTTTCAACTACTTGATCTTTTTCTCATTATCCCATTAAAGGCCATGGATGAGACCCTCATGTTTTGCTACATTGTATAAGTAATTGAATTGGAAAATATATGAAGAGAAGTATTTAGCATTTTAAGGGTAAATTATCATGACACTAGAACCCACTCCATGCTTTCTCCCTGAGCCATCAAAGAATAAATTTCATAAACCACTAGCATCTTCTTGAGGCCTCATGATGGATGGCATAGGTTGATCTTCTTCATGAAAATTAAAAACACCAAAGTCTCTTTATTCAACACCTTCTAAAGAGACTTTGAATAAATGAAAAGGTGGTAAATAAAGAGACTTTGGTGTTTTCTATCATTTAACTCTCCTCTAGCTCACCTATTAGGTCCTTACAGATGGTGATCCTATCCACTCTCTCTCTTACTCCTCCCAAATCCATCAACACCATGTATTTAGTTGTCATATCTCATCTCACTATAGGTCTAGTGGTGTTATCTCTTATGCCACTACCTCCACATGTCTCTCCTCTTACTTTGTTGTTTATCATGTTCAACTAGTCCATGGATGTTCATGATGTGATCTGAGCATCGACCTCATCACTAGTGGCTTTAATCCCCTCTTCTCTCATAGCTCTCTCACATGGTAAGCCCACTACTTGGGAAACAATATTAGTGATAATAAATGAGGTAAGTCCATATATCTTAGCACCCATTCCACCAAATGTGGGTCTCTCCACCAAGTATAGTGTCTAATTACCTATATCCTCACTATATCTAGTGTAATTATGTACCATCTTGGCCATGTAGTTAGTATGTGCCCATGTGGTTGCCACACTATGTCTATGCATCTTACCAAATATAGTGATAGTATTTGGGGCATGGCCCATGCTACCTAGTCCTCTCTCCATATCCACACTTGAGGTGACCTATCATCGACCACATGAGGTAACCCAACTATCCTATACATAAAAAACCTCTCATAGATCCATGTTGTCAATAATATGATCAGTCCTATTGAATTATACCCTCTAACTAGTACCTCATATAGACCATGTATGATTTGGACCTAGATGAAAAATCCAAGATCATATAGTATTCCCTCCTCTAGAATCTTCTTACTCAAGTCTACCATGAATAGTAGTAGTTTGTCATTCAACTTATGACATAACACTTGTTTTATCACAACTCCTATCACAACCTTTCAAATATCTAGAATTTATGATGCATACATATCAAACATACTAACTTAGCTACCTCCTAATATTGTATTTGAGCTTGTATCCCACATAACTAAGGCTTTCCTCTCCTTTAGGTTGTTTAGTATGCCTATAGTCACTGGTGCTTCTATCACCAGTATCCCTAAGATGTCATGCACATCCTCTAGTGTGATATTTACCTCTACCATGTCCCTATCCACCTCCCATATAAAGGTGTTAGTCAATCATTCCCAACATCCAAGGAACATGACTAATAAATCTGAACTCAAGGGAATCCTATACATGTCAACTATCCCTCCTAGGCCTATAGTTACTAGCCTAGCTCTATCACTATGGTCAGACACTCCAACATATCTAATAGCCATGAAACATCTACCAATCTCTAGAATCAAGGTTGTCCCTACATCCAAGAAATAATAAAATATGTATTAGATCATCCATGTCATGTATAATCATAATACATTATTTTTACAATTTCAATAAAAAACAAGCCTAAATTGATTCACTTCACTCATTATTACCTATTTTTAGCCTACTCAATCCTTTTTATCTTTAATTGATCATTTTTGGCCATTATAGCCTTATTTTAGCATTTTTCATTCATATTCGTATACTTCTAATTCTTTGGTCAACCTAGTTTGACAAAAATTTCCCTATTTTTAGCTTTGTTGACTTAAAAATCTAAGTCGACCCTCTTATTTTCCACTCCCTAATACTGCATTATCATTTTGGAATTTTCAAGATAGTTGAAAAACTATACTAGGTTGGCAATCTATAAAATGTATAGGGTTGGTACACACCTACTACGTTAGTAGTGTGAATTTTACCTATTTTTAGCCTATAGGGTCAAGTGGGTTGACCTAGTTGTTTTTTACTGCCGACCCCTTGCACTTTCTTAAAAAAGTGCTTTATTTTAATTTTCTTCCTAATTCCTTCAAACCCATTTCCCTAATTGGTTTTTCCTACCTATAGAATCTAGTTTTGATTTATTTTGACATCTAGAAATGATAAAATTTACATTTTTATAAAAATACACTTAATTTAATAAAATACTCAAAAACCAGCTTAAGATTCACAATTGCATACCTATAGTGCACCCGTTGCCACTCTTGGAGCTCCTCATCATCTATCTTATCATCTCCTCACCATCCTAGCTCATTTAATCTTTGTAGTTCTTTTTTATCTCCTTCACAATTCAAAATGACCAAATGACTTCTCTTTTTCCCTATTTAAAAATACTTTTCAGCAATTCAAATTCTTCAATTATTTTCCTACAAATTTATTCATTTGCCTATATATTTGTGTCTACTCATCCATTTTTAAAGCCATAATATACATTAGATATATACAATATGTTACAATGGATGCACTTCTATTCAATAATATGGATTAACATTAATTGCATTGACTAGAATGGGCAATACCTCTCCATCCAATTTGGCAGGCTAAAAAACATTGTGGTCTTTACATTTATGGATCAAATAAGGACCACTCCACAAATTTTCAAACTTGGTATGGTTTACTAGTTTGGCCTTATTTAAGTACTATTTAAGGACTAAGTCCCCTTCCTCAAAGCTCTTTATTTTAGCTCTTTTGTCAAAATCCTTCTTGACCTGAGCTTGATGTGATTCCAAAGTTTTCATAACAAGGTCTCTAGTCTCTTCTAGCTCCATGAGTTATACCATCCTCACATTCATGGGCTCATCCTCTGTCAATTCAAGTTGATGAGCTAATTCTAATGTAGGAGGCCAAAGGGAGATAGTCAATTTGGATTCCCTTCTAAACACAATAACATATGGAGAACTACCAATGGTAGTTTTAGGAGTCACCCTATCAGCCCATCTAGATATTTTAATCTTTGTGTGTCATGTTCTCTTATTTTATTCCATGGTCCTCTTGATGATCTTCAACAAATTCTTATTTGTGGACTCTGTTATTACATTTCCTTGAGGATAGTAGTTAGAAGAAGTGTTGAGGTAGATTCACAACTTGAGAGCCTATTCACTTGTCTTCATACCAAGTAATGCTAATCCATTATATAAATTATGGTGGTTGGGACATCAAACCTAGTTAAGAGGTTGTCATATAAATCCAAAATTTTTGCTTCACTAGCTTCCTTCAAAGCAATGGCTTTCACCCACCTAGTGAAGTAGTCAGCTATAGTGAGCACCCATATATGTCCTACACTTGATGGTGTATTTATTATCCCTATGAAGTCTAGCCCTCTTTACATAAAGATTTTCTCCACCTAAATAGGATTGAGTGAGAATGCCACTAGTTTTTGCTTTCTTGAAAAGAGGGCACACTTATGGCATTTTCTAAGACATGCATGAGGATATTTGAAAATGTTAGGATAGTAATAACCGTCCCTCATTACTTTATTTTTAGTGGTTTTGGGTGAAAATGTCCTCCTTCAAGTCCATCATGGAACTACTCCAAGATTTTGGTTAAATTAATGTATAAGGTATAGATTAAAGCCTGAAATACCTTCTTTTGGATTTATCAAAACTTTGGGGGAATTTTCTTGTTACTAAGAAATGAGCCATATATTGAAGCCATATCTTCTAAGGTGGGAGTGTACTTGAATATTAGTTGTCTTGGGTCACCTACATAGCTTAATTATCATTTTAGAGTTCATTCACCATGTGCTCATATAAGCCGTTGCCCTTGACTAGCTTGGTAAATTTTATATCTACATCATACTCTATGAATTTTATGATCTAGCCTATCTCTTCTGATTAAAATATATGTTAAGGAGGAAATACCTCACTCTAGGATGGGACACCATAAGATGGATGATGTTGTTAGAGAGCATGGGTCTAAATTTCTTGAGTCTTGTCAAGGCATCAAGAACTTATTTCTCAATGAAAGTGTACCTCACATTATACCCTTCTAGTCCTTGAATAAAAAGGTAATTAGATGCTCCATTACTTTACTATTATTATGCATAAACATAGTTTATATGTTTTCAATGTTATCAAAGGTTTACATTCTGAAGTCTTTAGAGAAATTAGGATTTAAAAGTGAGGGTGCTTGGGTGATTACCTACTTGATGGATTCAAAATTTGTCCTACCTTCATCGAACCAAATAAAAACTTGGATCTTATTCATCATAGCGGTGATAGGCATGACTAGGTTTAAAAAAATAGGTATGAACCTTCTCATAAATTTGATAATCCAAAAGAAGCTCTAGATCCCTTTTCTATGCTTTAACAAGGATAAGGCTAAGATATCACTTACTCTATCAGCATCAATAGATAATACTTATTTTGAAATAATATGAGCCAATAATTTTCCCTCATGTATAGAGAACACACATTTTTGGGGGTTTATAGAGATCCCATATTCTTAACATCTTTGTAAAACCATCCTTAGATGGTCTATGTGCTCACTAGCATTATTGTAGAAGATTGTAATGTCATTCGAGTAAATTAACACTATTTGATTTAATAATCCTTGGAAGACCATGTCCATTTCCATTTTAAATTTTTTTGACATATTAGACAATCCAAAGGGCATCTTTTGATAAGTAAAAGTCCCCCACTTGGTGGTGAAGGTAGTTTTTTTACTGGTCCTCTTCTCTCATTAGCACTTGGTTTTAACTTGAATATCCATCTAAGAGAGAGAAACATTTTGAACCAACAACTACTTGTAGGAGTTACTCCATAGATGGTAGAGGGTAATGGTCCTTCAAAAAAACCATATTAATATCTCTAAAGTCCACACATAGTCTAATCTCCACACTCTTATTTTTGCTAGGTACTAGATTAGCTACCCATGAGGAGTGTTTTATGGGGAAGATGATCCTATACTCCACAAGCTTGGTCATCTCCTTTCTCATGAAATATTCACTATTGGGATTTATGGGCCTCTAATTTTACCCAATAGAATTAGATCATCCTCTAGCTCTATTTTGCATTGGGCTATATTAGGATCAAATCCCTTTAGGTCACTATACTTACAAGTAAAAATATTTGCATATTCCTTATAGAGCTCTCTAAAATCATGCTTTTCATCTTTAGTGCTTACCTTTCCAAGTTTGAGAAGCTTATCCTCAAGGATAATAACTATTTCATAGTTCTCCTTATTAGTTGACATCACTGTTGTATCCTTCCTCATATGGTCCCCTTCATGAAATAGGCCTTTTAGGGTGACTAGCCCTTTAGGAAGATTGTTGGAACTTAATTGGACAACCTTCTCCCCATACTTGTGCTACAACTTTTCTTTGTTGAGGGAAGAGAATTTTTCTTCTTACTACAAGAAACATAGAATATGTTTGTCATTTTCAAAGACATACCAGTAAATTTCATTATCTACCATTGATGGTCTTACTACCACTTTGACATGCAGTTGAACTTGGTTCCTTTTAATTCATTGGGGATGTCAAAATGAGCCCCCATAGCTTCTAGCCTGTCAACATGTTGATTTTGGCCTCTCAACACTGATTAGATGTTGAAAGACTCAAAGTCCTCAATGAGGTCCCACACTCTATGTTTATATGACTTCATTACAGGGTTCTTTGTGGAATTCTAACCTCTGACTTGGTGCACAACCTTCACTATCCCCATAGACTTTCAACTACTTGATCTTTTTCTCATTATCCCATTAAAGGCCATGGATGAGACCCTCATATTTTGCTACGTTGCATAAGTAATTGAATTAGAAAATATATGAAGAGAAGTATTTGGCATTTGAAGGGGAAATTATCATGACACTAGAACCCACCCCATGCTTTCTCCTTGAGCCATCAAAGAATAAATTCCATAAACCACTAGCATCTTCTTGAGGCCTCGTGATGGATGGCATAGGTTGGTCTTATTCATGCAAATAGAAAACACCAAAGTCTCTTTATTCAACACCTTCTAAAGGGACTTTGAATAAATGTAGAGGTGGTCAATAAAGATACTTTGGTATTTTCTATCATTTAACTCTCCTCTAGCTCACCTATTGAGTCTTTACAGATGGTGATCTGATCTACTCTCTCTCTTGCTCCTCCCAACTCCATCAACACCATGTCTTTAGTTGTCATATCTCATGTCACTATGGATCTATTGGTGGTATCTTTGATGCCACTACCTCCACATGTCTCTCCTCTTACTTTGTTCTTTATCATGTTCAACCAGTCCATGGATGTTCATGATGTGATCTGAGCATCGACCTCATCACTAGTGGCCTTAATCCCCTATTTTCCCATAGCTCTCTCACATGGTAAGCCCACTACTTGGGCACCAATATTAGTGATATTATATGAGGTAAGTCCATATATCCTAGCACCCATTCCACCAAATGTGGGTCTCTCCACTAAGTATAGTGTCTAATTACCTCTATCCTCATTATATCTAGTGTAATTATGTACCATCTTGGCCATGTAGTTAGTATGTGCCCATATGGTTGCCACACTATGTCTATGCATCTTACCAAATATAGTGATAGTATGTGGGGCATGGCCCATGCTACCTAGTCCTCTGTCCATATCCACACTTGAGGTGACCTATCATCGACCACATGAGGTAACCCAACTATCCTATACATAAGAAACCTCTCATAGATCCATGTTGTCAATAATATAATCAGTCCTATCAAATTCTACCCTCTAACTAGTACCTCATATAGACCATGTATGATTTGGACCCAAATGAAAAATCCAAAATCATATAGTATTTCCTCCTCTAGAATCTTCCTACTCAAGTCTACCATGAATAGTAGTAGTTTGTCATTCATCTTATGACATAACACTTGTTGTATCACAACTCCTATCACAACCTTTCAGATATCTAGAATTTATGATGCATACATATCAAACATATTAACTCAGCTACCTCCTAATATTGTATTTGAGCTTATATCCCACATAGCTAAGGCTCTCCTCTCCTTTAGGTTGTTTGGTATGCCTATAGTCACTGGTGCTTCTATCACCAGTATCCCTAAGATGTCATGCACATCCTCTAGTGTGATATTTACCTCTAATATGTCCCTATCCACCTCCCATATAAAGGTGTTATTTAATCACTCCCAACATCCAAGGAACATGACTTATAAATCTAAACTCAAGGGAATCCTATACATGTCAACTATCCCTCCTAGGCCTATAGTTACTAGCCTAGCTCTATCACTATGGTCAGACACTCCAACATATTTAATATCCATGAAACATCTACCAATCTCTAGAATCAAGGTTGTCCCTACAACAAAGAAATAATAAAATATGTATTAGATCATCCATTTCATGTATAATCATAATACATTATTTTTACAATTTCAATAAAAAATAAGCCTAAACTGATTCAATTCACTCATTACCTATTTCTAGCCTACTCAATCATTTTTATATTTAATTGATCATTTTGGGCCATTATAGCCTTATTTTATCATTTTTCATGCATATTCGTACACTTCTAATTCTTTGGTCAACCTAGTTTGACAAAAATTTCCCTATTTTTAGCTTTGTTGACTTAAAAATCTAAGTCAACCCTCTTATTTTCCACTCCCTAATACTGCATTATCATTTTGGAATTTTCAAGATAGTTGAAAAACTCTAATAGGTTGGAAATATACAAAATGTATAGGGTTGGCACACACCTACTACGTCAATAGTGTGAATTTTACGTAGTTTTAGCCTATAGGGTCGAGTGGGTTGACCTAGTTGTTTTTTTCTGCCGACCCCTTGCACTTTCTTAAAAAAGTGCTTTATTTTAATTTTCTTCCTAATTCCTTCAAACCCATTTCCCTAATTTGTTTTTCCTACCTATAGAATCTAGTTTTGATTTATTTTGACATCTATAAATTCTAAAATTTACATTTTTATAAAAATACACTTAATTTAACAAAATACTCAAAAACTAGCTTAAGATTCACATTTGCATACCTATAGTGCACCCGCTGCCACTTTTGGAGCTCCTCATCATCTATCTTATCATCTCCTCGCCATCCTAACTCATTTAGTCTTTGTAGTTCTTTTTTATCTCCTTCATAATTCAAAATTACAAAATGACTTCTCTTTTTCCTTATTTAAAAATACTTTTCAGCAATTCAAATTATTTAATTATTTTCCTACATACCTTATTTTGCCTTTATATTTGTGTCTACTCATCCATTTTTAAAACCATAAAATACATTAGATATATACAATATGTTACAATGGATGCACTTCTATTCAATAATATGGATTAAAATTAATTCCATTGACTAGAATGGGTAATACCTCTCCTTACAATTTGGCAAGCTAAAAAACATTGTGGTCTTTACATTTATGGATCAAATAAGGACCACTCCACAAATTGTCAAACTTGGTATGGTTTCCTAGTTTGGACTTATTCAAGTCCTATTTAAGGACTAAGTCCCCTTCCTCAAAGCTCTTTATTTTAGCTCTTTTGTCAAAATCCTTCTTGACCTGAGCTTGATGTGATTCCAAATTTTTCATAACAAGGTCTCTAGTCTCTTCTAACTCCATGATTTCTACCATCCTCGCATTCATGTTCTCATCCTCTATCAATTCAAGTTGATGAGCTAATTATAATGTAGGAGGCTCAAGGGAGATGGTCAATTTGGATTCCCTTCTAAACATAAGAACATATGGAGAACTACCAATGGTAGTTTTAGGAGTTACCCTATCAGCCCACAAAGATATTTTAAGCTTTGTGTGTCATGTCCTCTTATTTTATTCCATGGTCCTCTTGATGATCTTCAATAAATTCTTGTTTATGGGCTCTATTATTCTATTTCATTAAGGATAGTAGTTAGAAGAAGTGTTGAGGTAGATTCCCAACTTGAGAGCCTAGTCACTTGTCTTCATACCAAGGAATGCTAATCCATTATAGAAATTATGGTGGTTGGGACATCAAACCTAGTTATGAGGTTGTCATATAAATCCAAGATTTTTGCTTCACTTTCTTCCTTCAAAGCAATGGCTTTCACCCACCTAGTGAAGTAGTCATCTATAGTGAGCACCCATATATGTCCTACACTTGATGGTGTATTTATTATCCCTATGAAGTCTAACCCTCATTACATAAAGAGTTGCTCTACCTAAATAGGATTGAGTGAGAATGCCACTAGTTTTTGCTTTCCTGCAAAGAGGGCACACTTATGGCATTTTCTAAGACATGCTTGAGAATATTTGAAAATGTTAGGATAGTAATAACCATCCCTCATTACTTTATTTTTAGTGGTTTTGGGTGCAAATCTCCTCCTTCAAGCCCATCATGGAACTACTCCAAGAGTTTGGTTACCTAGTCATCATCTATAAACCTAAGGAGTACCCCATTGAGGTCTCTTATAAAAATAAAACCATAAATTAATGTATAAGGTATAGATTAAAGCTTGAAATACCTTCTTTCAGATTTATCAAAACTTTGGGGGAATTTTCTTGTTTCTAAGAAGTGAGCCATATCTTGAAGCCATCTCTTCTAAGGTGGGAGTGTACTTGCCTATGAGTTGTCTTGCGTCACTAAATAGCTTAATTTTTATTTTAGATCTCATTCACCATGTGCTCACATAAGCCCTTTTCCCTTGAAAATATTGGTGAACTTGATATCTATGTCATACTCCATGAATTTTATGATCCAACCTATCTCTTCTCATTCAAATATTTGTTAAGGAGGAAATCCCTAACTCTAGGATGGGACACCATAAGATGGATCATGTTGTTATAGAGCATGGGTATAAATTTCTTGAGGCTTATCAAGGAATCAAGAACTTTTTTCTTAATGTAAGTGTACCTCACAACATACCCTTCTAGTCCTTGAAAAAAAAGGTAATTGGATGCTCCATTACTTTACTATTTCTATGCATTAGCATAGTTGATATGCTTTCAATGATAGCAAAGGTGTGCATTTTAAAGTCTTTGGAGAAATTAGGATTTAAAAGTGAGGGTGCTTGGGTAATTACCTACTTGATGGATTTAAAATTTTTCCTACCTTCATCAAACCAAGTAAACACTTGGCTCTTATTCATCATAGCAGTGATAGGCATGACCAGGTTTACAAAAATAGGTATGAACCTTCTCATAAAGTTGATCATCCCAAGGAAGCTCTAGATCCCTTTTCTATGCTTTGGTAGGGATAAGGCTAAGATAACACTTAGTCTATCAGGGTCAATAAATAGTCCTTATTTTGAAATAATATGACCCAATAATTTTCCCTCATGTATAGAGAACACAATTTTTTGGGGATTTAAAGAGATCTCGTACTCTCAACATCTTTGGAAAACCATCCTTAGATGGTCTATGTGATCACTAGAATTATAGTAGAAGACTATAATGTCATCTGAGTAAGCCAACACCATTTGATTTAATAATCCTTGGAAGACCATGTCCATTTCCATTTGAAAGGTTTCTACTACTTTAGACAATCCAAAGGGCATCTTTTGATAAGTGAAAGTCCCCCACTTGGTGGTGAAAGTAGTTTTTTACTGGTCCTCTTCTCTCATTAGCACTTGGTTTTAACTTGAATATCCATCTAAGAGAGAGAAACATTTTGAACCAAGAACTACTTTTAGGAGTTACTCCATATATGGTAGAGGGTAATGGTCCTTCAAATAAACCCTATTAATATCTCTAAAGTCTAAACACAATCTAATCTCCACACTCTTATTTTTGATAGGTACTAGATTATCTACCCAAGAGGATTGTTTGATGGGGAAGATGACCCTATATTCCACAAGCTTGGTCATCTCCTTTCTCATGAAATCTTCAATATTAGGATTTATGGGCCTCTAATTTTTCCCAACAGACTTGGCATCATCCTATAACTCTATTTTCTGTCAGTCTAGATTAGGATCAAATCCCTTTAGGTCACTATACTTCCAAGTAAAAATATTTGCATATTCAATATAGAGCTCTATGAAAGTGTGCTTTTCAGCTTTAGTGCTTACCTTTCTAAGTTTGAGAAGATTTTCCTTAAAGATAAGAACTATTTCATAGTTCTCCTTATTAGTTGACATCACTACTTTATCCTTCCTCATATGGTCCCATTCATGAAATAGGCCTTCTATGGTGACTAGCCCTTTAGGAATATTATTGGACCTTAATTGGACAATCTCCTTCCCATACTTGTGCTACAACTTTTCTTGATTAAGGGAAGAGAATTTTTCTTCTAATTGCAAGAATCATAGAATATGTTTGTCATTTTCAAAGACCTACCAATGAGATTCATTATCTACCACTGATGGTCTTACTACCACTTTGACATGCATTTGAACTTGGTTCCTTTTAATTCATTGGGGATGTCAAAATGAGCCCCCATAGCTTCTAGCCTATCAACATGTTGATTTTGGCCTCTCAACACTGATTAGATGTTGAAAGACTCAAAGTCCTCAATGAGGTCCCACACTCTATGTTTATATGACTTCATTACAGGGTTCTTTGTGGCATTCTAACCTCTAACTTGGTGTATAACCTTTCGTATCCCCATAGACTTTCAACTACTTGATCTTTTTCTCATTATCCCATTAAAGGCCATG
The DNA here is from genome assembly GCA_037957365.1 of Torreya grandis. NCBI lineage: Eukaryota > Viridiplantae > Streptophyta > Pinopsida > Cupressales > Taxaceae > Torreya > Torreya grandis. Next base: position 1,889,508 of record JARHVA010001278.1, on the reverse strand, counting down.
GATGAGACCTCATATTTTGCTACATTTTAGAAGCAATTGAATTTAAACTATATGAAGAGAAGTATTTATAATTTTAAGGAGAAATTATCATGACACTAGAACCCACCCCATGATTTTTCCTTGAGCCATCAAATAACAAATTCCATAAACCACTAGCATCTTCTTGAGGCCTCATGATGGATGGCATAGGTTGGTCTTCTTCATGCAAATAGAAAACACCAAAGTCTCTTTATTCCACAACTCATATAGAAACATGTTTGGTACCTCTTCTAGAAGAGTGTTTAAATCTTACCCCATTGAAAATTCATCCTCATCAATGATGGTGAAATTGATGTTGACATTGCCTAGCCCATAAGGTTTTATATGTAATTATGAAAAAAGGCTCAGCCTTGATTGACACCTTGGTCATATACCTTGTCCTAAAGGCCATATAGGACCAATCTATTTCAAGGTATCCCCTATATCTATTTTGTATTATTTAGATTCACACAGTGCAAAGTAAGGAGGTACATCCAAGACCAATACATCTGGGGCTATCAAGACACTAGGACAAGCTTGCAAGATCATATTGAGATCCTTGATTATATGAGATAGTTTAGGAGAATAACCATCAAGTTACATCACTCCTTTGCACTATGGCTCATATTTTAGACCAAGATGATCAGCTATGGACTTTAACATCACTAAGGTACTAGCCCCACTATCTACCAAAAAATTATACACTAGAGAGTTTCCAATGATTACTGAAATATAAATGGTAGGAGGCTTAACTACTTTAGTTGATTGTCCTTCCTCATGTCCTGTGGATGCATTGGTGAAACTTCATTCACATTACTTGATGGCTTGGATGTAATATTCATAACATTAACCTGAGATAAACCTTCCTAGAGAATGTCTACTTGGACAAACATGGAGAGCATATCCCAAATGGGCACACTCACATTTAAATTCTTCATTTGTTCAACAATGTTGATGGGTGAACCACCAGCCTTTTTTGTGATTTTTGAGCCACCACTCTTGTTTGTTAAATTTGTAAGCCTTAGGGGACAAAAGGATTCCTTTGGCTCTAATATTTTATAGGTACTAGAATATTTTGAGTGACATCAAGTTCCCTAGGTCTTATCAATAAAAGAGTAATGGTGGGAAGATATTTAACTACTTAGCGGTTACCATCCATATTCCTTCTTTTAAATCTTATTTTTGCTACCACTGGACCATAGTCCTATTTGAAACTAACCTACTGGTTGGTTTTGTATCACTCCCCTTATTCATATTTCATCATTGTAGTATCTAGCCAATTTGGTCCCTAATTAGACCCTTGACCCTGTGAAGGTTATTTTTCTCTAGTTATCATAGTCACCTCTGCATTTTTGGCCATGAGAGCTTGGTTGTACCTAAAGTTAGCATCTTGCTACCATTGATCATTAAAGGCTTAGTTAAGGTCAATATTTGGGACCATATGTTGATAAAAGGATTGGTTTCAAGGCATCGTACCCTATACTTTTCTGGCCACATTATTTTTAACTATGACCAAGGAGTTGGAAGTAGTACCAACATTAGTGTTGAAGTTACCCTACCTATTATAGACATGTTGCCTTTATCCTTGGTTTTGACCTTGTCCTTGGTAGTTTCCATTATATGGAGGTATGTTTTATTGAAAATCATACTAATGAGGTTTATATTAAATTTTATAAGTCCTATTGAAGGCATTTTGTCTTTTGATGTTTACTAGTTCATTCCCCAAAGACTGAAACATGCTCTTGAGCTCTTGAAAGTTCTTTTGTTCTAGTGAATCACTAGATCCAATTTATCTTGATTTGGTATAGGGGTTGAAATATTTGTTTGTTTATGGTGAATGACATCCAATAGATGAATAGAAATGGGAAATGGCATGATCTCAAGAAATAAGGGCATCAATGATCTGGGTGTAAGTTTATCAGCTTGAACCAGACAATTTTTTGCCTTAATGACCACCTAATATGCATGTTAAAGTGTATTTCCTCCCATAGATTAGAACATCACCACTATTTCACTATTCAAAGCCTTTAAATAATATAGGAAATTGAAGTTGGGGGTTGGCCTAAATACGACTGGGATTCTATTCCAAGTTTTTTGGAACCTTGTGTTGAAGTCTTACATAACTTCATAAGAAGCTCTTCTAATTGTAGTTAGTTTTTTTTCAAGTGATAAATGGTCACTTTTGTCCTCAAATATTTTACACAATATTTTCCCTAATTGTTCCCTTGTCTAAATGGAATTTATAGTAAGGCCTCCATACCAATCTAGGGCCTTTCCTTTGAAAGAGGCAGCTAGTAGCCTAATAGTTATATTATCTTTAGTGACATTATGTATATTTCAAAATTTTGTTATGTCTATGAGGTGTTCAAAGGGTGTTATAGCTTGGTCTTCAATGTAATAAGGAACACTTTTAAGGGATACAACTAGGATAGGATCATAGCAAGTGAAGGCTACAGGGTTTTGGCCATTAAAATATATAAAAACTCTAGGGACTACTATGGATATGAAATGGGGAAATAAGGGTACTCTTGTAAGGATAGGCCTTAGAAATTCCCTAGGAGCAAATTTTCTTTGATATGGATGAGTATTTGAAAACCTTAGTCTTTTTGCCAAATGTAAAGGTAGTTCAAAAAATTCAAAAGGAATACCTCTTGAAGTTGACCTTGTTGTTACCTTTGGAATGAGATGGAGCTACTTTTATACACCATAGAATTGATTCTTCCTTTTATATTTACAAGACATTATTTTTTGAAGCTTAACTATTATAAATTTGATCAAATCAGCATCAACATTGATCAATATTCCTTTTGAAATAAGTGTGTACCATCAAGCATGATATAAAATATTGTAGTATCAATCCACACCCTTAGAGAGAATTCTTAAGGCTCTCTCCAATTGAGTTATAATATTGGGACAACCCCAAGCTTTGGGTTACCTATGTTGGGGCTGAACCTCCAAAGTAGGTTGGCTTCCTATTTTATGCTCAACTAAGAGTAAAGTTGAGCCTAAATCTTCATGAGAAAGAGGTTATAAATAGAGTATGGGTTCATAATAAAGATAAAAGGGTGATACACCAAAGTTAAGTGGACACTCACATAAGTTTAAACCCACACTAGATTAGCAAAAGATAATTGTGACTTACCTAATATCACAATATCACCAATTACATAAATATTTCATGGAAGAGTTCACAAATTAAACACTGATTGAAACTTAGAAATTAGCTTGATAATATCTTCAAAGAGGTAAGTATAAGGATAATAGATTAGGAAGAATCTCCTTAACAAATTTACCATATATAAGCATACTAAACAATGATTTTAAGATAAGAGATAGGCAAAGAGTTGATCTTATTATTTCAAAAGGTAGTTCTTATAATATTTTGATAGGGTTTAACCTTATAGAGAAAGCAAACTTTTTAAAGAGTCTCAATGAGTGTCCTTGTCTTAGAAAGAAAATGCTAAAAATTCTAAAAAGATGAGAACCCTTATAATGGGAAAGAGACCAAGATATATTAAAGAAAAGAGATAGCTTGAAAGAAAGGATGAGAACACTATCAAAAAAATAACACCTATTTTGGGTCATTAAATCAGCCTAAACCGTCAATTTTTTCTCCTTAGACAATGAAAACATTGACATCCATTTGATCAATCAAAGCATTATATATGGCTTATTGAGTGAGAAGGTCCCCAAAGGTCTTGAGTATTAATTATATTCTCTTATCTATAGTTCATGATAATAGATCTTTTTTTGATACTTCATGCCAAATCTTTCTTGAAGACAAAACCTTATGATCATGGACCTGACTAAAACATGATTTGGTGCCTTTAGGTGGTTACTTGTCAAGATTATGACCACGATAAAGAATGAAGATCTTTTGCATTAATTTCACCTCTACTTTATCTTCATGATTGGATCATAGGTTTATTTATAGGTGGAAAACCAATTTAAGACTATTGGTTTTCTCGTATTTTCCATGTCATTATAGACCTATAAAAATATATAGCACTTTTCTATATTATAACAGTTCTAAAATACCCATCCTTTCTCTTAAAGAACCTAAACCTACATGTATATACATGGATCCTCCTAAAAACATTGAACACTTCTATAATATTAACTCTACCCAAGGAAAAATATGAACCAAATGTCCATATTTTAACATTAATGATGATCTATATGTGTTCTTTACATCCCACTACATTACTTGGGTTGTTCTACATCATTTGAAACAAATTCAATGGCATCAAAAAACCCTAAAAACCCCTATGTTTCATGGTTAAAAATAAATTTCTAACCCTTATTGAGAATCTTGGGCTCATCTTTAATCTTATTAGTTGTCAAAAATTGACTCGGCTCTTTGACAAGTTGACTCAACTTGCTCAATCGATTTCAATTCATACAAAGGTCCATAGATAATCAATCTATTATAATTTAAATGAATATTTGACACTTGTTATGAATACATTAATTTTTGTGATTCATTAACCCTTTGACCACCACTCATCATTAGATCCAAATGTATGACATAACATGGACTATTGATTTGTTGAGACCCATTATTTAAAAAGCAATGGTTAGTCTGTGATCTTAAAATTGACATCTTCACTTCCATTGAATGAAACTCATGTGATCATCATTAATGGTTTCATGACCATTAAATTTAATCTTATTATGGTTGTATTATTCTATCCTTAAATTTGTCATTGGCAAAAATCTCCTATATTACATGTCTATTTTGAAAGGCTCATTACTTGAAGAGAAAAAGTCATGGAGGATTTAAAATTTTAGGGTATATTCTTAAGGTCAATGAGGACAACACCATTTTATCTTATGGTCCCAATGGATTTCTAAGTGAATATATTGAAGTCCCAAGTTGACTCATCCATATTTGTTCCATTGTGACATCCTGGCGATAGTTGAGCCTTTTTATCTAAGTATGGGAAACTTAGTGAAAATGGGCTGAAGGGCCAAATTTTAACATGAATAAATTAATTTTTGCTTTGGTGGAGGACCTATGATTTGGTACATATGGTCTTAGCACAAAGGTGAACAAACCATATATCCAATTCTTCTCGACTTCTCCACATGTGTGGGATCTAGCTTTAGCAAACTGCCTACTTGTGTTTTTTGTGTGCTTCATCAAACCATTAAGAATTTCCTATGTGGGCCAAAAATGGCCAAAAATGATTATATATATATATATATATAATTTCATTTACAACCATTTGTAAGAAGAGAAGTTAAGAATAATAAGTGATAATGAACATCTGCTTATTAACCATTCTACTTGAGGAATAAAGCTTAGGGTTCCATACTTTCTTTAGAGATATAAATCTTATCTTGTGGAAAAGTATTTTGGATGCATAGATAGGTTTTGTAGCCTAAATCTGATTTATCTTTGGTATCCTTACATACCACAATAATATCTTGTGAATCACCTTGGCCAAGGGATATATTGAGCCTCTATAGGTTCATCTTCAAGGTAAGTATTCCTAACTTTATTTCTCCTTTGTAAGAGTAGATAAATAATGTAGTTGTGTTTCTTTCTTACATGTATTAGGATTATATATAAATTTATGTGAGTATATGTATTATATTCATGTTTATTTTTTTTTAAAATTTCTAACCCCCACTTTATGCCACAAACTCAGGTGTGCACTAGATTAGATTTACTCTGTTGTTTATTTGAAAAGAGTGAACATTAAACCTAGGACTCTTTTAGGTTTATTACATGATTGTGTTAGATTTTAGGATTTGAAACCCTTATTATAATGGTGTATTATTAATGTGATCCCCTAATCAAGTCTAGTAAATCCCCATATTGGTCATGCACCTGCTTAAGACATGTATCCCTAATTAGAAGTGTAGGTATGCTCTATCTTCTCCAAACCAAGATTGATTTATAGACATGATGAATTTATGATTTCATGTACACTAGATCTTCTTCATTGATTGAATTATTGTTAAGATTAAATAAACTTAACATCAAACCAAAGACTAAATTGTTAAGAGACCAAAAACCAAGTAATGACATATGCTAGATGGGGCCTAGGCAGTACTATTTGTTACCAAGTCTATTTTATAGGCCTTTAGCACAACCACAAATAAAAACCCAAAATCTTGGAAAAAAAATTGAATAAGGGAATTAATAAAGAAGGATAGATGAGGGGGAATCATCTTCAGCACAACCTAAAGAATTAGGACCCTTAATGGAGGAAATTGATATAATAACACTGGATCCTAAGGAAATAGTGGAGGATGCTCTAAAAATTTATATGAATCCTATCAATCAGATGAAGATGAGGCTCAAGATGAAGAATAATAGATGGAATAACCTTAACCCTAAGCTGAGGAGAAAGAGAAGGGGAACAAATTGGCTTTGGAGTTAGTCCCAATTAGTATTCCAAAGAGAAAGGCTGAGCTGACTTTAATTTCAAAGAAGAGAAAATTACCCAAGGTGACCTTCACCCATCCCATGAGTGAGGTCAATATTTTCATCAAAGATAACTCAATTTAAGACCCTTCCATTCTAGAGTATTTCATACATAGCAAGTTGTAAAAAGTTCCTACTCTACACCATTCATGGGTTATTACTAAATCAATCAACATCATTGTCCATGATGAAATCAAGACCTTGATCATGGCATTGAAATAAGAAGAGAAGGAAATATAGATGTCTAATCCTAGAGATTTAGGCACACAACTAGAGACCCTAGATCCTCCAAAAGTAACTCAATCATTAGTTCACATTAGGTTTGACCCAACACTAGATGTATTGTAAATGGTCACTAAGAAGAAATCCTTGGTTGGAGGAGAAGAATTCACTTTTTGGAAAGTGGAACCAGTTATTGGATTAACTCTTGTTGAAGGGTATAGATTGGGTGAAAACCACATATTTGAGGAAAATGTTATTGAGTTGTCTCAAGCACAATCATATCATTTATAAGATTCCATCAAAGGCCTATAGCAACAAAGGGACAATCTGCAACAAAAAAATGAGAATATGGAAAGGCAAGTTATTTTGTTAGTTCCAAATGCCATGATTAAGATGTTTAGATATTCTTTCTATGACATATTTAATTCCATAAAGTCAACAAAGGTGAGATAAAATATATTGGGCTAGAAAGATACAACAACCAAGGGCTTAATCACCTAATGGTAGAGTTTAAAGGATAATATGAAATATTTAATCAACATATTGATAGAATATCAAATCCCTAGTTTCAAGACTAACAACCTAGCTCATCTCAACACAATTATGGGACTAATTGTGGATAAAATCAAAGGTTTGATCACATGATCCAAAATATTAGAAAGACTCTTTAGGAATGACAAGGAACTACTAGGTAGGATAGAACAATTCTTTGGAACCATGATTGTTGAACCAACATTGTTCAACCCCATGGGCCTCATATTAGATGAGGAATTCAAGCATAAGACCACCTTAGTCATACAGAAGGTAAATCTCAAGAGACAGGGCAAGTCTAGGATTGATAATAGTAGGGTCATGGGTATGATCCTAATGGTAAATGAAAATGTTTTTGAGGAAAAGAGCATTAAAGAAGCCTTGGAGAGAAATGATAGGGACCTTGGAGACCTAGTTGATCAAGAAGATGATCTCTTCCTAGAATCTATAGTTAATGTGAAGCTTATTGATGAACAACATCAGAAGGCATTAAGACTTCTTCAAAAAAATAGGGAACTTCATCAACATAGGGTCCATAAAGTTAGTTAGGAATTTTCTTTTGTAGAGATTTTTAATTTTGAAAATAGAATATTATTTTATAAAGGCATGTGCAACTTGTAAGCACATTTGCCTTTGGGTCAGTCCATTTTGGAAGTCGCGTGTATTATAGAACTTTTGAAGAAAGGATAGTTTTCCTTACACTTGTAAACTTATAATTTGATATGACTGACTGCCATACTCACTTGAATTCTATAAAATGAGTATTTTTAATTGTAAAAGGAGGGAGTTTTTGAGATTAAAACTAGTGTAAACTTCAAGCTACTAATGCAAGTAGACAATTCTAAAAATATTGTCTCATTTCATTTTTGTGAATTGTTATATGGATTCTCTCTAACCTATCTATTTTGAATTCTAGATTTGAATAGTTCTTGTAGACTCTTGGTGTGTACCTTTGAATGTAGAATTGTTAACTTGTGATTATGCTAGGATAACTGAAGGTTCTCTATTTTATTTCATTTTATTTTATCTACATTTGTAGATGTGCATTAGATATTTTATTATAGGGGTAAATATTTTAAAGTAAGCTCGGTTCTTATTTGTATTATTTTTCACATTTTTTAGAAGTTTACCTGATGTGTGGTAAGATTCAAGATTAAACTATTTTGTATCATACATTGGTTTTAAGTACATGCCTAGATGATATTTGAACTTTTTCATGATGTCTAGAATGAATATTAACAATAACATATTTTCTCTACCCTACCCTTCCTTTTATTTCTTTTTTAACCAATTTACTATAGATTAAACCTTCATTATATATGTCCATCTTAGTTTAGCTTTAGACTTAGAATTGAGAGTAATTCACCTTAATTAGCATAAATTATCTTCTTATCTACAAATATTTATAGGCCATAGTGGCTCCCAACCACCAAACATTATAAATATTATGAAATAGTCATTTTTTCTACCTCTATTCCATCATAGATAAAATGATTATCAAAAACTACAAATCATGCTTTGAATTATTCAAAAAAATTAAATGATAAGTGTTTCTTAAACACTCTAAGAACCTTGTGATATATATTTAGGAATCAACACAAGACACATCCATGTAAATGATCCACACGACATAACACACAGTCATGTAAATGAACCACATAAGGATCTTTTTTCAATTGTTACTTTAACCTTTCATACCCATATTATACTTAATCAAATCATTGATTCAATTATGTGGATTCCTCACACAAGGTCAAATTCTTGATTCTCTCAAGGGTTTATAATTCTAAATCAATTATTTCAAAAAAAACCCATAAACATTCCATTTATAGACTGTATTACATGAGTATAAAATTTTAGAGTGAACTAAAGTATAAAGCCTATTCTTAGTGCCCCAAAGTAGATTTTATCCTTTGGTCTAAAAATAAAAAATCCTTTCTTTCTTCTTTTTCTCATTTATAAACCCTAGCCTTTATACATTTCAAAAGATCCCATGTCTCATTTTATGTTTTCATAGTCATCTACATGTCATTAAAAAACCCCTAATTTCATGTAAAACCCTTCTCCATCATTATTTACCCAATAATGACTCAACATAACACCAAAAATTCTTGGCATGCTTCCCATAACTCACAAATTAACTAATAATAACACAATCACCCCAATATTTCCTTGAAATCATAGTCAAACCCTATCCATTCTCAGTTGCATGGTTCAAACAAAAAATATAAACCAAATAATCACTCCTAAATTAGGGTTGACATCATATTGTGTCAATAAACATAAAAATTATGTTTATTAAAACTCAAATGCCTATCCAAAACCTTAAACATTAAACAACCAAAGCTTCATACCTAGTCAACCCTTGGGTATATAGAACTATGTCACCCTATGTACCACCTTAGTCACTTTGACCTATTTATAGGTTAGATAATGATTATAAAATCATTTTTTTAAATGATCAACAATATATTTTATTTCCATGTTATATATGTATGTATGTGTGTATGTATGTATGTATTCTAATCTTACTTTTTTGTTTAATGCTTGCAAGTTCATGGCTGTATGGGGTTATGCAATCAATTATAAGTAAAGTTATCTAAAGAACGTATACAAATAAAAAATTATGTAATTAAAACACATCATAATCTTATAAAATAGTAACACTACAACCAAGACCAAGAATAACATCTAAAACATGGATTTAAACCAAATCAACATGATCAAACATGAATTAATTAAACACATCTAAAATTAAATCAATTATGCATTTATTTATACTATGTGGTGTGTAGAGGATTTTTTTTCAAATCTCTACACCTCCAACATATTCATCTATATCACTCTCCTTTATGATACCATCCCTCCATATATGTTTGGAGAGTGGACTTTATCCTACAACCAATTCACAACTATAAATGGTAGTTATCCCATAATAATGATAATCAATAATTTTTTTGTTAAAGAAAAATAATACCGAATGATAATAATTGACATGCATATGAAACTCATGTATATCCTATCAATAAAGTAATGAGTCACAAAAAAATAATCATTATATGTCTATCCATACATCAACATAAATGAAAACAATTTACTACAATAGTAACTAAACAACATTAACTCCATGAATATATTTTTAATAAGTAAATCAAGTTTAGTGAGGAAATCAAGATGTAACAAGCTTCCTTCCTAAAAATGGTCATCATCATAATGAAACTTATTTCAAGCCAAAGTTCTAAAATCAAATAACACATATTAGCAAATCAAATAACAATAGTAAATTCTCTAAACAAATAAATGTAGAAACAACCTATAGAACTCATCATATTTCTCTCAAGTGGCACTATATTTAGAATATTGGTCTCACTAGACCTTACACTATGACACTTCCCTATTATACAAACTAAGTTTGTGAGTGTCAATTATTATGACTAGTTTTACCGTGACCACCCTAGGATCTAAAACATATGAAACATTCTAATCCAATACATGAGAAGAAGTAGCTACATAATTTTTAAGATAGGACACATGGAAAAAATTATGTAAGAGAGATAGAAATGGTGGAAATAAATCCTATATCCAACAATATTTATCACTTCTAAGACCTCAAAGGGTCCTACAAATCTTGGTGAAAACTTCACTGATTTACCAAGCTTAATCAAGCTCTTCTGAGGCCTAACCCTAAAAGATACTTTATCACCAATAGAAAACTATGTTACTCTCCTTTTTAGATAAAAATAATTTTTTCGTCTATCATTTGCTTCAACTAAGCTTTATTTTATTAACTTGAATTACTCTTCCATTTCTATAAGCATTTTAGGACCAAAGACTACCCTATCTTTGAACTTGTCCCAATTGATTAGTGTTTGACACCTCCCTCAATATAATTCTTTAATTGGATCCATATTTAAATCTAATTGGTAAGATTTATTATAAGTAAACTTTACTATTGGAAGGTACTCTTCCCAATTTTATTTTTGATCCATGCAATACATTCAAATAAGATCTTATAGAATCTAGTTTACTCTCCTTGTTTTTCCATCCATTTTTGGATGATATAAAATACTAAAATGAAATTATGTGCCCAAAGCTAAATTTAGATTCAACAAAAACCTAGATGTCATCCTTAGATCTTGATCAAAAATTATCTTCTCTAGATATCCATGTAACTGGTACACTTATTTCACAAATCATTTTGTAAGCATTGGTGTATCATCACTTAAATTACCTAGTATAAAATGAGCTACCTTGGTTATTTTTTCAACTACCATCAATATCATGTCATGATGGTTCCATGATAATGGAAAACCTTGGACAAAGTCCATACTAATTTCCTACCACTTCCATTCTGGTATATCATAAGGATACAACAATCATGTTGGATGCACATGTTCAACCTTCACACACTGACACTCCAAACAATGAGACACAAAATCCACTACATCTCTTTTAATTATTTTACAGAAATAAAGAGGTCTTAGCTCAGCCATGAGCTTAATCAATCCAAGGTGACCTAAATAAAGGGCATTTTGAAATTCCTTTATCACTTTGCTCCTCAAATTCTCTCTATTGGGCACATACATTCTACTATTTTACCTTAAAATACCATCATTCTCTATCTTAAATTATGTAAACTTAGGGTTATGAGCATCCTCTGATAAATTTATCTTAACTTGCTCATAGAATTCATATCTAGGGGAGAATTTAACAACTTGATCATGAAATGTACTCCTAATAGTAGCCAAAGCTACTACATACCTTTTACAGGGCATCAAAAACTCTATTTTCCTTTCCCTTGATGTAAGTAGTGTCAAAATCATAGTCAGATAAGAACTCTAACCAACATCTTTGATGAGTATTTAGGTTCGGTTGGGTGAAAATATATTTGATCCCTAGGTTATCAATTTTGAGCTCAAATTTTTTCCCCAATAAATAATGCCTTTAAACTTAGAAAGCATCCATTATTGAAGCAAGTTCTAGATCATGTGGGGAATAATTTGCCTCATATGGTTTGCGCTTCTTATACTCATATGCTATAACTGAAGCATTTTACATAATAACTCTTCCAAGACCATCCTAAGATGCATCAGTCACTACTAATAACTAGGCATTAAGATTTGGAACTCTTAGCATAGGTGCTGACATAATCTTCCTTTTTAACTCTTGAAAGACTTTCTCACACTTTTCTGACCAAACAAAAATCTATATATTCCACTAAATAGAGGTAATTGAGTTAGCTATTTTTGATAAATTCAAAACAAATTTCCAATAATACCCTGCTTATCCCATAAAAATTCTTACCTCATGCACATTTTTAGGTGTTGTCCACTCCATTATGGCTCTTATATTCATCAAATCAACTAAAATTATATCTATAGAGATAATGTGTCCTAAATATTGCACTTTCCTCTATAAAAACACATTAGATAACTTACCATATAGTTTGTGATTTTTTAAACACTTTAAATCCAACTCTAAATGCTACAGATGATCTTCCTCAATCTTAGAATAAATGAGAATATCATCCATAAAAATTAACATAAAGTGATCTAGATAATCATTAAACACAATGTTCATGATATTCATGAATGTTGCTAGATATTTCTTAATCTTAAAGGCAAAACATAAATTCATTATGCCCATATTTAGTTCTAAACATTTTCTTTGGAATATCTTCCTCTCAAATCCTCAACTAGTGATATCTTGCTCAGAGATCTATCTTAGAGAAAACTATCATCCCATATATTTTATCAAAGAGATCATCAATGCGAGGAAATGGATACCTATTCTTGATTTTATCTTTATTCAACATCTTTTAATTAATACATAGGCAAAGATTAAAATCCTTATTATTAAATAACATGACCATTTCACCCTTTTTATTTGGGAAAAAATTCAAGTGACAATCCGGGCGACAGTTATACCTTAATTGATGATGAAACTTCTAGGAGCCATAACTTTTGCACCATAACTCTGATTGAATCCATGTTTGAACCATTGTAAAGCTAAGAATGAAGAGAAAATATTGAGATGGCATATATATTTTATTGGTTGTGTTTTACTCCAAAAATCCCAATGTAAGTGCTATAAATTTCAATTTTAGTAGTGCAATCTAAAAATAGTAAGTTTTTAAAAATAGTAATTCCTCAAATTCTATATTGTTTTAAATCATGGAATTCAAACCACTTAATATCCCTTGATATTTGTGACCTTACACATAATAATCATACCTTTAAAATGTGTATAGATTAATATGTAACCCAAAATGGATATGAGACATCTCTTCCTAGAGATAAGCATATACAAAATTTGAGGAATTACAATTTTTAAAACTTACTATTTTTAGACTGCACTACTAAAATTTTAATTTAGGGCACTTCCATTGGTTTTTTTGGGTCAAAAACCACCAAGAATATATCTATTCCATCTCACCATGTTTTACTCATTCTTATCTTTCCAATGGTTAAAATGGGGAGTCAATTGGAGCTACGGTGTAAAAGTTATGGCTCCTAGAAGTTTCATCATCAATTGGGCTAGAACCATCACCCAAATTATCACATAAATTATTTCCCAGATCACCCATGGTGGCATAATTAGTTTAATCAACCATTTAGTTAAAAAATATTATAGTTGATATTTCAACTCAAACAACTCTATTATCATCATCCTATAAGGTGCCTTGGATTGTGGTTCTATACCAGGTATTATGTCAATTAAGAAATCAAACTCCCACTTGGGTGTTAATCTTGGAAATTCATTTTGAAACAAATCCTAAAAGTTATTAATAAAAGGGTAATCCTTAATGGAGGATTAATTTGTTTATTCCATTTCATTTATTTTAAAAATAAATGTCTGACATATTTTCTTGAGAGCCTTCTTAAGATGAATTATAGAAATCTACCTAAGTTTCAACTTCCTTTACTCACCCTAAATCTGAGTCTAATTTCCAAAATCATCCTAAAATTTTACCTTCTTAAGATATAAATATACCTTATATTTATGCTTATTAATCTAATTTACCCCTAGGATTACATCATATGACCCTAGTGGTGCTACATAAGGATATACTATTGTGGTGAATCTAGGTAATTCAATCTTAGCTTCCACTAAACACCTATTGAATTTAACCTTGGCTTCATTCCCATAATGTATTGACCATGCATTTTCCATTGAACCAACTTTCCTAGACAATTTAGAAAGCATTTGTGGATAAAAAAAACATGTTTTAGCTCCAGTGTCAATTAAAATGGAAATAGGTTGAATAAAAAATTATGTGCATCCTTAATAAGTGATACCTAAAAATCAACTTGATGATTATTAATAGTCACATGGATTCTCTACTAAAAGTTTCATTAATGCATAGTAACCTTATCTTTACCTTCAAACTTTCCTCGAGTAATTTCCTTAGCATAGTGATCATCTCCATAGATGAAACATCTACCATGTGATCCATTCCTTTTTTACTACTTGTTTCCCTTGAAACCAGGTTTGAATCCACCTTCTAATTTATTACTACTTTAAAAGTTATTGTTGACCAATTTTACCATGGTCAAAATGGGTCAACCCCCTATAGTTAAAATATTTAATAGGATGTTGATTGTAATGTCATAGGGTGTGTTGTAGTTCATGTAATGTCATTTCTTATTCCATTCTAGTTTTGGTCATTATCTAGTCTAGTCATTGTGTCATTTGATATCTTACAAGTCATTCTAGAGTCATATTTGAAAGTGGAAAGTCTTCATAGTGTTCAAATAGTTCTAGAATAGGTAGAAGTTAGATAGGTCTCAAAAGTTCATTAGGAGCTCAAAAAGAGCCAAGTGGGTAGTATGATGATATTATATCTCATATTTTTGGTCGTTTATAGAAAAAATGATCATATGGGTTTGTTCAATTTGATCCCAAGAACATATGTGATAAGTTTTAGGTCATGCAATGACGCAAGACAAAATGTATAGATAAGCAAAGTTAGCTTCCCAAACAAAATTCACTAAATATCCATACATAGCCATTTTAAACTAGACTATCATTAAAGTGTCATACAAAATTTCATAGGTGAGATCACTTGAACATTTTGTAAATGCACTTATAAATATCTTAAAGCAAATAGATCAAGTGAGTATAATGTTTTTGGTCTTAGGAACATCTCAATCAAATTTGGCCCTCATGTTTTTTACACTTCAAGAGATAAATCCTCAAAGTTGGTTAAATAATTTGATATGTTCATGTAAAATTCAAATTTAAGCAACTATAAAAATTTATACAAGCCTAAATTTTATGGTTTTTAGGATGTCAAATGCATCCATGAGGACATTAAATGACAATCATGCAGATGTCAAGTTTTAGACAAAGCAAAGGAAATCCATTAGAGCTTAAATTTGATGGTTTACAAGACCTCAAATACATCTATGAGGATTTAAAATGACAAGAGTGAGTACATCAATTTTAAGATCATGAAGTAGCTATTTGATTTCAAATAGTGGGTCCTAATTGATCTAATAGTCCACATTATATCATACACTTGATCTAATGGTGTGATATGGGTCAAATAGTCAAGGAAATTGAGGGGTTGATAGGTGGAATAAGTGCATGAGGTTGTATACTGATAGTGAATCTTGATAATCAATAGACATTTGACATGTGGTGTAATCTAAAACATAGTTGACAAGTCAATAGTAAGATCAATGGCTAAAGCTTGATCATACAGATCAAGATCAATGATGTAGGTAAGAGTGAAAGGTCAAGGAGATTGAATCAAATGTAGTGTTGCCAAATATCACAAACTTAGGACTTTTGGTCAGTGATCAATGGCTATAATCAACATTTAAAGCAAATATATTCTAGATGAGATTGATAGGTTGAATCCAACTAGTTTCTATATGGACAAGTTGAACACATGTCCAAACAGTGATAAACATATTTTAGAATGGAATGAGAAACATGGAAAGGGAATTATATATGGATAAATACATAAGATAGAGGATTCTAAAGTAGAGTGAGCTCTTTATATTCATGCACTACCATGAGATCTTATAGGAGGTTTGAGATGAACAATGATTGCCAAATGTGAAGAATGAGGTCTAAGAAAGTAATGAATCATTATAGATAGTAAATACATGTGTCTAAAATATAGATAATATTTATGGGAACATTTTATGACTATTATATAATGTTTCAAACTCCCTCAAATAGTGCATATGTGTCAACTCTCCTATTTCAAATTTAAATGCTCGAGAGATGGTTCATGATGAAAGCAGTTTCACAAAGGTTAGCTGAAGAATCATTGCACTATTTTAGAAAAGTTTATCATGGATTATAAGGACATCTATCCTAATAATCATTCATGGTTTTTTTTTCACTTAGTTTTAACTACAACTTACCTAATTCTCATGCCTATACATGTGTTCTAGTGAATCTTGAACTTCTTTCTTTTCTTCTCTTTCTCAAGTTCTATAAGTATTTATCATTTTGGCCTTTGGAGCTTAATACCACACCATGTATGGAAAATTCCTACATGATTGATGTCATATTTTACCTTTAAAAATTAATATAAGTCTATTTATAAGTTTTCAAACAATTTTCTAAGTGTGTAAGTGATTTATAGTGATAATAAGTGATAATCCTCTACCCTTTTTTCTTTATCCTTCCATATTTGAGTAAGATTTATTAATCTAATAGGTAATATAGAGTGTATTTAAGTGTGTCAAACTCTTTAAAGTGTATAATTGTCCTTATAATTTGTTATTTGAATTCTACTCCATTTTCCTTGTGTTGTTTCACACATCTCACCTCTATATTGAAAAACTCATGTTAGAACCTTTTAGAGCTTTGAGACTAATTTGTATTCTTTGCTTAAGTGTGCTTATAATATGATGGTCATATGGAGATAGTCTTGGTGTGTTAGGGTGTGGAGCTAAAAGCTTCACCTTGTTGCAAACAGAAGGAGGAGGTTTTTTGTAGCTTGACAGTCGCTGGCATCGGCAGGCCACAACCGACGTCGGTCAGGGGAAGCACAGAGGAAACTAGCATCGACAAGAGATCAGCCAGCATCGGTCACCTCCAGGAAGATAGGGACCGATGTCAATTGCTTGTGGCACTCAAAACTGTTGTTGACGAATAGTCAGTTAAGTGAACACGTTGTTTGCATGATGAAGACCAGTTTAAGTCTTTGAGCCACCCGTCTAAATTAGTGTATGCATGAGATCTATATAACAGACTCATGGGCTATATTGTTAAGTGTAGAACTTGTAGAACCCAAGTGTGGAGCTTGGAGAGTTCTTCCCATGGTGGAATCAAGTAGGATTCCCCATGTATGTAAGATCAGGTTTGATATGCAAGGTGTTGTAGGATCATGGAGGAGATCTACATGTGACAAGTAAGATCAGGTTGGTTTGCAGGGAGATGTGTGAATGTGAGGGTCAGAGAGAGATCAGCGGGTTGGCCAGGATCTAAGGTGATAGTAATACATCAGGAGCAAGATCATGGTAAGATCTACTTGGAGTACCGGTTTGTACTTGTTTGTACCGAATATATAATGAGGTGAACAATAGCTTGTGTTAGCTGTGTGTTGTGACCTATGAGAGAAGATTACTCAAGAGGGAAGATTACTTGGAGCCCTTGAGGTGTGGAAGGCCTTGTAGAGGTGGAAGAAGAGTGTGATCTCTTTATTGTAATTTCCTTTGTAATGAGTTGAATACAATTGTGTGTTGCCTCTCTGTTTCTATGTTATTTCTCATTCATAGTTATTTATTCTTCTGGTATTTTTGCATGTTTAAGTTGCTTATACATTGGTAATCATGTGTGCTCTTAAATCTAACAAGTTGTGTCAGAGCTTTGGGAAACTTAGGGTCCTATCAAATGGTATCAGAGCAAGGTTGGATGTTCTCAGAGTGAGCTTGACTAACAGGTGGTTCAAATCTGCTAAGTGTTGTTGATTACAGGTTTCTCATAGGGGTTGCTTTTTGAGTGGGAGTATAGCAAGGTAGAATAATGGAGAAATGCAGGCATAGGTGTAGCACCATGGGGAGTGTGGTGGGTTGTCTTCAAGTGGGAGCTTGAAGAGGAATACAAGCCAGGATGCAGATTAGATAGAGTATTGGTATGGGTACAGGCAGATTATTAGGGTGTGGAGCTAAAAGCTTCACCTTGTTGCAAATATAAGGAGGAGGTTTTTTGCAGCTTGACAGTCACCAGCATCGATAGGCCACAACCGACGTCAGTCAGGGGAAGCATAGAGGAAACCAGCATCGACAGGAGATCGGCCGATGTTGGTCACCTCCAAGAAGATAGGGACCGACATCGGTTGCCTATGGTGGTCAGAAATACTGTTGACAAACATTCAGTTAAGTGAACGTGTTTTTTGCATGATGAAGACCAGTTCGAGTCTTTGAGCCACCCATCTAAATTAGTGTATGCATGATATCTATATAATAGACTCATGGGCTGTATTGTTAAGTGTAGAACTTGTAGAACCCAAGTGTGGAGCTTGGAGAGTTCTTCCCATGGTGGAATCAAGTAGGATTCCCCATGTATGTAATATCAGGTTTGATATGCAAGGTGTTGCAGGATCATGGAGGAGATCTACATGTGATAAGTAAGATCAGGTTGGTCTGCAGGGAGATGTGTGAATGTGAGGGTCAGAGAGAGATCGATGGGTTGGCCAGGATCCAAGGTGATAGTAATACATCAGGAGCAAGATTATGGTAAGATCTACTTAGAGTACCAGTTCGTACTCGATTGTACCAGATGTATAATGAGGTGAACAACAACTTGTGTTAGCTGTGTGTTGTGACCTATGAGAGAAGATTACTTAAGAGGGAAGATTACTTGGAGCCCTTGAGGTGTGGAAGGCCTTGTAGAGGTGGAAGAAGAGTGTGATCTCTTTATTGTAATTTCCTTTGTAATGAGTTGAATACAATTATGTGTTGCCTCTCAGTTTCTATGTTATTTCTCATTGATATTTATTTGTTCTTCTAGGTATTTCCACATGTTTAAGTTGCTTATACATTGGTAATCATGTGTGCTCTTAAATCTGACAAGTTGTGTTAGAGCTTTAGGGAACTTAGGTCTTATCAAATGGTATCAGAGCAGATTCTTCTCCCTGTTGTGTTGTTGTCCTATCTGATCTTGCACACCTGCAAATTAATTTTGTTCTGCACACTTGTGAACCTTGACCTTGCACACACATACACCTACAAATCAACGATCTTACTTACCCATGCAAATCTCCTATCATAGCCATGCTCACCTGATGACCAAGATCATACATACATGAAGAACCCTGTTGATTCTCTAACCCAACACCCACACCTGGTATTGTGGCACTAGGAGGAACACACCATTGCTCTCTTCTCTCTGAAGGAGCTTATTTGCTCTCTTACTCTCTAGCACTAGTTTACAATACAACCAATGAGTCTCTTAAATAGATCTCATGCAAACAATAATTAGACACCTAATTACAATAAAGAGATCACACTCTTTTCCACCTCTACAAGGCCTTCTACCTCAAGGGCTCCAAGTAATCTTCCCACCTGAGTAATCTTCTCTCATAGGTCACAACCAACAACTAATACAAGCTATTGTTTACCTCATTGTACATCCAGTACAACTGAGTACGAACTGATACTCCAAGTAGATCTTACCATGATCATACTCCTAATGTATTTCTGTTACCTTAGATCCTGGCCAACCCGCCAATCTCTGTCTGACCCTCACATTCACACATCTCCCTACAGACCAACCTGATCTTACTTATCACATGTAGATCTCCTCCATGACCCTGCAACTCCCTGCATATCAAACCTGATCTTACATACATGGGGAATCTTACTTGATTCCACCATGGGAAGAACTCTCCAAGCTCCACACTTGGGTTCTATAAGTTATACACTTAACAATACAGCCCATGAGTCTATTATATAGATCTCATGCATACACTTAATTTAGATGGGTGGCTCAAAGACTCAAACTAGTCTTCATCATGCAAACAATGCGTTCACTTAACTGACTATTTGTCAATAGCAATTTTGACCGCCACAGGCCATCAACATCAGTTCCTGCCTGACTGGAGGTGACTGACGCCGGCCGATCTCCTACCGATGCCAGTTTCCTTCTGCGCTCCCCTGACTAACGTCGGTTGTGGCCTGCTGACGCCGGTGACTGTCAAGCTTAGAAACCTCCTCCTTCTGTTTGCAACAAGGTGAAGCTTTTAGCTCCACACCCTAACATGGTGCATCACCTCCCTTATATTAGGTTCCATTTATGTAATTTTAACTCTTTTCCCTCATAATCAAGTAGTAGTTTAAGTGATAAACATTGCACAATACATTCAGAGAGCTAACCCTTTAAATCTAGAGGCTCATTTTCATAATAGATACACCTACATACCTAGAAATGTTCCCATGTTGCCCAAATATGGAAGAGTCTTGAACACGCTCTTCTAGGGTGAGAAATTTAGTGACAAAATTTTTGGCATGCTTAATAGGAATTATCTCAAAGACAACTGGTCAAGGTTAATGCTGGTCTTGACAACATCCACTGTAGGTTGATGTGTTACTAATCATTTGGTGACTCCATCAAGGTAAATTGAGTTCAAGGACATTTTTCATGTTATAAAATTGCTTCCATAATTCATGGTTCTCACTAGGTCAACATATAAAGGAGTTCTCAATCCCATTGACCCACTCTTTTAGTTTTATCTTCCCTTAGAGTTCAATACCCTCCTAATATGCACTTTAGAGAAATAGTAGATTTTACTAGAGAGGAAAAGGTTGAAGAAATTGAGGAAATAAAAGATACTAAATATTTTGAATAATTTGAAGAAATGGATAGACCTCATGATTTCCCTATATTAAATATATAAAATCCATTTTTCCTTTAGGCATATCATGCCATTCCTCCTAATACCACAAAAGGTGTGCCCCTATTTAATGACAGAGAATCATGTTATATTGAGTGAGCACATTAGAGATGTCTCTAACTTTTGTAGCTTCCATAATATCACTCGAGAAAATTATTATTAGAATCCTTTCCATGTCCATTGAGGGGAAGGATATTTATTGGTATAGGGCTCTATAAGGTGAATACATCATGTCATGAGATGAATTTAGAGTGTTGATGACTGCAAGATTTGGAAATGAGAGTGCCCATACCTCTCTCATACACCAACTTAATGTAATAAATAGAGGATTAAAATAGATAATGAATGATTTTAATGAGATATTACAAAAAACTTAGAATATATTGCTTCCTCTTATGATTCCACCTCCTATCTTTGTGTTTTAAACCTATTTGATAGCTATTGGCACTAAAATTCCTATCATACTTCAATCTATGGGTGGATTCACTCTACTTGAAGCATATGAAATTGATATCAGATCTAAAAATAATATCATTAAAGATGTAATATTTCCACCTAAAGTGTCTATGCCTCCATTGTGTCATGCTTATACTAATGTTCTGAATGTGGCTCAAACTCCTAGTGCTAATACCAAGCCTAAAGTTATTCCTAAGAAGGTGGATAATGCCATGGACAAAGACACATACATTAAATCATTAGAAGCTAAACTTGGAAGAGGTAATATGTAGAAAATAACCTATTATAAATAGTATGGTCAAAAATATGGAAGATAAAGAGTCCAATGGCAACCTAATCCCAATAGGATTGTTGGTACATATAATCCCATCTCTACCACCAATGCAAGAAAGATGGTCCCAGTTCATAGCAACTTGGTGCAAGGTGAAAATTGGTAGAAAGGGTGATTTATGGATGATAAAAAAGGTGGATAGAAATATCTTATTACTCATCATGAGTTTACTCCTCTCCTATCTACTAAGGTTGAAGTTATTATCTAGATAAGTGGAAGTAGACAACCTCAACAATAGATCTTCACCAATTTCCTAGTTGAGGAGGAAACCTTCATGATTAATCAAGGAACCTCAGTCATAGACAACACTAGAGGAAAAATAAAGACTTTATGTGGAGATATTAATGTGTCTACAAGCTCATCCAATCATCCTCCAAAGTAGAAAAGCATGGCTATAAGTGGGACAGTTCCAAAGGCTCCTATACTTCCATCAAATTAGAATGTTGGAAGGAATATTTAAGGCACT
This sequence comes from Torreya grandis, assembly GCA_037957365.1. NCBI lineage: Eukaryota > Viridiplantae > Streptophyta > Pinopsida > Cupressales > Taxaceae > Torreya > Torreya grandis. Next base: position 1,867,190 of record JARHVA010001278.1, on the reverse strand, counting down.
CCAATTCCTTAGGCTCTAACCACTTCATTGCATCCAAAAATTTAAGAGAAATTAGGTATGGATTCTTTAAACATTTTAGATTCATTTAAGAGTACCAAAACATTCATTTTCATTTGAGATGTTCTGCATATGCCTGGTCAGAAGGAGATCTTAAAAAAATAGTTATATTCTATCCCTACTAGTGTCCCTTCGTCAAATCAAATTCAAAGTCATGTTTTCCCTAAAAATTCCCCTGATACCATTATTGAACCATCCACTAGAGCTAATAAACCTCCCCCATTTTATCTCACTCTCATAGTGGGGGACAAACTGATCCATAACTACATAGTTGATAGTGGAGCTTCACCTTTGGTTATGCCCAAAGTTGTAACTGACAAGCTAGGCCTAAAATATCAACCACATAAAAAAAGGGTCCTCTAATTAGATGGTATACCTACCAAGACAATGGGTCTGATTAATAACTTAAAAATTTTCTTGCATGATTGTCTTAGTTTCCCCATCTTAGAAGACATAGTTGTTGTTGATATCCCAGCCCACTTTGTAATCTTCCTATCAAGAGACTTCAAAACCAAGATGGGTGGATACCTGTCAATTGACTATCCATTATTAGAACTCAAAATAAGGTATGGGTAAAAGGTTAAAATTAAGACACAACCTCTTACAAGGTTTCATATTGAACATTACATTGAGACAAGTTCTAATTTGAATTGTGTTGTTCATGAAGAGAAGAATTCTATTGTAGATGATGATAATTATTTCAAGCTTGAAGGAATTACATATGTATTTATTGATGAATATAGTGCTAACACTTATAAGTATAACCATTATGCTCTCATGGAGGAAACTTATCTAGGATTATTTTTTATGCATGAAGAAGGAATACCGACTCCTCTACTTGCTAAGGAAGAAGGTGAAGAAGATGAGATGTTAAAAATGTTTTTTAATGGTTCAAAAAGCAATGTTGGTGTAGGAGTTGGTGTCATGTTAGTCTCCCCATCTAAACAACAATACTATTCTTCATATATAGTTCATTTCAATTGTACTTGTAATTTGGCTGAGTATGAAGGTTTAATTCATGGCCTTGAATGGGAAAGTAGAAAAGGAATAAATAACTTTTAGGTTTATGGAGATAGTGAATTGGTTGTTCATCAGGTTAAAAATGTGATTACTTCTAATAACCCTTTTCTTAAGTCATATAAACATAGGGTATGGGATTTACTTGAAGATGTTAATGCATTCAACATATAGTCAGTCCCAAGAGAGCAAATTAATCATGATGATGACTAGCTACCATAGGAGCTCAATTTGATACTCTCACTACCATAAAAGAGAAGGGAAAGCATTCTTAAATTAAGATCATTTTTTATTTGATACTGTAAAATATAGGTTTTACAAGGACCTCAAACCAAAAGAGTGCATTAAAAAATTTTAATAGGACAACCAAATTTGAGAGGACAAAATACAAAAAAATAGAACTTAGAATGATAACAAAAAGCAAAAAGCTATAACAAAACTAAGAGGAAGGTCCCTCTTAAGGATCATCAAAAATAGTATTGTCCTTCACCAAGATGGTAGGTTTATCTTTAGATACTTTGTCTTAAGTATGGTTCTCAAGGCCTTTTGCCACTTCCCTAGGGAAGATCATTCTAGGGTGCTTCTTACCTTTTACCTACAAAAGAGTCTATTTATGGGGGACCCCATTGGGGGAACCCAAGGGAGTATTTTAAGACCTTGGGAGATTTCATAATAGGGGATTAGGTGGATGAGTAGAGTGGACAAAGGTTTAAATAGTAACCTCAACCAACCTGTGAAGTTCATTCTAATCCTAAATAATTTTAGCTAGGCCAAACCCTACCTATCATACACTCTAGTTTAAATTTTATAGAAACTATTTATTCTTTTCTATATCCTCCATTACTATGGCCTTTCCTTTCCAAGCTAAATTTGTAGGCATCCCAATTTCAATGGGTTTAGGCTTGGGGATAAATAATAGTTTGAGAGGGAGGTCATTAAAGGAGACTGAGATAAACTATTCTAGAAGGATCATTCAGAGGGTAGGTGGGATCCCTCAATAGGGTCCTCCATTGAAGAGTCATCCTAGGAGTCCTCCTCTAAATAAGATCCCCTTGGGGGGAATTTCCATCCTAAAAGGGATTGACCATGTTTGAAAAGTAAGAGAATTAGACCTTGATGTAGAATGGGATTTGTATAATTTATTTGATGGAGTAGGATGGTAATTTCTAAGGACTTGAGTAAGAAATATGGAAGACTAATTTTAAACCCAATTAAGTGTTTTAGAAGTAGGAAATGGTGGGAAAAAAATTAAAATATAATTACCTTCTAGAGTCATGTAACACATGATATGAAGGTAGATATCACGCTAGTAACTATTGACCAAATTTGACCTTTGGTCAAATTTGATTCAACCCCCTACTTTCTAAACTTTTTAAGGTTTATCCATGTCATATAAGGGTGTCATTTTAATCTAGATGTTCATTTGTCTCTAATCTAACCTTGGTTCAAATTCTAAGTCTTTATACTAGTCAAGTCAAAGGATAGTCAACCCTTTTCAAATAGGGTCAAACCTGATCAAAGGCATGAATTATGTTAGTTTAGTCCTAATAGCATTTTGAATATGATTTAAGTCATCTTTAATCCATTTAATTACCTTTATCATGTTCAAAATGCAAAAAATTGCCTTGTGAGTCCTCTTGGAGATAAAAAGAAGGATTTGTATGGATGGTTGAAGTGAAAACTTGTCACCAAGATCAGTTTCAACATGGGAGGGGTTAGATTCAAGTCAGAATCAGTCAAGAAACATCCATAGGTTAGTTACAATCAAGAAATGTGAGTTTCTCATTACTTTTAGGGATTTTTGGGCACTTGTATGACGCTCATGATCAGATATTCAACTAAAAACATAGGTGGGTGTCTCTTCACCTCCCCAAATCCATTTACACATTTTAACTTCAAGGAGAATGCAAAAATATTCATCTGCAACTCATTTTTCTCAATTTTCCTTTTGGAATGTAAAGGAGGGTCAAATTCAAGAACTTGGTACAGAAGGTATAGGTAGAATTGGAATGAATGCTTTTATAGGTAGATTATACTCTAAGTTTAACTTGTTTTCATAATATGAGTTTGTGTTTTGGTGCCTCCTCCTTTATTAACAATCTAGGTAGCTTGTTATAGAATTACATCCAAGAAGGGTATACTTATGCATATGTTTCTAATTTTCAAATATCCTTGGAGCTGTGTGGTATTTATAATATGTTTTTAAGCTATAATCAAGTACTCTCTATGATATGTTCAACATTTAACACCTCATTCTTCATTATCTTTGAAGGAGTTTTCAAATAGTGCTTGTATTCTATGTTGCAGTTGTAGGTGTGTAAGTACTATGTTTTCCAACATCCAAGGAGCTTCATGGTGGTGATAATATGGTATAGGTTCATGTGTGAGGATATATCTCATGTTTTTATCTTTATGTATATCTAACTAGTACCTTTACAAATCCAAATTTCTTATTCTCCTTGTTCACTATCTAGTCTACTCATAATCAATTTATGCTTATTTTATGGAGGTTGTAGAGATATGGGAGAGTTGGAGAAACATGGTGGAATCTATTTGGATATATTTAAATTCCCAATAGTCATGGTTTTTATGTAATAAATTTCTAGGATTCATATAAGCAAGTTCTCACTCCAAGAGGCCATTTCCAATTTTGGGCTCTTAGTCCCCAAATGCAAAAAATAGAGATCCTGTAGCTTTTGTGAATTCAATTTTGGAATGGTAGAAGAAAATTTCACCACTTTTATTTTTTCTTCCTCCTATCCCCATCCACATAGTGTAAATATGAAAAAATTTGGAGCTTAAGAGTAAGTATAAGGTGAATTTTGAGCTCCTTTAAGTTGCCAAGAAATCACTGAAAGTAAACAATGACATCTACAGGATTCCTAATGAACACTTGCCATACAAGGCACTTGAATAGTCCTAGGCCTATGTTTACAATAAATAAAACTTCAAGGAAAATAAACAACAAATATTGATCCCTAGTTTAATGGGTAAAGTGATGATTGCATGAAATGATCTTGTGGACCATCCCCTATCCATACACAGGGTAAAGAGGTAGTAAAGGTAGGTTTCAAGGAAATACAAGCAAAAGATGGTGTTTAAAGTTCTTAGGATGGAAATAAGTCATAATTTGAGGCTTAAAAATTTTATTTAAATATAATTAGGTCTTATAAATCTCCTAATCATGATCTAAATACTCCTTGACAACCTATAAGCCTAGAAATAGGCATCTACAGTCAAAGCTAAGGGTCTGATCTCAATTAGGAACAAAGAAGGTCTATTGAGGCTAATTAAAACATTAAAATGGATGTATGACCAAAATTTATTTATAAGAGATAAAATTAAAGTTTTTAGGGACTTTTGATACTAAAATCTCACCAAAATACAACCTATAGCCATGGAAAATGAACACCTATAGCCTGGTGTTTGGAAGTTATCTCAGTTAGGGGTAAAGAAGGTTTTAAAGCTCAAGTAGAGCATGAAAATGGATTAAATGAACATAAAATAATGATAATAATATTAAAAAATGTTTTCATATACCTTTTAATAAATAAACTTACCCTAGCAACGTACAATCCAAGCAAGAATGATTGTCTCAATCAAGAAGAATAGTGAGGAATTGGTAAGCCTAGAGAGCCAACATCAAGTTTTGAGGATGATGAGATAAAATTGGAATAAATAAGAGTAAGATATTTTATAAATGTCTATTTAAAACTTTATATCCCAAATAAGAGAATCATCTAAAATAAGAAACCCCCTATTTATAGTCTCAATCCTGATAGGGCACTAGTTGGTGAAGGCAAGATATCAAGTTTTGACCTCCTAAAGAGGTAGGTCAGTCCTTTCATGAATTTTTTATTTACTAAAAAATGTAAAATGAGTGTAAAAAAACTCCCAAAACATCCTCCATCCACCCAAGACACTTTTCTCATAAGCCTACTTGTCTCAATCCATACAATTAGCATGCAAAGGCCTTGTTTCAAAGGGCTAGAGGAGGATTCCAAGTGCAAAAACATTTTCCAAGGGTTAAAAAAACTTAAAAATATTTAAGTGGATATTATAAAAACATTTAAATATCCCATAAGCATGTATAATTCATGAATATAGGATCTACGGGTCAGTTTGGGTGAAAATATGCAAAAATAGGATTTTTATGGCCTCTTTATGGGAAAATTGAGTTGATTGGACCACCTAGACTTAGAATCCAATAATATAATTTTGTAAAAATGACTATCATGAACTAATATATATCATAAAATATTAAATTTTCAGGGAAAAATAGGCTTGATACTCACTATTTTGTCTCAGACCTACCTCAGTCCATGCATGCAAGAAAAGGACTAGTTTTGAGAAAGCTTGCAAATGAGAGAGTTTCACTAAGTTTGAACATTGAGGAGATGTATAAAGATGGGAGACACCTAGTAGGGAATAAAAAACCAATATATAAGGTCTATATGTCAAGTTTTTGGTCCACACAAGAAGATTTACATAAAGGTGTAGTGGGAAAACATACTTTCCCAACTCCAAACAAGGTGTCAACTCAAATTATATACTCCTCAAAGACTTATAATGACTTTTTTAATGACTAAATAATAAAATATGATGTTTTAATGATCTAGGATTCCATTTAAATATAATTACATCATCCATTAGTTCACAAAGGGTAGGCAGGTTGCTTGGCAAGGTATGACCTTATTCCAAAATAGGGACAAATTCTATTTTGGATTCTTGGTGATACCACAAGGTAATTAGACATGATAATGGGTAAATTATATATATTTAGGTACATAAACATCAAGAGAATTCAATTTGAGCCTCAAACGTGCTAGAACCCTCACATAATGTGAGAATCCTATTTAAGGGGCATCTTCTTTTGCTTATATCTTTCCTAAACTCTTATATGGGACCTGAAGGATTTTAGGAAAGTTGGAGGAGTTCCTTGAGGTGACAAAGTTTCAATTTGGAGGAGTTTTGAATGTCACAAAGTTATGAACAATCACTAATACCTAAAAACCCCTTAAACCCTCCTAAAACCCTTAGGCAGTCTTGATGGGGGAAATCAAGCCAAAAGTGGAATCAAATGGTTGAATTGGAATAGGGGTATTAAATAAAAAGTTTTATAATACATTATAAGGGTTCCATAAATGTGTTTTTCTTGTATGGATCCAAATGAAATAGGTTAAAAATGAGCATATTTTCACCATTTATAATGGTGTATGAATTAGAAGAAGAGTTAAAAGGTGAAACAAATTTTGAGGGGAAGATCTACACTTGAGATAACTCAAAATTTTCAATTCAGATCCTGAAAATTATTCTAATTTCTATAAATAGGCCTTCACTTTTAGCCACTCTAGTGAGCCAAACAATGAACTTTAGGGTAAAGTTGTGAAAAGTGATTAGGGAATCCTTTTAAAGGATTTTTATTGAAATTGATAATTTGGGAGTCTTTGAAAAGTTTCATTCCCCATTTTAAATGAATTGGTTTGTATATTTGTAAGGTTTGGAGTGCCAAGTGGTAAGGGTGCATGGGAATGATCTCTTTTAAAACTACCTGAGATGATTGTGCATGTCCAAAATAATAGGAATGATCAAAGAATATAAAAATACATCTATGAGGTTACTTGCAACCCATCCTATCCTAGATAACGATCAAACATCATGTTTTATAGATAAAATAGGAGTTTTGGAAGGTAACTCAAGTAGGTAGTTTCTTATGCAAAATTAGCAATTTTGTGCCACTTTTCACCTTCCTTGTGATCTATTTTGACAAGTGTGCCTCCTAAATTGGCATGGTTTTCCTCACCTCTATTTCACATGAAAATTTAACTCCCTTTACCAAATGGACACATGTCTAAGTGACTTTTGAACTTCCTTTTGCTTGTTCTTACTCTGAAATCTATAAATATGTACTCTTTTGGGTCATTTGAGTAGCCTCCATTGGTTTATGGGGAAAATATAGTGAAATTTATACATGAACAACTCTTGAATAAATAATAAAATTATTATTTCCGCTCATGCACTATGATATTGTGTTATGACTTGAATCATATTGGTCTAGTTTAGTAAACATTGTCTTTGCTAGCTTTGCACTCTTGATGGTCTACCAAGCTATAGATAGATGATTGTTATAGGTCCTTACTAGTGTTACTTTCAAGTGAAGATATATTATAATTGATCCATGAATTTACTCCTTTTGTGTCATTCATTTCCTTCATAAGATCATTCACCTTGTTGAATCTAGTTTGTGAAACATTGATGCAATAATAGGTTTAAGGTTGTAAGTCTTGTTTAAAAAGTACATTATTCATCTTAAAGTAGTATTTTTAGTCAAGTATGAGTATAATTTACATTAGTGTATCACCTATTAGTTTTTTAGTTATTTTTCTCAAACAATTTCCATTATCAAGTTGTTAGATTAGTTTATAAGCAATACAGAGAATATCTAGGGAGATAGCCCTTATAATACTAGAGATTCATATCTCTCAAAATATCCCAAAAACTTGAGAGGTGATTCCATGTTGCATCAAATTTAAAGAGATAAATCAATTATCCTAGGGTACACAATTTGATGCCAATAGTAACATGGGAGTTTAGCTCATGTGAATCCTTTCTTATCGATTTACATGAAACAATTCATTCTAAAGAACCACTGTAGGGATTCATGCTTTTTTGACTAGTCCTTAAAATCCTTGGCACCTATGCAAGACATTCCAGTGGCATCACTGATGAATTCCTTTGAGACATTAATGGTGATTCCTTACATGGTGGACTTATACTTTGTCTAAGCCACCATAAAGTCTTGGGCAACCACAAACTTATGTTTAGGGATGTGTTCTATAAATTATATGAGTCCCCCCTTCTTGAGTTTCTTATAGACTTTATTTTGCTCATGATGTGGGTTCTAAGTGGTCTTTATCACCACCCATGGGTGCTGGAAGTGTAGAGATAGAGTGGGAGAGTTGAAGTTTATGGATGTGGTATAAGTGGATATGGATCTAATAATTAAGTGTCTTGGTAAGTTTTTACCTATGATAAACACATTGCATGATTCTTGTAAAATGAGGTTGAGTTTTCTTCAAGGAATCAAAAGAGACTCCAAGAATAATTGGGTGATCAGATTGTGTAGCTAAGGACAAATAAGAACCTAAGGGTCTAGTGACCTTAGAAAGTATCCTCAATGAGAATGATCAAAAAAACAAATAAAAGGTGAGTATGTATACAAAAGAAGAGAATTATGAAATAGTCTTGATCTTCAAAGACAGACACCTGAAACTAGGCAAGGTATGTTCTACACTAGAAAAATAAGTAGTCATTAATTTGTGTAGAGAGTTTCATAATATCTTTGCTTGGGAGTATAAAGACATAAAATGATTTGATCCTATCCTATCATATCATACTATTGAGTTAGAACTTGGAGTTAAACCAAACAAATAAAAATAAAAACCCATCAATCCTAAGGTGGAGCAATTCATGAGGTTAGAACTCACTAAACTCTTTAAATCTAAAATAATCTTTCCTATCAAGCATTCAACATGGGTATCTAACCTTGTGATAGTTATAAATAAGAGTGGGGAGATAATAATTTGTGTGTAATTTAGGGATATTAATAGGGTATCATTCAAAGATCACTATCCCTTACCCTTAATGGAGTAGATTCTATAGATTATTTTAGGTTCTCAATGCTTCTCTTTTCTAGATGGATACTTAGATTTGATTCAATGAATATAAATTTAAGACAAAATTTACCACTAAATGGGGAAATTTTTATTGTAATAATATGCCATTCAATTTTTTAAATGCTTGTGCTACCTTTTAGAGAGTAATAGAGATGGCCTTTAAAGATTTGATTAATGAGATGTTGTTGGTTTATCTAGATGATATAATAATGCTTTTCAAGGATGCTAATGAACATAGAACACTTGAGATAAGTGTTTTAAATATGAAAGTATTATGGAGCATCTCTTAATCCAAATAAATGCATCTTTTTTGTTCATGAATGTAATATCTTGGGACACATTATTTCCAAAGATGGCTTAGATATTGATCCTAAATGGATAAAGGCTATTCTTGGCCTATCATTTCCCTTGCATAAGAAAAGTCTTCAAAATTTCTTAGGAAATATAAATTTTGTAAGGAGATTCATACTTGGCTTTTCATATTTGGTGAAACCTATCATAGCCATGCTAAAAAAGTATTATGTCTTTTCTTGGACCAAAAAAGGTAAGAGCAGTTTTGAAGCCATTAAAAAAAGTAATTATAAAAGAGAGCAGGGTGGATCACTAAGGTAATGGAATAAGATTTTTATATCAAAGTAATAAAGTTGATAAGAGGTAAGGGCCTTTGTGAATACCTAGATTCATATATTCATGAATAAAAATAAGAAGTTTTAGTCAATCATGATTATTCATAATTAGCTGGTTCCTTGCTTATATAGAGTTGGACACAAGATTTGATAAGATTTATTCAAAATGGTGGGTATCTAAATGGCATGAGTAGATAAAAAAGGAGGTATTTTATATTTCAATCTATTCCCTTTTGTCTTGTGGATGGTGTGATTTTTAGAAGAGACATTAATGGTGTGCTATTGAGATGTGTTGATAATGATCAATTTGGGGTGTTTCTTGAGAAGTTTCATGATGGGATAGTAAGAGGTCATTTCTCTCCAAAAACCATAGCTTCCAAGATCATCAGGGTCAGTTATTACTGACCTAATCTCTTCAAGGACTGCTATGCTTGGGTGAGAATATGTGTACAATGTGCTTTCCTTCTAGGAAAATAGAAGCTTTCAGCACTTCCTCTAAATCCTATCCAAGTTGATCAACCTTTCATGCAATGGGGTCTTGATTCATTGGCATGATAAATTCCCCATCAAGTGTTGTTCATAAATGGATACTCATAAAAACTAATTATTTTACAAGATGGGTTGAGGTAGTAACACTAAAGGAAGCTAATGAGAATTTTATCTTGGAGTGCTATGAGAGCATCATAACAAGGTTTGGAATTCATTATACTATTATTTTAGATAATTATCTTAATTTTATGGGTGTTAAGACAATTTTTAGGCAAATATTAATGGAATCTTTTTGAGCACTTCATCTAACTATTACCCTCAAGATAATGGATTGGCTAAATATACTAACAAGAACCTAATCAGAATCATCAATAGAACTTTGGATATAACCAGAGGGCTTGACACACCAAATTAAAGACAACCTTATGGGCTAATATGATAAATCCTAAGAGGTTAACAAGGAATTCTACTTTTATGCTTGTCTATGAAAGAGAGGCCAGGTTGTCTATTTGTCAAGAGTTCCCTACCTTTCGATTGGCACATCAAGTAGAACTATTAGAAAACACTCATATGGAGGTAAGATTGATAGACTTAATGGAATTTTAGGAAAATAGAGAGAAGGCTCATCAATATTTAGAGCATCACCAAGTATTGATGAAGAGGTATTTTGACAAGAAGGCAACTCCAAGATCATTTTAATAAGGTGGCATAATGTTGAAATGGGATGAACATAAAATAAAACTAGGGAGGCATATAAAATTTAACACTTTATGGATTAGATCATATGTCATCATCAAGTGCAATCAAAGCAATTCTTTTCAACTTGTAGATGAATGGAGAATAGCTACCTATCTTTGTGAATGGGATATATTTGAAACCTTGATATTGAATGGTAAAATTTAGTTCTGTAAATAGTAGAGTAGGTGTGTGTTTTATTTCAATTGTGTGTGTTGTGCTCTATAAATGTTCTATTTGAACATATGTTTATCTCTAATTTGTGTTTTATCCTTGTTGTTTTCTATTATTATGTGTTGTTAAAGTCATTTGTGTGTCAATCTACTATACATGTGACTCCATATCCCAATAGATAGGATTAGGAAATTGGTCATGACGTAACAAGCATGTCACACTTTTGAAATTGCCAAAGATGTAGAGTAATTTTACCATGGTCAAAATGGGTCAACATCTTATAGTCAAAATCTTTAATAAGGGGCTGATTATAATGTCATAGTGTGTGTTGTAGTTCATCTAATGTCATTTCTTATGCCATTCTAGTTTTGGTCATTATCTAGTCCACTCCTTGTGTCATTTGATATATTAGAGGTCATTATAGAGTCATGTTTGAAAGTGGTAGGTCTTCACAGTGTTCAAATAGTTCTAGAATAGGTATGAGTTACACAGGTCTTAAAAGTTCATTAGGAACTCCAATAGAGCCAAGTGTGTAGTTTGATGATATTACATCTCACACATGTGGAAATTATTAGAGAAAATGATCATATGGGTTTGTTAAATTTGGCCCCAAGAACATATGTGATAATTTTTAGGTCATGTAATGAAGTGAGATAAAATTTATAAATAAACAAATTTGGCTCCCCAAATTTAATTTTCTAAATTTCCATACTTAGCCATTTTGAACTAGACTATTGTCAAAGTGTCATGGAATTACACAGGTGAGCTCACTTGATTTTTTTTTAAATGTATGTAAAAATATCCTTGAGCCATTAGATCAAGTCGGAATAATTTTTTTGTCTTAGGAACATCTCCAACAAATTTGGCCCCTCCATGATTTATGTGCTTCAAGATATAAATCCTCAAAGTTGATCAAATTATGCAATGCATTTGCATAGACATTAACTTTAATACACTAAAAAAATCTATAGAGCCTAAATTTGATGGTTTTTGGGCTATCAAATACATCTATGAGGATAAAAAATGATAGTGTGTAGACATTAAGTTTTAGATAGAGAAAAAGCAATCCATTGGAACTTAAATTTTATGGTCTACGAGAAATAAAATATGTCTGAAAGGATTTAAAATGATGGTATTAAAGACATCAATTTTAAGATCCTAAATTAGTCATTAGGTTTCAAATAGTGGGTCCCAATTGATCTAATAGTCTACTTTGCATCATACCTCTTGATCCAAAAATGCAAGATGGGTTAAAAAATTAAGGAGCTTGAGGTGTCAACACATGGCTTAATGTGTAATGCTAAAAAATATCAGTGAATCCTAAGAATCAATGTACATTTGACATGTGGAATAAGCTAGAACATAGTTGATAATTCAAAAGCAAGATCGATGGTTTGTGCTTGATCATATGGATCAAGATTGACAACACAGGTGAGAGTCAAGGGTCAAAGAACTCTAATCAAATACAATGTAGCCAAATTTCATGATCTTATGACTTTGGGTTAGTAATAGATAGCTAGTGTCGAAATTCAAAGTAAATAGATTCTAGATGAGATTGATAGGTTGAATCTAACCAGTTTCTAGATGGACAAGATGAACACATGTCCAAATAGTGACTAGCATATTTTAGAATGGAATGATCAATGTTTTAAGGGAAATCTACATGTAAAACCATGTAATATCAAGGATTTTGAAGTAGATCAATCTCTTTAGACTCATGTGCTACCATGATAGCTTAGATAAGGTCCAAGATGAATAGTAATTGCCAAATGTGAAGAGCAAGGTTTACAAAAGCAAAGAATGACTAAAGATGGTGAATATAGGTGTATAAAATATAAATAGTAGTTAGTTTAACATTTTATGACTATTATAACATGTTTCAAACTCTCTTGAAAAGTGCATATGTGTTGAATCTCATATTTTAGCTTCAAATGCTCAAGATATGGTTCATGATGAAAGCAATTTCACAAAGGATAGTTGAAGAATCTTTGCATCATTTTGGAAAAGTTTGTCATGGCTTATAGGGAAATATATTTTTAGAATAATTTATATTCCATTTCACCCTCAATTTCACCTACAAAATAATTGTTTCTCATGCCTGGACATGTGTTCTAGTAACTCTTGAACTTATTTCTTTTCTTCTCTAGGTTCTATAAGTAGTTGCCATTTTGGCCTTTATATATTGATACCACACCATGCATGTAAAATCCATACTATATTGATGACATATTTTGAATTTAAACATTAATTCAAGTCTATTTATAAGTTTTTGAACAATTGTCTAAGTGTGTAAGTGATTTATAGTGATAAGAAGTGATAATCCTCTACCCTACTTTACTTTATCCTTAAATATTTAATCAAGAGTTCTTAGTCTAATAGGTCATATAGAGTGTATTTAAGTGTGTCAAACTCTTTCAAGTGTATAATTTTCCTTTGAATGTGCTATTTTCCTTTTAGTCTATTTTCCCTATATTGTTTCACACATCTCACCTCTATATTAAAATATTCATGTTAGAACCTTTTGGAGCTTTGAGATTGATTTGTATGATTTGATTTATTATGCTTGGAATATGATGGTCACATTGAGATAATCTTGGTGCATCACCTCCCATAGATTAGGTTCCATTTATGCAAATATAACTCTTTTCCCCCATAATCAAGGTATAGTTTATGTGATAAGCATTGCACGATACATTCAAGGAGCTAGCCCATTAAATCTAGAGTCTTATTTCCACAATAGGTACACCCTAATACTTGGAAATGTTCCCATGTTTCCCAAATATAAAAAATGATTGAACATCCTCTTTTAGGGTCTAGAATTTTGTGTTCTAACACAACCAATGGGACTTGTCTCCAAGATAACTATTTAAGGTTAATGTTGGTCTTGAAAACATCAATTGTAGGTTGATATGTTACTCAAAATTTAGCAACTCCATCAAGGTAAATATGGTTCAAGGAAATTTATCCTATTATAAAATTGCTTCCATAATTCATGGTTTTCACTAGGTCAACCTCTAGAGGAGTTGTCAATCCCATTGATCCACTCTTTTAGTCTAAATATCCCCTTGGAATTCAATACCCTCCTAATTTTTAGTTTAGAGAACCAATAGATTTTTTTAGAGAGGAAGAGGTTGAATAAATTAAGGAAATCAAAGATACTAAAGAAATTGAAATAAGAATTGGCTAGACCTCACACTTTCTCTACACTTAATACAAAAAATCCAATTTTCCTTCAAGCATATGATGTCATTCCTCACAATGCCATAAAAGGTGTGCCTCTATTCAATATTGAGAGTCATGTTACACTAAGTGAGCATATTAGAGATGTCTCTAATTTTTTTAGCTTCCACAATATCACTCAAGAGAACATTTCTATTAGACTCCTTGAAATTTCCCTTGGGGGGGAGGCTCTTAATTGGTATAGGACTCTAGAAGGTGGATGCATCACGTCATGGGATGAATTTAGAGTGTTGATGAATGAAAGATTTAGAAATGAGAGTGACCATGCCTCTCTCATACACTATCTTAATTTAATCAAGAGAGGATCAAAGGGAACAATGCATGATTTTAAGAAGAGATTCCAAAAAACTTATAATAGACTTCCTCCTCTTATGAGGCCACCTCCTAGCTTTGTGTTTCTAACCTATTTGAGAGTTATTGACACTAAAATTATTATCATGCTTCAATATATGGGTGGATCAAATCTGCCTGAAGCATATGAAATTAATATCAAAAATAAAAATAATCTCATTTAAACTAGAATATTTACGCCTAAAGTTTTAATACCTTTATTTTATCATGATTATACTAATGATCCAAATGTGGCTCAAACTCCTAGTGCCAATACGAAGCCTAAATTTATTCCTAAGAAGATGGATAATTCCATGGACAAATATGCATACATTCAATGGTTGTAAGATAAAACTAGAAGAGGTAATATGTAGAAAAGTACCTATTAGTGACATTATGATTATCAATATGGAATAATAATAGGCCAATGGTAACCTAATCCCAATAAGACAAGTAATGCATATAATCTCAACTCTACCACCAATACAAGAGAGATGGATCCAGTTCATGGCAACTTGGTACAATGAAAAAATTGGTAGCAAGGCTAATTTATGGATGATAATGAAGGTGGTGATAGGCTCTTATTGATCAACATGAGGTTACTCCTCTCCTATCTATTTAGGATGATGTTATGATATAGACAAGTGTAAGTATACAACTTCAAGAATAGATCTTCACCAACTTCCTAGTTGAGGACACCTTCATGCTTAATCAAGGAACCTTAGTCATAGAGAAAATTAGATCCAAAATCAAGGATTAAGTGGACATATTAATGTGCCTAAAATATAATCCAATCATCCTCCAGAGTATCAAAACATGGCTATAAGTGGGATAGTTTCAAAAGCTCCTACACTTTCATCAAATCAAAATGCTAGAAGGACTATTCAAGGCACTCCAACTCCTCAGGCTCCAAGCACTTCATTACCTCAAATAATTCAAGATAAATTAGGTATGTCTTATTTAAACATTTTATATTCATCGAAGAGTACTAAAACATCCATTTCCCTTTGGGATATTTTGCATATGCTCGGTCAAAAGGATCTCTTACAAAAATAGTTATCTATTATCCCTACTAGTGTCCCTTCTTCAAATCAAAGTCAAAGTCATGTTATCCTTAAAATTTTCCATAATACCATTATTGAACCATCCACTAGAGCTAAGAAACCTCCCCTATTCTATCTCACTCTCATAGTGGGAGACAAATTGGTCCATAACTGCATAGTTGATAGTAGAGCTTCAAATTTAGTCATACTTAAAGTTGTGGCTAACAAACTAGGCCTAAAATATGGTCCACATATCAAAGAGGTCCTCCAATAAGATGGTACACTTACCAAGATAGTGGGGCTCATTAATAATTATAAAGTTTTCTTGCATGTTTGTCCTAGTTTCCCCATCTTAAAATACATAGTTGTTAATCTCCAAACACACATTAAAATCTACCTATCAAGGGACTTCACAACCAAAATAGGTGGCTACCTCTCAGCTAACTAGTCTTTATTGGCCTTGTGTATGGGTAAAATGAGTAAATTAGGACACAAGCTCTTGCAAGGTTTCATATTAAACCTTACATTGAGATAAGTTCTAATTTGAATTATGTTGTTCATAAAGAGAAGGATTATATTATAGATGATGATACTTATTCCAAGATTGAAGGTATTATAGATTTGTTTCTTGATGAATATGGGGATAACACTTATGATCATGACCTTTATACTCTCATTGAGGAAACTGATCTAGGAGCTTATTGTCTACATGAAGAAGTGATATCAACACATATACTTGCCATGGAAGAAGGTGAGAAGATGAGATGTGGAAAATATTTTTTGATGGTTCAAAAAGTAAAGTTGGTGTAGGATCTGGTGTCATTTTAGTCTCCTCATCAATGTGGCTAAGTATGAAGGTTTAATTCATGGCCTTTAGTGGGAAAGGAAATATAAAATCAATAACTTGTATGTATATGAAGATAGTGAATTGGTTTTTCATCAGGTTAGAAATGTGGATGTTTTAAATAACCCTTTGCTTAAGTCATATAATCATAGGGTATGGTATTTTATCAAATATTTTAATGCATTCAACATATAGTCAGTCTCAAGGGAGCAAAATAATGATGCTAATAGACTAGCTACCATAAGAGCTCAATTTGATACTCCCACTAAGATAAAAGAGAAGGGGAAGTAATCTCACATTAAGATAATTATCAGACCTTCTGTACTTGATAATGAAGTGTCTTGGTAAGTTTT
The DNA here is from genome assembly GCA_037957365.1 of Torreya grandis. NCBI lineage: Eukaryota > Viridiplantae > Streptophyta > Pinopsida > Cupressales > Taxaceae > Torreya > Torreya grandis. The sequence goes on along the minus strand of JARHVA010001278.1, from coordinate 1,850,606 downwards.
TAATAGTGATAAACACATTCCATGCTTCTTTCAAAATGAGGCTGAGTTTTCTTCAAGGAATCAAAAGGGAATCCAAGAATAATTAGGTGATCAAATTGTGTAGCTAAGGACAAATAAGATACCTAAGGGTATGGTGACCTTAGAAAGTATCTTCAATGAGAAGGATAAAAATAATAAATAAAATTTGAGTATGTCTACAAAAGAAGAGAATTATGAAAGTGTCTTGATCTTCAAAGATAGACACCATGTTCTACATTAGAAAAACAAGTGGTCATTGATTTGTGTAGAGAGTTTCATGATATATTTTATTGGGAGTATAAGGACCTAAAAGGATTTGGTCCTAGCCTAAAACATCATACTATTGAGCTGTAACCTAGAGTTAAATTAGTAAGATAGAAATAAAGACCAATAAATCCTAAAGTGGAGCCACTCATGAGGTTAGAGCTCTCTAAACTCCTTGAATTTGAAATAATCTTTCCTATCAAGAATTCAATCTAGGTATCTAGCCTTTTGATAGTTATAAATAAGAGTGGGGAGATAGTACTTTATGTGGACTTTAGGGATATTAATAGGTTATCACTCAAAGATCACTTTCCCTTACCCTTAATGGAGTAGATTCTGTAGATTGTTTCAAGATCTCAACATTTCTCTCTTTTAGATGGATAATCAGGTTATAATCATATTTAAGTCAATGAATATGATTATTTTAATACAACATTTACCACTAAATGGGGAAATTTTTCTTATAGTAATATGCCATTTGGTTTGTCAAATGTTGGTACTACTTTTTAGAGAGCAATGGATATGGTCTTTAAAGATTTGATTAATGAAATGTTTTGTTTTATCTAGATGATATAATTTTTTCCAAGGATGATAATGAACATATACATCACTTGACACAAGTGTTTTAAAGGTGTAGGTAGCATGTATTATCTCTTAATCCAAAGAAATGCATCTTTGTTATTCATGAAGGTAAGCTCTTGGGACATGTTGTCTCCAAAGATGGTTTGGCTATTGATCCTAAAAATATAGAGGTTATTCTTGGCATATAATTTCCCTTGAATAATAAAGGTCTTGAAATTTTCTTAGGGAATATAATTTTTTTAAGGAGATTCATACCTAGTTTTGCATATTTGGTGAAACCTATCACAACCATGATCAAAAAGAATCGGGTCCTTTTTTAGACCAAAGAACGTAAGAGCAGTTTTGAAGCCATTAAATAAGTAATTACATGAGATATTACTCTTTTGAATCCAAAACTTACTAAAGAATTCATTTTGTATTCATTTTATAACATTGATACTATCTCATCCATGTTAATGCAAAATAATGATAAGGATGTGAATTAACCTTTTGCATTATTTAGTGAAGGTTTAGAAGAGTATGAAGTCAAGTACACCTTTGTGGAGAAACAAGCCCTTGATATTGTGAGAGGGATAATGAAGTTAGGAATATGATTTAAAATAATAAAATTCATGTTATGGTTTATCATCCTAGTACTAAGGAGTTTTTGTTGAGTAAAGACCTTAGTTAGAAGAGAGCAGGGTGGATCACTAAGGTAATGGAATATGATGTTGATATCAAACTAACAAAGTTGATAAGAGGTAAGGGCCTTTGTGAATACCTAGGTTCAGATCTTCATGAATCAAAATAAGAAGTTTTAGTCAATCATGATTATTCATAATCAGTTGGTTCCTTGCCTATACAGAGTTGGACACAAGATTTGATAAGATTTCTTTAGAATGGTGTGTATCTTAATGGCATGAGTAGATCATAAAGGTAGCATTTTATATTAAAATCTATTCCCCTTTGTCATGTGGATGGTGTGATTTTTAGAAGATAAATTAATGGTGTGCTATTGATATGTGTTGATAATGATCAATTGGGGGTGTTTCTTGAGAAGTTTCAGTAAGAGGTCATTTCTCTCCAAAAACCATAATTACCAAGATCATGAAGGCTAGTTATTACTGACCTAGTCTATTTAAGGACTACTATACTTGGCTGAGAAGGTGTGTACAATGTGATTTATTTGTATGAAAATAAAATATTTTATCCTTTCCTCTAAATCCCATCCAAGTTGATCAACCTTTCATGAAATGGGGTCTTGATTTCATTAGCATGGTAAATCCCCCATCAAGTGTTGGTCATAAATGGATACTCATAGAAACTTATTATTTTACAAGATGGGTTGAGATAGTAGAAATGAATGAAGCTAATGAAAATACTATCTTGGAGTTATATGAGAGAATCATAAAAAGGTTTGACACTCCTAATATTATTTTAAATAATGCTCTTTTTTTATATTTACTAGGATAGATGATTAGGCAAATAGTAATGGAATCTTTATAAGGACTTCATCTAACTATTACCCTCAAGGTAATGAGTTGGTTAAATCTACTAACAAGAACTTGATCATAATTATAAATATAACCTTGGACCATAACCAGAAGGATTGGCACACCAAATTGAAGACAACCTTATGGGATCACATGATAACTCCTAAGAGGTCAATAGGGAATTCTCCTTTTGTGCTTATCTATGGAAGAGAGGTTAGGTTGTATATTTCTCAAGAGCTACCTACCTTAGTATTAGGACATTAGTTAGATCTACTAGAAAACACTCCTATAGAGGAAAGATTGATAGAATTAATGGAGTTTTAGGAATTTAAAGAGAAGTCTCATCGAGCTTCAGAGCATCACCAAGTATTGATGAAGAGGTATATTGACAAGAAGACAAATCCAAGATCATTTCAAGAAGGTGACATAATGTTGAAATAGGATAAAGATAAATCAAAACTAGGGAGGCATACAAAATTTGGCAATTTATGGAGTGGATCATATGTCATCATCAAGTTCAAGTAAAGTAATTCATTCCAATTAGCAAGGATGAATGGACAAGAGCTACCTATCCCTATGAATAGGATACATTTGAAACCTTGTTATTGAATTTTAAAATTTATTTCTATAAATAGTAGAGTAGGTGTGTGTTTTATTTCAATTGTGTGTGTTGTGTTCCCTAAATTTTCTAGTGGAACATACATTTGTCTTTGCTTTATGTTTTGTCCTTGTTGTTTTCTATTTTTGTGTGTTGTTTAAGGCATTTGTGTGTCAATTTGATGTACATGTTACTCCATATCCCAATAGACAAGATTAGGTAATTGGTCATGCCATATCAAGCATGCCACCTTTGGTAAATCACCAAAGATGATGACCAATTATACCATGGTCAAAATGGATAGTAAAAATATTTAATAGGAGGTTGATTATAATGTCATAGGGTGTGGTTTAGTTCATATAATGTCATTTCTTATGCCATTCTAGTTTTAGTCATTATCTAGTTTAGTCCTAGTATCATTTTATATCTTATAGGTCATTATAGAGTCATATTTGAAAGTGTTAAGCCTTTATAGTGTTCAAATAGTTATAGAATACATATGAGTTACACAGGTCTCAAAAGCTCATCAGAATCTCAAATAGAGCCAAGTGGGTAGTTTGATGATATTATATCTCTTGCATGTGTTAGTTTATAGAGAAAATGATCATAAGGGTTTGTTTAATTTGATCCCAAGAATGTGTGCACTAAGTTTTGAGTCATGAAATGAAGTGAGACTAAAGTTATACATCAGAAAAATTAGCTCCCCAAATAGAATTTGCTAAATTTCCATACTTAGACATTTTGAACCAAACCATCATCAAATTTTCATACATAATTACATAAGTTAACTCACTTTATCATTTTGTAAATTCACATAGAAATTTCCTAAAGCCAATGAATCAAGTGGGTACAATCTTTTTGGTATTAGGAACATCTCCAATAAATTTTGCCCCTCCATGATTTCTTCACTTCAAGATATAAATCAACAAAGGTGGTCAAATAATGTGATACATTCACGTATATGTTGACTTGAATCCACTAAAAACATCTATACGAGCCTAAATTTAATGGTTTTTAAGACATCAAATATGTCTATGAGGACATCAAATGATAGTCGTGTAAATGTCAAGTTTTAGACAGAGAAAATGAAATATATTAGAGCTTAAATTTGATGGTCTACAAGACATAAAATACATCCATGAGGATGCCAAATGATGAAAGTGAGTACGTCAATTTTTATATCATGAATTAGTAATTGGGTTTAAAATAGTGGGTCTCAGTTGATCTAATGGTCTACATTATATTTTACATCTTGATCTAATGGTGCAAGATGGGTCAAATAGACAAGAAGCTTAGGGGGTTGACATGTGGTGTAAGCGTAGGAGGTTGCAGATTGACAAAAAATATTAAGAATCAATTCACATTTGACATGTGGCATAAGCTAGAAAATATTTTATAAGTCAAGATCAAGATCAATGGTTGGCACTTGATTATATAGATAAAGATTGATAGCACGAGTGAGATTTAAATGTTAAGGAGATCTGATCAAATGAAATGTTACCAACTTTCATGATCTTGAGACTTTGGGTTAGTGATCAGTGATTAGTGTCTAAAGTTGAATCAAATAGATTCCAGAAGAGATTGATAGGTCAAATATAACTAGTTTCTAGATAGACAAGATGAACACATATCTAAATAGTGACATTCATATTTAAAAATCAAATGAGAAAAATGGTAAGGGAATGTTAAATGGATAATTGCATAATATTGAGGATTTTGAAGTAGAGTGAGCTCTTTAGACTCATGTGTTACAATGAGATATTAGATGAGGTTTAGGATGAATAATGACTACCAATGTAAAGAATGAGGTCTAAAAAAGTAATGAAGGATTGTAGATGGTGAATACAAATGTCTAAAATATAGATAGTAGTTGGGATAACATGTTAAGACTATTATAACATGTTTCAAACTCCATAGAACAATGCATATGTGTTGACTATCTTATTTCATTTTTAAATGCTCGAGAGATGGTACACGATGAAAGTAGTTTCAACAAGGATAGTCAAAGAATGTATGCACCATTTTGTAAAAAATTGTCATGGATTATAGGGACATCTATCTTAAGAAGAATTCATGGTCCATTTAAAAATTAGTTGCACATATAACGTAACTAGTTCTCATGCCTGGACATGTGTTTCAGTGACTCTTGAACTTCTTTATTTTCTTCTCTCTTTAAAGTTCTATAAGTAGCTATCATTTTGGCATTTTTATATTGATACCACTCTATGTATGGAAAATACCTACTACATTGATGTCATATTTTTACTTTAAACATTAATTCAAGTCTATTTATAAGTTCTCAAACAATTCTTTAAGTGTTTAAGTGATTTATAGTGATAAGAAGTGATAATCCTCTACCATTCTTTCCTTTATCCTTCCATATCTAAGCAAGAGTTCTTAGTCTAACAAGTCATATAGAGTGTAGTTAAGTGTGTCAAACTCATTCAAGTGTATAATTATCTTTGGAATGTGTTATTTTACTTTTATTCCATTTGCCTTGTGTTTTTTCACACATCTCACATCTATATTGAAATACTCATGTTAGAACATTTTAGAGCTTTGAGACTAATTTGTATGCTTTGATTTATTATGCTTGGAATATTATGGTCACACGGATATAATATTGGTGCATCACCTACCATAAATTATGTCCCATTCATGTAATTTTAACTCTTTTCCCCTATAAACAAGCAATATTTTAAGTGGTAAGCATTGCATGATACGTTTAGGGAGCTAGCCCTTTAAATCTAGAGGTTCATTTCCACATACCTAGAAATGTTCCCATGTTTCTCAAATATGGAAGAGGTTTAAACACCCTCTTATAGGGTATGATATTTTGTCACAATAGTTACTAAATTTAACATTATAATTCTTAGATTTTTCATTCATTTTCTAGTTCTTCTCAAGACTGGATTTGGAACCTCTAAACTTCTTAAACTTCTCTCTGACCTAAGCAAGAGACTTTAGTTTTGACTCCTACTTAATTTATTTCTCAAATACTTGATCCATCATAAATGGCCCATGAACATCTATCTCACACACAATTTGGGGGTTTAATCCCATAATGAACTTTAAAATGTGAAACCTTTCATCTACCTAATATTGAGGAACATATTTTAGAAACTTAGTGAACTATTCCTAGTATTTTTTCACCAAAATATCTCCTTGCTTTAGATTATAAAAATTTGTCATATTTTGGTCAAAATATAATTGAGTAAACTATCTTGGTATAAATAAAACCATGAATTAATCCTATGTGGTGTTAGTGGGGTGGAGGTTCATATTGAGCTTCTTATTTTCCACCATGTTGCTTCTTATCCATCAAGCTGATATGCTCCCCAAATTACCTTACTAACTTATGAGTAATTAAAAATCTCAAATTAATTTTCATTTTATATCAACAAAGATTTAAAACCATCCCCTAACATAGTTCCATCAAACTTAGGATGATTTACTTCCTTCATGTCCCATGCAAGTTCTATAGTTATATGACCCCTCGCATCTTATGGCACCTCATTATGCATATACTCTTGTTGAGCCTCTTGATGAAATTATTGTTGAATAAGGTACTCTCCATGATATTCCTAATTTATTTCCTCAACATTCCCGTGAAATTTTTTCTCTAAGGCTATGATTCAGTCCCCTAGTCTCATGCATGGCTGCAAGAATCTGATCTAATTTTACAGCTTGTTTTATGGCAAATTAGTTTGTATCTACTAGAGTGTTAGTGTTTGAATTACCCTCACCTCTAATTATATCACATTCCATTCTCCTTTCTAATTAATAAGAGAATACAAATATGTTAGAGGACCCATTAAGTCCTAGACTTTGATCCTTAGTTCTGATACCACAATGTTAAAACCCCATTGGTTTTAACTTGAAAATGGTATTTTCTTAAATTTTAATTTATAATCCAATCTAGATTGTTATTATTAAAGATAATTTAATTGATATTTAATAAAATACATCTTGTATAATGAACTGATTATGATTCATTTATATAATGATCACATTCAATAAATTCACAAATTTAATCCATCACAAAAGTATATCTGTTGAATAATAATTCAACCAAATACTAAAAGTTTGTACCATAAGAATAGTCAATATTTTTTATCAAAGTAAAATAATACAGAGTTTTTAAATTTGAGTGAATATAAATAATACAATGTTCCACAAAACTAATGAGATCCACAACCTCATCATATGTATATAAAATGTAATCATGAGTTAAAGTGTTTATTGGCTAACTACTAGAGAAGAGGGAGAGCATCATCAAAGTGATTTTCCACACCAACCATGGACCATAGATTCTCTACACAATTACAAAACTAGGGAATGAACCTTCCTTCATGAATGAGTATATGATAATGGTGTAGGTATCAAGATGCCAACTATAACGCTTGTATTATAATATTTTATCTACATGCAACATATCATAAATAATTTCCTTATAACATGACATTGTGCATACATTCATATTAATCAAATAGATGAAACCAAAACCTTTAATTAAAAAAATTAATTTGGACAAAGTTTTCTTATAGTTTAATTATCTAGTAGATCAATAATATTTATACACATGCTCAATCAGATTTCATTTAATCTATGTATTAATGACTCTAAATATATTCATGAGAACCTTCTCGCAATAATATTCCTTAGTGTCAATAATACCATATTTACTAAATAATTCATATACAAGATTTCCATGGATTTATCATGTATATTTACATAAATACCATAGTAATTAAATATAAGAAACAAATTGAAACAATTACATGCTAAATATTAACAACTTATTATCTACTAAAATGTTTCCTAAGTTCCAATACAATCCAAAGTCCATTTTCAATAAGGAAATATTTACAAATAATTTTTTAAAATAATATTCATGCATTTACCAATTCCATATTAAAACACCCATTTTCACATGTATAATAATAAAAATAATACAATTCAGGAATTTCACATTAAATCCTAAGCTAACTAACAAATAATAATAACCATTATTTTTATTTGTTCTAATCAACAATTAATCATTTTCATTGTAATTTACAACTTAATAAATATACTATAAATTAATAATCTAAATCCTAGTTTCCATATGAATACATTTATTCACTATAAACAAACATCTACTTAAATATCAAATTATCCACATACATACATACATATATATATATATATATATATATGTATGTATGTATATCTATTATGTATATGTATATATATATATATACACACACACACACAATATATATATATACATATATATATATACACAATATATATATATATATATATATATATATATATATATATATATATATATACGTACACACACACACACACACACACACACACACTTGTACATATAATTTGTAAGTATTAATTATATATATGTACATGTGTTTTTATGAGCTATTCATAAAGAATATTCTATTGTCTTTATGTATAATCCTATCTTCACACTCATCTATGTATATATGTTCAAGATGGTGTGACCTATAGTAAATATTATACTACTCAACCAATTCATTGAATAATTATTTAAATTGCTTAACATATAATATTAATAACAATTCTATTCAAATAGATTATCATAAATAATAACCCATTCATTTCATACAAACTAACTATAGTTTATATTAACTCAAACTTAATATGTATATCAAACCCATGAATATAACACTCTTGTATATCCAAAACAAAATAATCTTAAACCTATGGTATGGAATCAACTAAATAAAATCATAGTCAACAAAAAACCTTTTAAACATAGTTGACTAACTAACCTAAGTCAAGTTGAATAAGAACTTCCAATTGTCCTATACAAATATTCATACATAGGTGATAACAAATTAATAATACTCAACCATTTTTAAATTTAAATGACATGTATACATAAAAATGTAACTTACAAGAAAACCTAGTTCACATATTCAAAAATCCAATTGTAACCAAAACCTAAAAAAATATCCCATGTCATATAGCTAATTTATTACGTAGTTATTTTAACACATAAATGAGCTAAGGAAAACATATTTAAATACATGGTCATCAAAAACCTTGTTATAAAAACTATAACCAAAATAATGTCACAAAATTATTTCAAAAACATTCAACCATTTTGGCTCACAAAACATAACACATAACCATGTAAATGAACCACACAACATAACACACAGTCATGTAAATGAACCACAAAAGGATCTCTTTTCAATAGTTACCCTAACCTTTCATACCTATGTTATACTTAATTGAATCATTAATTAAATTTTATGGGGGGGGGTTCCTCCTCTCACATGGTTGAATCCCTAATTATGTCAAGGGTTTACAATTTTAAGGCAACCATTTAAAAAAAAAAAAACCCATAAACATTCTATTTATAGACTATATAACATGAATATAGAATTTTAGAGTGAACTAAAGAACAAACCCTACCTCTTAGTTCCCCCAAAGTATATTTTATCCTTTGGTATAAAAAAAAAATCCCTTTATTTCCTCTTGTTCTTCGTTGTTGACCCCAACCTCTATACATTTCAAAAACTACCATGGCTCCTTTTATGTTTTTGCAGTCATCTACATGCCATTCAGAAACCCCTAATTTCATGATGAACCCTTATCCATCATAATTTACCCAATAATGACTCATCATAACACCATAAATTCTAGGCATGCTTCCCATAACTCATATCTTGACCACCAAACAACATAGTCACCCTAATAATTCCTCTAACTCATAGTTAAATGTTAGCCATTTCAAGTTGCATGGTTTGAACAATAAATATAAACCAAGTAATCACTCCCAAACTAGGGTTGACATTGTATTATTTCAATAAACATAATAATTTTGTTTATTAAAAACTCAAATGCCTATCTAAAACCTTAAACATTAAACAATCAAAGCTTCATACCTAGTTAACCCTTAGGTATTTAGAACTACGTCACCCTATGTACAACCTTAGTCACTTCCACCTAGGTCTAGGTTAGATAATGATTATAAAATCATTTTGGTAGATGATCAACAATGTAATTTATTTCCATGTCATACAAACACACAGACACACACACATATGTATATATATGCATATATATATATATATATATATGTATGTATATATCTATACATATATATACATACACACACACATATACATACATATATATATATATACATACATATATATATATCTATGTATGTATGTATGTATATATATTGTATGTATATATATATATATATATGTATGTATATATATATATATATATATATACATATATACATATATATGTATATATATATACATATATATACATATATATATATATATATATAGATATATGTATATATTATACATATACATATGTATATATATATATATATATATACATATACATATATGTATATATATACATATATATATATGTATGTATATGTATATGTATATACATATGTATATGTGTGTATATATATATATGTATTGTATATATATATATATATATATATATTATAACGATACTTTTATGTTGAATTTTTGTAGGTGCATGCCTATATGGGGTTATGTAGTCATATATATATATATATATATATATATATATATATATATATTCTAACGATACTTTTATGTTGAATTCTTGTAGGTGCATGCCTATATGGGGTTATGTAGTCAATTATAATTAAAGTTATCTAAATAATGTATACAATTGAAACATTTCATAATTAAAACACATCATAATACTATAAAATAGTAACATCTATAACCAAGACCAAAAATAACACTTAAAACATGGATTTAAAACAAATCAACATGATTAAGTGTGAATTAATCAAACACAATTAAAATTAAATAAATTATGAATTTTTTTGTACTATATGGTGTGTGTAGGATTCCTTATTGAATCTCTACACCTCCAACATATTCATCTATAAAACCTTCCCTAATGATTCTCTCCCTCCATATATGTTTAGAGAGTGGACTTTCTCATACATTCACCTCACAAATGCAAATAGTGGTTGCCCCATAATAATGATAATCAATAAAAATGTTATTAAAGCACAATAATACTGAATGAGCATAATCCATGTGCATATGAAACTCGTATACAACTAGCCAATCAATTAATTATTCACACACAAATAATCATTATATGTCTATCTATACATCAACATAAAAGAAAATAGTTTTCTACAACAATATTTAAACAACTTAAACCCTATTAATATATGTTTAATAATCAAATCAAGTTTAGTGAGGAAATAAAGTTTTAACAATATAGCATAAAAAATTAAAAAATGTGTGAGACTTTGTAATTTCCTAAAATAAAAAGAAGGAAGAGGTTAAAGATATCATGGAGAAGCTATAAAGAGACAACTAGAATAGTTAAATTGTAGTTTTAGGAATAGTTACTATAGAAGAGAATTTCTAGGGATGAGAAAGGGTAATATTTTGAAGAATTCATGTTAAATCATAGGGTTAGGTTAGGTTTAGTATTGAATGTGGAGGATACCTTAGTTAATGATTATTCACTCCAAGGAGATGCATCCCCTGCCCTTAATTTATAAACTAGAAGAAGTATCAAAATAAAATAAATTTGATAAGTGGTTTGATGAATTCATAGATAAATTTAGAAATATTACACCTAAACTAATAATCTACTTGAAAACAAGGTTACTATTACTCCAAATAAAATTTCAAAATTTTTGAATACACCTATTAAAATGATTCCAAACAAACTAGTCAGATTAGCTATAAATGTAAGAAACATGGCTCTTAAAGCAAGAACTTTTGTCACTTTGACACCTTATGATGGGTCCTCTAACCCAAAGTAATATATTTGAGCTTGTGACATGAAATCATAGGTTAAATATGTTATGGTTGATGAGGATAAAATGTGAACTAAAAGAGTTTTGACTATTTGAGCTCTAGAGTTCATCTTCAAACAAAGCCTAGGATCTTTGACTTTAGCACAAGTTAAAAAAATAGTGGTTAGAGAACTTAAGATGGTGAAATGCACAGGTAAAACTATTAAAGATTTAAAGGATATTCATAAAAAATGAGAGATCTAATATAGAGTTATGATCATAGGCTCTCAAATGTCATGAATATGTTGAATTTCTAGTTTCAAGACATAGACAAAAATTCTTGGTTTATGGAAGGACTATGAACTAAGGTTAGGTTTGTCATTGTGCAAGCCTAGTTCATTAATAAAGACAATACAAGATCTATTATGATCTATGTCAAATATATATACTATTTTTGAGCGTGTCTTATTTATTTAAAAATGGATTTCAATATAATTATTTTTTACACATGGAAGGACTAGAAGAAAGCAATAGACCTAGACTAGAAGTATGGTGTACTAAAATGCAGTAAATAGGGGCATCATAGGAATGAATTTCCAAAAATAAAAATAAAATTCTATGAAATTTATCACATGTTAATAATTCCATTGTGAAGTGTCATCTATTATAGAAACACACACAAATACCTCATAGTATGTTCTACTCATGTTATAAGTTTCATAGATGTGATGATAAAAATTACTGAGATCTATAGGATTTGAAGGAATATATTGATTAAAATGTATTTTTACTAGCTTCATAGTAGGATTCATTTAATAAACTAGGTGTACCAGCTCCAAATGTTAAAATGGTAATTCAATATGGTTGGGGTCCATTAGTAGTGCAATCTACCACTAGATTGACATCTCAATCTCCATAATACCAAACCAAGTGGACTCCATAATTTATTTAGTACCAATCAAGTTGGACACCATAGACTCAAAAGTATTAGTCAAGGTGGACACATGAGTCTATACAATACGTACCAATTTGGACTCCTACATCACTGCAACAATAACTAGGATGGGCACCTTGTTCCCCATTGAAAAATATGGGTGACATGATGGACAAGTTAGATGTGTAGATATATGGCCATGTTATTCATATATTAATGCAAGATGGCATGGTTATAACCTTGAAATATCTTATTAAGTTGGTATATACTTTTTGAAATGAGAGATATGTTTCAAAATATTATAAACTTGGTGTTTAACTTGTTATACTATCTAAAAAGGGGATAATAATGAGATAAAAAGGTGGTTTGGTATGTAAAGACCAAGAATCCCTAGGATGTCAATGTTATAATGGCCATAAAACTTACAATATACAAAGTCCTAAAAGTTTTATTTGATTTTTGGAGTACTTTGAACATGATTTAGAGGTTGACATGGGAAGCCATTCTAAGACATGCCCTGGATTATAGTCTTTTTACCTTAAGTTTCACAAACTATGGCCTATTATAACCCATTAGGAGGATCGAGGATGTGAAGATAGAGGTGGTTTATCTAAGTATACATGGGGAATTTGAACTCATCAATATGAAAATTGATTAAAAATATTATCTTATGTTAATTAAGAATAATAAGGCTTATGATGGTCATATGACTATCAATATAGTAGATACCTAGCTAGAATTACATTATGGAGATAATATTATTATTATACCACTAAAAAAGGCTAAAATTAAAACTTATATCATCCCAAAGGAGCCTCCATCACTTATGTATACAAGGGAGACAAATAGTCCAATGTTGGCTCAGATCTAAAGTTATGGGCCTTGTGAAGTAGAGCATCCACTTATTTGGCACAACAAGCATAATAGTTCACATAGTTTTAAAAAAATAGAATAGTTTTCCTATTGACCTATCTATACAATTGTCTAGCTATATAATTCTACATGGAGGAATGTAAATCTTCATCAATTTTATCTTCTACATTTAAAGTTGATTTCCTATATCAATTAATTCCTATAGACATGGATAATATCAAACCCACAAATGAGATGACATTATCATGGGAAGATACATATTCCATAAGTGGTGACTCATATACACACATATTAAAATAGGCATAAGGATACTATGAATTGAGGCCCATTAGGATGGTCTACTCTAATAAGATCCAGTTGCCCTAATATTTTTTAGTTTAATATTTAGTGTAGTTTATTTTAAGATGGAATAACGTGCCACAAATATATAACTATGAATTAGTTCTTTGAATCACACTCTAAAATATGTGCTTTGAATTGATGGCTATTTCATAAATCAAATCAACTTTACTAAGAAGAAGCATGAAAAATTATGCAATCTCAATTTTAGGTGGCACCTAAGATCTAAAAAAATTGGCCATCCTTCTAAGAAGGCTAGTGTCCTGAATTATAAATTCACAAATGTGTGTAATTTTTGTCATTACAACAATTAGAGCCTAGATCTTGGGTGCATGTATTTCAACATAACTTATCTCCTTTTCTAAGAGATTGGTATATATATCATGAGTGTAGACATGAATCTAAAAATTTATCAAAGGTTTAATAAGAATGTATATGAATGTTTCTGTTTGAATACAATAAAATAATGGAGTATAAGGTTATACAAAAATTGAGATTATTTATATGTCATGGGTGAGTGATAAACATCCCTACTATACAAAATCAAACATCCTAGGAATAATTAGGTATTAAGCTACATAACACCATAAAAATAATTACTAGGCTAAACAGGAAAGAGAATAATTTACGTTAAAATATTTTAACATAATTTTGGACAACGTAAAATAAGCAAGGTCTAGTGAAAGTGAAGAAGACTTAGACCTAAAAGGATTATTTGAACCATATCTGGATATGGAGGAGCTGAAATCAAATATTATATGAAAAATAGAAGAAACACAACTATGTATTCAAGGATAGGAAGGAGAAAGGAAGATGAGATACTCCATTCTATATGGGACAAGTAACATATATAAATATCTAATGAATAATAAAGTTGAAAACATTGGCACACACTCTGAAATAAAGCTAGATACTATTGGATTCATTAGGAGATTTCAAAGTTAGTATAAATACTATGAGATTATGAGGATGTATTTCCCATTAGATTATTAGAAGTTAAGTGTGTAGACTCTTTATTAAGGCAAATGCATACTAAACTCAAGGAATGCTTAATACCCATCAAAAGGTGAACATACATATTGAACATAAATATGAAAATTAAATTCAAGGTATAGATTGAACAGATGCAAGAACTTAGAATAATGTATTTAGCTGAAAAATCAAATTAGGTAAGTCCTATCTTGATGTATCTAAATAAAAAGGGATAAATCTATGCTTTTGGTAGATATAGATTATTAAATTATGTGTGTTTGAATGATCCATTCCCAATCCTATTTATAGATGAAGTTTAAGAATTAGTTACAGGGAATGAAGTTTATTCTTTCAAAAATGGGTTAAGTGGGTACCACCAAATACCTATCACAATTGAGACCAAACAAATACTACCTTTACAATAAAACGGGGATATTTTTCATATAATGTAATGATTTTTGGTCTCAAGAACACTTCTATATTATTTTATAGATCAATTTTAACTGCATTTAAATATTTCATTCATGAATTTTTATAGGTATATATAGATGAATGAATTTTATTCTCTTAGTTTAAATATCAACTATAAAAGGTGTGACTCATGTTGAAAAGGTGTAAGGATTTTTTAATAGCATTGAATTTTAATATACTCTTGGTTTTCACACCTTTACACAATCCTATAGGATGTGTTATCTATAGTGATGGTATCTTTATAGATTAAGTAAATATCATAGTGATTATGGGATTTTAACCTATAATTAACCCCTATGAAGTGTGATCATTCTTGGGACATGTTGGGTGCTATCACAATTTTATCCAAATATACGATACCATATTAGCACCATCGAAAAATATGTTGAGAAAGGATAATAAATTTCAATGGACTCCCAAATGTCAAATGACTTCTATTGATTTGAAAAAAAGGCTAATCATAAATTTCATCCTAGTATTCCTTTATTATAATAAACATTTTCATGTCCACATGGATGCATATACACCATCAATTAGATTAGTGATGGCCCAACCAAGTGATCACCCCATCCATTTCTTAATCTGAAAGCTATCACTTATGGATGAAAATAACACCACCACCAAGTGAGAAGCCTTAGATATGGTTTTCACACTACATAAATTCAAACACTATATATTGGATCCTCCATTTGGTTTTTTCATTAACCATAAACACTATGATACTTTGTGAATAATATTATGTTAGGAAGGAGAATATCCACGTGGTTAATGTTCTTTTAGGAGTTTCAATTTAAAATCAATGTGAAGATTGGTAGGGAAAATGTGGGTCTTGATAACCTTAGATTTATATAAATAAGGAAAGAGATAGATGATCTATAGGATTAATCAAAAATCCTATCCTGATCTCAACTTATGAACAAAGTAGTTTCAAAAAGATCAAAGAGTTTTGTTTTATGATAGAAAATTCAGATTACACCCAAGGAAATTGTGCATAAGATGGAAAGGTCTATATGTCATTCATGAAGTTTCACAATAAGGCACCATAATTATTAAAAACCTTCAAGAAACCATTTTTATAAGAATATTAAATGGTTCTAGGCTCAATCCCTACAACTAATGATCTCACATCAAAATATATAAAGCTAAGTGAGTGCCAAGTGGCATGAGGTAGTTTAGGATTTTTAATTTTGTAGTTTTTTTCTTTGTGTAGGTTTTTGGTATTATATGTGTATGTTTTGATTTATATATCATAGGAAAAACCATATTATATTTTAATCCAAGTGAAACTCAATTAATTAAAATATATCATGATCTAAAAAATGATAAATATTAGAGTTGATGTGGTAAAAATTGAATTCCAAGAATGAGTTGATAATGGATAAAGTAAAAAGAGGTAAAGAAAGGATAACTACCAATGAATTGAGGTAGTTAATGTTGGATAAAAAATAATGTTGATTAGTCCTAAAAAATATAGGTTTATTGACATGAATAAATAGCCAATAAAATAAATTATTAAGGAATGAAAATTTGGCATGTCACATTAGTAAATGTCATTAACATAAATATTACATCTATAAAAAAACCCTAAGGTCAAATCAAAATGACCATTTGAATTTAATGCAACCATATGAATGTGTGAAATACATATCTGTGGGTGAATGTAAACAAGGGGGAATGTGGAGAAGTGGGATTCATATATAAGGTAGTGGATAGACATAAATCAGACCACAAACTCATGCACAAGATTTTTTTTCAAAATAGGTAGTTGCATTCTTGTGATTTAGAACATGATCCAATTGAAATAACAATAAATAAAGATAAAATAGGTACCTAATAGATCCTGGTTCCATTATCATATTTACATAAAGAGGAAATGGGAATTTGGTTGGACCTCATACAATAAAAATGGAATGATTTATATCCATTTGAATTTGTTGAGATAACAAATAGAGACTGGTTTCCACAACTGCAAGCATCCAGTTTGCAATAGGACATGTTTTCACTACCTAATAGTCTACGAGGATTAGATGTAGATGGAATAATAAGGATAATAATATTCATTTAGAATTATGAATAGATGATGACCCTATTAAATATGTGTAATGAATGGTTGATCCATATATCCAAGTAAGTCACACACACACACACACACACACACACACACACACACACACACACACACACACACACACACACACACACACACACACACACACACACACACACACACACACACACATGTTTATACCATGGTGTGAGCCACTAGATTACCACTGAGATGGAAGTCATTGGCACCATATAAAACAAATAACACCCAATAAATTATAATATAAACAATTATTATGAAATAATAACTAGGGTAATACCAATTGAATAGGTCTCAAATTCACCTATGTGGGTCTTTACTAGATGTATAATGATGAAGTATTAGAAAATTACAAAGGGTTAAAAATAAACCATGAAGGGTCTAATTGATATCATGCACTAGATGATTAGACTTGGTGAAGATTTTAACTATTTATATTTCTTTGCATCTAAGATCATCACCATCATTACGAAGGTGATTTTTGGAACAACTTATACATTTTAGTATTAATTCCTGGTAATATTTCTATATTTCACATAGTGGTAATCTCCAGATGGATTGTATACTATATTTTGTGATTATGTAGCACCTTAGTCTTATACACTTGGTAAACTTAGACCCTAGTTATTCCTATTATTAATACATATACCTTGATTCATAAGCCTCACATCTACTTTATCTTGTTCCCCTTGGCCTATCTCTTAGTCTAACTAGCCTTAAAATAATTACACAAGCATCTTATCTTGCCCAGGATGCTTAAAATGTATTTATTATTGTCACTTGGATTTTAAACCCTTGAGGATATGCCTAGATTTCCTCATCCAAGGGTTACAATGGAAACATCTCACTTTTTGTGGGTAAACAATGTTTTAAGATGAATCTCTAGAACGGATAGTTCCCTTCATGCACTTTTTGAAACACTCTCTTACCTATAAAATTTGAATGAAATGGATTAATAAAAACTAATAAAACAAAGGTGATGCACCAATATTTAATTTCTTCCTATTGACTAAACTTATATTACTTAGATCTAAACAAATCTTCTTTCACATAAAACTCACAACTCAAGACATATTGTCACATCAATGTTTCATATGCTAGGTTCAAGAGGTATTTTGATGCTTAAGAGGGTAATGAATGAATATTTTTTGTAAAAAAATCATTAATCACTTATAATACAAATATACACTTAAAATAGAACACTAAAAAAGACCTATAACAATTACTCTTCTACACACTTGGTGAATAATCAAGCATAACATGCTAGAAAAGAATAACAAGAGTTTAAAACCACTCAATTTTAAATAATATAAGTAGGAAAATTTAATTAATTTATTTATTCAAGATAAATTAAAGTAAAAAAATTAGCCAGGGTTTCACCATCAACCAATGGAGGCTACTAAAAAGAGCCAAAAGAGTCAATATTTATAGCATTTGAGAGAAGAGCAAGCTAAGGGAATTAAAAAGGTCACTTGGAAACTTGTAAATCTGATAAAATAGGTTAAAAATTCATGAAAAAGAGTTGTTAAATAAACAATGAAATTTTAGGAGTTTCAAGTGTCCATACAAGTCATGAAACTTATGAAAAGTGGCATAAAACTCCTTGTCTTGGCGCAAAAAATTGAGTTCATAATTTGGACCTATTTGAACGTCCCAAAATTGACTAGGGATAGGTATTATTATTATAATGATATGTAATTATTTTATACATGCCTCTTCATGCATTGGTTGTAGTCCTACTCATCTGAAAACTCCTAGAAGGAAGCCATCACTATTGATAATCTAAAAAACTCCTTTTTTAATCACCCCTCATACTTGGCCTCAAAATTGGATTAAATTTTTAATTAAAATACATTGGATGGAGTGAATTACACTTTTAAATACTCTCCATTTCCTTATAATACTTAGGTACACCTTAAAAAGGCTCACACTTAAAGTTTTCACCCTTCTCACCATTGTGTTCACTATGTCAGTTTTGACTGGCTAAGATGAGAGATCTTATTTGAATACTTATAAGTTTTTAATAGGTATTAAATGTACATTATGAGTTATAAAAATTATATATCTCTCCCCCAAACTTTATTACATCTCTTGGAACCTTTTAGAACCTATAAAACACACAAAATGGTAAAAAATAACCTATTTTTCACCCTATCCCTACAATTCCATACAACTCAAAAGTGTGGCAGGAATAATTAGTGATTAATTTACAATTTAAAATAGCTTTCATGGTTTAAATATTTTATTTGTATATCTCTCCAAGATTGTTTTCTCCATCAGGTCATGACTGAGGGTTTAATAGTGTTTTAGGTTGTTTTTAGTTTAAGCTTTGTTTATAAATCTCTGATGTTAGAATTTCCAAAAAATAAAAAATATATGTTATTAATGGGCTCTAATAAACCCTAAAAACTCCTTTTGTATCCATTCATAGTCTCATAAAATATATGAGTACTTGAAACCACCCCATCAAGCTTGTTTCTACCTTTCTTACATGCTTGGACTATATTAGAGTTAAAATTAGCTTTACCATAGGTATCTTTGCATAAAAAATATATTTTAAATGTATAATTACATATCCATAAAATTTCACAATAATTTTTATATCTCATCAAGAGATATACATGAGGTTGGACCCCTAATTGGTTCTGGGTCCCTTCAAGGCCTAATAGGCCTAACATGCATCCAACTAACTTTGGCTACTTGGAATGATATTTCATGGTTGGGTTTGTTTATTATGAATTTTAAAACCTAATTAAATATCAAAATATCACCACATAACTTTTCTATCACTCCTTTTCACCTTCTCCTTCCATTCACTAACTAGGCCTAAAGGAAGCTTGTCTAGCTGGATTATGTATAAGGGTATTTTAGTCATTTTGAGAGGTCTGAGCCTGGCCTAGTGTTTAATAGAATATAATTTAATTTAATATACATAATATTTTTATTTAGGTTTCCAAAACATTACATTAAGTTCCTTTTCCCATTTTGACCTCATTAGCTTGCTTTGCTAAAACCTAATTTTCCTTGGCTAACTGACCTTTGAGACAAAATAGTGATGTATATCCCTCTTACCCTAAGAAAAGTGAATATTTGCATAGTTTTATAAGGTCCTAATTATACCTTTTTAATAAAAATTTTATTTTTATTCCTTTATTTAGGTACCTAACCAACTCAAAATTTCCAAAAAAGGCCCCCAAAAAGACTATTTTCCTACTTTTTTTCTTCTTCCCAAGAATGGATCCTCAAGGATAAATCCAAGAATATTAGGCTTTACCAAAATTATAATAATATTAAATTAATTATAATTAACCTTTAAATTATCCCAAAAACACTCTCCCTCTTAGACTCTTCATTTCTAACCATTGAACAACATAGGTTTCTTAGAGCAATTATACAGACTAATAACTTTGGTTAGGAGGAAGAGTGGGTGGTCATATTGAAGGGAGTCCTGGAGATTTTGGAAGAAATTTATTTATCAATAATGAAAAATTTACTATCAAATCCTCTCTTAATCATACTCACCTCTTACCTTACCTTCACCAAGATTGTACCTTGTAGGTGCATACAAGGTTTCAAGAGGTCTGCTAAACTTTTACATTGTTTAGATCTCATGGAGGTGATCATGATCCTCATGAAGGTGATCATAAGATATTCCATCATTTTGATTCTACATGTTCCCTTCATATGCACTTTGAAATCCATAAACTAAGTTTTCTCCAACTAAGACACTCTACCTATTTAACCCCTATAGGTGTACATTAGCTTTGACTGAGCTTTATTTATGATATAGGGAGAATTCCTTATAATATTGATTGTAACCTAGAAACTGTATTCACCTTTTATTCACTTTTATATAATAAAACACCATTAATCACCTTTACTAAGTCACAGCCTACCTTTTGACTATGATATATTACCTTTAGACTATTGTAGGTGATTATTTGCCTATTTGGACCTTAGCCATGATGTTTGAAGACTTCCCTAGTTGCCTAGTAGTCACATAACACCTGATCATTCTTTAATTTACTTTAATTGGATAAGAGACCACTAAGACACCAAGATTACAACCATGTTTCCATATTTAGTTGTAAATTTTTGTTTTTCTATAGAAGGACACCTGTAGGTGTCTATAAGGTTTGAAAACTATATGCCAACATCATGTTGATGATACTCATTCCCATTTGCAAATTATTAACTCAATAGGGTAATTATAACTATGATATACTACTTATTTTTTCTCATTAAATGTCAATTGTCACTCAAAACTCCAAACCAGTAGATAAGAATGTAGACTTTCAATGTTTTTAAGGGCCACTTTAAAGCTTTCAACTCCAACCTTCCATCATTCCTTTTGACTTCATTTGTTATGAAAGTATTTTGAATAATATAGGTTATAATATTCACCTATTTAGGTGTTTTTAAACCCTTATCAAACATGTTGTAATAGGTCTACAAAAATCCCTTAGACCTCTGTTTTCACTTTTTGGGGAAATTTTCCCAGAATTTAGTTTCTTGTCTCTTCAACATGGTTGCACCTCCTTTTGTCTACATTATTAATCAAATATGTCTACCTTATTCTAGTATAAATTTTAGGATTTTAAGAGGGATATTACCATGCTATAAATGATCCATTCAAATACTTTCACAATTTTGAGGTACCACCTATAGGTGGTCATCAACATACATTTGTAGCAAGGGAGAAATCTTGGGTAGTATGAGAGATGGATAGTTTTATGATCATTCCCATGATTTAAAAAAATTTACCAATGTACCATTATAAATATTATAAGGTTTAAACATATTTCAAGATTCCCACCTCTCATCATGACGTCAGCAGTGGCTCTTGTAGGTGTGTATTGGGTTATATGTAGATAATGAGTGTGGAATAGAGAAACAAGGTAGATAAATGGCCTCATGGGAAGATAAAACTTATTTTAAAACTCTCCAATACATGATTTACACCAATTTCATCTTGAAACTAGTTCATATTTTTTAACAATAAACCTCTTCAGAACATGTAAGAGAGCAGACAAGGTGTCTAATGACTAATTTTGCATGATGAATGAGCTTGTCGCCAAACTTGTACTTTTACCAATAATACAAATGTAATATCCTCATTTATTTATGACTTGGATAATTAAAAAACCTGATTACAAGTCCATGAACAAGATAAACCAACTTATATAGGTGACTGTAAGTGAAATTGGGCAAAGAGTTGACTGCAAGGAAAGGTAAGGTTGTAAGATACCCAAAGCATGCTATAGTGAAACCAAACTATGGAATGAGTTAAATTTGAGTATTTTATACCTATATAATACCATATTAAAACTACATGAGGCCTCTATAAAATACCAACATTATGCAAATAAGAAGAACTAAGACCGAGATTGCACATGGTAGTATCTTCTTGTAAAATGAGATAACTTGCCCATAAAAACACCATATAACATAAAAATAAGTATGTATATCATTTTATAAGGTATAAAAAATCCTTTAGAGTCAACATCACCAATTGGTTCATATTTATTTGACCAAAATGGATAAAAACATATAGGGTGCATGAAACAACTAGTAGAAAAGTATAGTTAACTTCATGCAGATGGTTTATGAAGCAAAATTGATCAATCCTTGTATTATGTATATGGAAATGAAGGTATATAATTTTAATATCACATCCCAAAATAATTTTAATTGAAACCTCTTAAACTTTATGTACTAAGTACAAACTTGAAGGTCATTTTTGTATGTCTAGAAATGCAAAGAGGAAGTAAAATAGTTTTGGCTTAAAAATGGAACTTTTAGAGAAAATAAAACATTGATATGAGTTTTTATAAAATTAATAGGCCTTCCATGATATTCTCCCACATGTCACACTTCCCCATGGGCCATACAAGTGTCAAATGCTTCCCTTTTTAGTTGGTTTCTTATATTTTAGTTAAAAAACTACAAGATTCTGATGTAACTGACATCTTTGATAGGAAATATGACCTCTTTGACATTTTAAGAGAAAAAATGACACATGGGAACCTTTTGAACCATGTCACTTGAATTTAAGACCCTTAAAAGCCCACTAAAAGACTTAAACTAAAAAATAAACCCAATAGACCATGAGTAAGGCAAAAAATGTATCAAATAACATCAAATGAACTATAATATAGACTATGACAAATATTTGAACCCATTTCATAAAATGTTGGTCTACTTGTATTGAATGAAGAGGCAAGGATGAAATATTTTGTTTACCATCAAGGAGAGCAAATTTTTGACAATTCCTTACCCAAGCATGGGTGTATTTGAATAAACTAGGCCAAAAATATCTAGCTCTCATAATCTTAACAACTATGGTTCTTGGAGAAAAGTGACATCCAGTTGGTCCATCATGAAACTCGAGAAATATTTTTTTAACCTAATTTGATTCAACACATCTCAATAACACACCTTAGAATTCCTTAAATAACACTCCAATAAGTACATAAGGAATAGATTGTAATCTTAAATACCTTCTTTTGGCTCTATCTAGACCTTTGTGGACACTCACCTATTTGAATAAAATGGATCATTTATTGTGTCTAACTCCTCATTGATTAAGATGTAGCTATTATAGGATCATCATGAAGGGCTAAAATAATTACTTTTTATTCTTTCAAATCCGAAGTAAGGTGCGCACATAACCCCTTTCCTTTCACTAGCTTGGTTTCCTTGATTTCTACATCATACTCCATCACTTTTGTGATCCAACCAACCCTTTTTAAATTTAAATCTCTGCTTAAAAGGAAGTCTTTGACACTAGAATGAGGTACCAATATTTTAATCTTGTTATTATATAACATATGCCTAAACATATTTAGACTTCTACCAACTAAATTACTTTCTTCTCTACATAGGTGTATCTTACCTCATATCCTTCCAAACCTTGACTAAAGAAGGTAATAGGTTACTCCAAGTTTTCTTCATTTGATTGAGTAAGCATGGTAGAGATTACTTCTTCATTTTCAAAGGTATACAAGTTTAATTCCTTTGAGAAATTAGGATTTGCAAGAGTTGGAGCTTGACCAATAGCTTGCTTGATCTCTTCAAAGCTTTCTTTCCTTCTCCTTATCCAAGTAAAACCTTCATCTTTCCTTAGCATGGAGATTAGAATATTGACCAAATTAGAAAAATTATGAATAAACCTCCTTATAAAATTTATTTTTGTAAATAAACTTTGAAAAATTTTCTTGTGTTTGGGTAAAGTCAATTCGAAGATTGCACTCACCTTTTTAGGATCTATAGATAGGCCTTTATTAGAGACAATGTGTCCTAAAAGTTTGCCTTCATGGATAGAAAACACACACTTCCTTGGGTTGAGAGAGATTTAAAAATATCTACAATTCTAAAAAATATACCTAAGGTGATTTAAATGATCATTTACATCCTTATAAAAAACTATGATATCATCAAGATACACCAACACTATATCATTTATTAGACCTTGAAAAGCCATATCCATTGCACATTGAAATGTTACACCAATATTAGACAAACCAAAAGGCATTTTATTATAAGCATATATACCCCATTTATTTTTAAAGGTTATTTTATATTGGTCACATTCATTCACTAAAATCTGATTATACCCTTCAAGAAGTGACAACCTTTCACTACCTACCACAAAATGCAAAATATGCTCCATGAAAGGAAGAGGATAATGGTCCTTCAAATAAACTCTATTCAAGACCCAAAAATCAACACATAACCTTATTTCCCCATTCTTCTTCCTTACTAGGACTAATTTTTCCAACCAATATGAATGCTTAATAGGAAAAATGATCTTGAACTCAATCAACTTTGTAAGCTCCTTTCTTATGAGAGATTCAATCTTAGGATTGATTGGCCTTTGTCATTGCTTAATAGGATTAACATTATCATCTATATATATGATATGTTGATATAAGTTTGTATTAAAACCCTTTAAATCACTATATTCCCATGAAAATACATCAAAAAATTCCTTGCATAACTCAATGAAAGCATGTTTCTCTTCATTAGTACATACCTTCCCAAGAGCAAGCAATTTATCTTTGAAGATTTATACTCTCCCATAGTTTTCTTGTTTAGTAGACATAAATATCTTCTCCTTATTTAATTTATCATCATCATTGAAGATACTCTCAAGTGTGACTAAGCCTTTAGGTAGCTTGTTTGACTTCAATTGTACAATCTACCCTCCATATTGTTATTATAGTTTAGATTGATTCTTTAAAGAAAACTCAGCCTCCTCTTGTATAAAAAGAGCTATTTGTTGGTCACTATCAAACACTTGCCAATTAGTGACATTATTATGTATAGAGGGCCTTATAATCACTTTGAGATATGGATTGTTCTTATCTTCTCCTATTCCCTTTGAAACATCAAACTGAGCTCTAGTTGCTACCAACCTATCAATACGTTTATTATCCTCTCTTGGGATAGATTGGATGTTGAAGGCTTGGAAATCTTCCACAAGATCCAAAAATATATGATTATATGACTTAATAAAAGAGTTTTTATTCATATTTTATTCTCTTACTTGGTTCACAACTAACTCACTATCACCATACACTTGCAACTCTTTCACAACTCTTTTCCTAGCCCACTCAAGTTCATGAATGAACACCTCACATTCTACCACTTTACAAGTACAAGTGAAGTTAAATCTAAAAGTAGAATAGTACCTTTCCTTGAATGGAGAAACTAATATTGCTCCACCACCTTCTCCAACCTTAATTATAGATCCATCAAAGAATATCTACCATAAACCATCCATATTTGCACTTGTCTTCATCAATTTTGGCATGAAAGAGTCCTCCTCATGAATGAAATGCACTCCATGACTAACTTCCTCTATGAATTTTTAAGGATCATGATCATAGATATTATCTCCCCATTCATCTAAATATAAATAAAAAACTCCTTCAAGAGAAGATATTGGGGATTGATCCATGTGAAGCTCTTCCTCATTAAGAATTGCATAATTGACATTTGTAACTTTAGGCATGTAGGGATGAAAATGATTGTGATGAATAAGATCTAATTAAATATTCACCTTAGTACCATAGTTTGTTTTTAAAACCATATAGGACCAATTTTATACCAATCATCTACTTATCTTGGCTATAAACTCTCTTGACAAATAAAGAGCAAAGTATAGGGGTAAATATAACAAAACCACATCATGAGGGATGGAAAAAGTATGACAATCATGTAAAATCAAATTCAAATATTTTACTACTCCCAAGGTCTTTTTTGGTGATACATCTAATTTTAGGAATCCTTTATCAATTTTTTCATACTTGAGGCATAGTTTATCCACTATTGACTTAGGAATAACTAAAGTACTAGCCCCACTATCGATAATTTAATTGTGAACTAAGCAATCACCAATTATCAAGGATAAACAAAAAGGGGGAGTCTTATCAATTTTATTCAATTTTCCATAAATAGGCTGAGTTTCATTCACTAAGACAACATTTTTAGTCCTAGATGATCCAACTTACTTACCTAGTCCTTGAAATTTCTTTTGTGGTATATCTTTTTGTCTGGGTATTATCAATGAATTCCATAATGAAATATTCATGTGTAACTTCTTCATCTAATCTAAAACACTAATAGAAGGATTGGTCACCTTAAGAGGATATTTAGAAGCACTAGTACCTTATGTTTTATCTCATGAATATGATTTACTATCCTCTAATAGGTCCTCAATTATCCCCTTGTGTCTCTTCAACAACCTTCTTTTTAGACCTAGTGTTAGATGAATCACTAGCATTCACATTACTTGAATTTCCCAAATGATTTATGACACAAAAATATCCCTCTAAATGATTTATAAGAGTATAATAAAATTTTATTTATCCATTTTCCATTCCAATTTGCATTTCATTTTGTATTTACATCTCAAAATTTAGAACTTCAGGTACTTGGCTACCTTTCATTGTCATGGCTTGACTAGGCATTTCATTGGCATATACAACATGGCCTTAATTTTGGTCATAGGAAGGATAGCATGGTTGTTCTTGAAAAAAGTTTTTTTTTAGTAGGAAAAAGAGCTTTAGAGAATGATGGGGCATCATTATTGTAACTTTGGTAAGGTCTAGCTTGAGTGATTTGACCTTGTCAAAAATTACCTTGAAAAGGAGGCCTTTTTGCTTGCCCAAACTGATTATAGGATTGGTAAGGCTTATAATTTTGAGATTTTTTCATTTTAAGGTCAACCAAATCATTAGTAACACTTTAAATCAAGCTCTTGACTTCATGAATCTCATTGGTATGGGTAAGGGTAGAATTTTCTTGACTAGGCAAAGGAGCCAAGGTAGGTAATGCAACTTGAATAAGAGGCTACAAATTAGGGGAAAATGACATTGATGGCCTAAGAGTAATATTCCCTACTTAAACAAGACAATTCTCATCATTGATATCTATCTCATATGTATCAGGTAGTGTATTCCAACCCTTGAATTGAATCAACTAGGCTACATCACTATTAAATTATTTTAGAGAGTATAAGAAGGCATAATTTGGGGTAGGTCTCACAATGGCTAGGATCCTATCCCATGTAGTTTTAAATCTAGTGCTAAAATATTGCATAAAATTTGAAGGAGCCCTCTTGATAGAGGCCAATTTCTCAGCTAGTGATAGATAATCACTCTTCTTTCCGAACCTCCTAGACAATAGATCTCCTAGTTCATCCCATGAAGTAATGGGATTTTTAGGTAGAGTCCCATACCAATCTAAAGCTTTCCCTTTGAAATACAACACCAATAACCTAATGGGTATATTATCTTCATTAATATTATGGATTTTGTAAAAAAATTTCATGTTTCTAATATGCTCAACAGGAGTGGTAGGACCTTCTCCACTAAAATATGTAACACTCTTAAGGGTTGCTCCAAGAATTTGGTCATATTGAGCAAGATTCATAGGACATGATTTGGTAAAATCTACAAAAGGAAAAGGCCTAGCCATATTATAATGTGGATTATGTGTATTAGGGATTGAGATAAATAGAAACTTGGACTTATTAAACACCAAATTCCTTGAATAAGGATGAATGTTCACAAATCTAAATCTCTTGACATAATATAAAGGAAATTGCACAAACTCAAAAGGTATACCTTTAGTAATAGACCTAGTGGTCACTTTTGGAGTGGAAATTAAGGACTGATCAGTAACCAAAGATTTGAAAACTTAGTGGAGTCACAAGGTACTTAATGTAGATTTTCTTGTAGCTCAAAATATGCCAAGACTGGTACCAATCTTGGACAATCTATTAGGACTTAGAGTCCCACTGGGCATGCCAAAAATTATTGTCACTATGCCTTCATAGAAATCTAGAATTGAACTTTCATTTACTTCCTTGAGAGAAAAAACCTCCACCCATATTGTAAAGTCATATGTAGTAGTCAATACCAACTTATGGCTAACACTAGGTGGTGGGTTTATTAGGCCTATGAAATCTAGACCATTTGAATATCTACATGCCTAAAGTTTCAAATGTTAATTATGTAATTCTTGATGAGGAAGTGTTTCACATGGATCAATACCTAACTTCTTCTCTTAAAGGAGTTTTTAATTTGTATTTATATGAATGAAGAGATAGACACTATGATCATGATCCTTATATATTCATAGAGGAATCTAGTCTTAGAGTGTATTGCATTCATGAGGAGGACTCTTTCATGTCAAACTTGATGAAGCCAAGTGAAAATATGGATGGTTTATGGTAGTTATTCTTTGATGGATCTAGAAGTAAGGTTGGAGTAGGTGGTGAAGCAATGTTATTTTATCCATACAAGGAAAGGTACTATTCTAATTTCATATTTCACTTCACATGTACTTGAAATTTGGTATAATATGAGGTGCTCATTTATGGCCTTGAGTGGGCTAGGAAAAGAGAGGTGAAAGAGTTGAAAGTGTATGGTGATAGTGAGTTAGTTGTGAACCAAGTAAGAGACCAAAATATTAATAAGAAATATTTCCTTAAGTCGTATAATAATATAGTGTGGGATCTTGTGTAATATTTTCAAGTCTTCAACATCTAATATATCCCAAGAGAGGAAAACAAACATGTTGATAGGTTGGAAACAATTAGAGCTCAGTTTGATGTTCCAAAGGGGATAGGAGAATATAAGAACCAACCATATCTCAAGGTGATTATAAGTCCCTTTATACCTAATAATGTCACTAATTGGAAAGTGTTTGATAGTGACCAACAAATATCTCTTTTTATACAAGAGGAGGTTGAATTTTATTCAAAGAATTAATCCGAACTACAACAACAATATGAAGGGTAGATTGTACAATTAAATTCAAACAATCTCCCTAAAGTCTTAGTCACACTTGAGATTATATTCAATGATGATGATCAGTTGAATAAGGAGAAGGTAATCATGTATAATAAGCAAGAAAACTATGAGAGAGTATAAATCTTCAAAGATAAATTTCTTTCTCTTGGAAAGGTATGTACTAGTGAAGAGAAACATACTTTCATTGAGTTATGCAAGGAATTTTTTGATGTCTTTGCATGGGAATATAGTGATTTAAAGGGTTTTGATCTAAACTTATATCAACATACCATATATATAAAATATAATGCTAAGTCTATCGAGAAAATACAAAGGCCAATAAATCCTAAGATTGAGCCTCTCATGGGAAAGGAGCTTACAAAGTTGATTGAGTCCAAGATCATTTTTCCTATTAAGCATTCATTTTGGTTAGAAAACTTAGTCTCAATAAGGAAAAATAATGGGGAAATAAGGTTATGTGTTGATTTTAAGGACTTGAATATAATTTCTTTGTAGGACCATTATCCTCTTCCTTCCATGGAGTAAATTTTCCAAGTTATGTGAGGTGGTGAAAGGTTCTCACTTTTTGATGGATATTTAGTGTATAATCAGATTTTGGTGAAGGAAAGTGACCAATATAAGATAAAATTTACCATTAAATGGGGTACATATGCTTATAGGAAAAATAATTTTGGTTTATCTAATGTTGTGTAACATTTCAATGTGTAACAGATATGGCTGTTCAAGGTCTAATAAATGATATAGTGTTGTTGTATCTTTATGATATCATAGTTTTTTATATGGATGAAAAGGATAACTTAAAGCAACTTAGGTATATTTTTGAGAGGGATAGAGAGTTTTTAATCTCTCTCAACCCAAATAAGTGTGTGTTTTCTATCCATGAAGGGAAACTCTTATCTTACACCTCTAAAAGTTTTGAGCCTATACCTACTCTCCTACATCATGAACACTATCATCTAAGATAGATGGTAGCATCGATGTTACTTTTTTGACCCAAAAAAAGTTTCCAATGCCCTAAAGTCATCCAATTTACAAATGAAACATATTACAATGGTCAATCTAAGTGATTTAATGTGAGTTATCTCTCGACAAGGTTGGTATAAATATAATATCAACATTCATTCATTCCTCACTTGGGTAACACCTAAAAACTAGACCAAAATAACATTCAATAAGAAATAAAGTTACCAAAATATTTCTTATTCTATCATATTCTATATAATTCAAAGGAATATCCTAACTATAGGATTAAAGTACTAAAGGAGCATCTATAAGGTCTTATTTTACAAGTTATAAGCTAGGTCATTATTGTAATTTACACACATTACATGATTCACACACAAGATAAAATGTAGAGGAGAACAACATGAGTGTAAGTCCTAGAGTATTGACTATGTAGGAAATTCCTTTTGACAATAGGTTCATTATGGTTCAACTTGACACTATGCGCCCACTAAACCATTTTTTCCATGGTCATATTGAATATGAAAAGCAAGGGTTTTTCCATTTAACTAGGAGTGATATTCCATGACCCAAATATGAATTCACCAAAGTGAAGGTGAATCCAAACCTAGAAGCATCTAGTTGGTTATATCTTATTTTAACAAATATTTTCTATATGAAACTAGCATTAGATTTAGACATTAGTGTCAACACAACTATCTAGGGCTAATGTAACTATTTGAAGAGTTAGAGAAACTAGATCCTTAATTTGATAACTATTTTAGAACTATATTCTCACTTACTTTCAACCTAAACCAAATCTAAATCATCAATAACATTAGAACAATCTATGTATATCACTTGTTTGTCATTTATATATCTATCATAGTTATAATTTCCATTTATAACTTATATTAGTTTAATAAATTCAACATATGGTACATCTGAGTTTAGCATATTAATTATCCTATTATAGATCTAATATTCACTCTTGTGGCTTATCATTTCTATATATTTAACCCTATTTACCTAAGTAAGATTTACATCTAAATTAGGGTTAAACATTTGGTGAACCTAACCTTTGAGAATCATTATTGTATAAGCATTCTCATGAAGATGCTTATCTCCCAACTTGTCTTAATCTTTGTGTTCTTTTTTCTCTTTCATCATGGATTATGTTGATTGCTTCGATGGTTATGAATATGAAACCCTTCAACAATATCTCAAAATAGGGATCAAAATCCATTACTCTTGCATTCTACTAAGTGCTAAGGTAAACAATATCAAAGCTTTAAATGATGGTAGCTACTATACCTCTAATCAAGTCCATGCTCACATCCTTTCAATACATGATGTGATCCATCCCAAGGAGGATCCAATTTAGTTTCCCTTTCCTTATATACCGAAATTGGTTCCACATAGAGATAATATACCTTCATTTGATCATGACAATTTTTGTGAACTCCAGAAGGAAATCAAGGAAGATTTGAAAATATTTAATAAATGGATGTTACTTTAAGTTCATTGATAAAAACCCCTCCTATACCTACATTTACCAACAATATTTCCCTTATTAAGGGTAATTATCCTTCTTGGCCTTCATTTTATATTGATTTTTTTTGAAAGGTTAACTAAGAAATTATGGAATATTTACCAAGCCATATTAAGCCATAAATAAAAATGAAGCACTTTACACTTATAAAGCATTACAAACATAAGGTGCCAAAATTTTCTAATGTGAA
Source organism: Torreya grandis (assembly GCA_037957365.1). Classification (NCBI taxonomy): domain Eukaryota; kingdom Viridiplantae; phylum Streptophyta; class Pinopsida; order Cupressales; family Taxaceae; genus Torreya; species Torreya grandis. Next base: position 1,818,184 of record JARHVA010001278.1, on the reverse strand, counting down.
AATGGCGGATGCATCATATTATTCAAATACTTCAAACTCCTCAGGAAAAATATTGAATAATTTTGGCCTTTGATACTTTCTCAAATATGGGTATCATGGATAAGGATTGGGAAAACATAATCAAGGTATTACACATCCTATTGCTCCCAAGCATAATCAAAATCAACAAGGCTTGGGGTATTCAAAAATAATCATGGATAACCAACCACCTATCAATGACCTATAAATTATAGTACACATGGATGGACATAAAAATAAAGAACCATCATGAGGGTAACAAATGTTACAAAACTTCAAAGAAAATCAAACAATTGAGATCCATTTGGTGATACATCCATATGGCATGAAAAAATTGGATACAAAATTAGATCAAGGAAAAGTTATGATAACCAAAATTGATGAGCACATAGATGGTCATCCTTACATACCTTCTTCTTCAATGAACACATTTGAAACATTATATGAAAACCATGTTCTATTAAGTCATATCCATTATATATAGTCTTATCAAAAGGATTCACAACAAATTTTATAGATTAAAAAAATAGGATAATATAGATACCATTTTATTCATGTTTATTTAATATAATATAATTTCCTTACCTTATACTTGACACAAATCAGACAGACACCTTCCTCAAGAAGTATTTCCATATTTTAAATACCATCGAAACACATGCCAAAATGCAAGTCAATATGGGGATTTAAAGGCCAAAATTAAATAATACAAGAGTGGGACAAATAAATTCCCCCCCCCATAAATCAAGTCCAATATTTCACATCTTTTCAAAGAAAAGGACAACCTTCAAACTAATCTATAAGTGGATATATAACATTTTATGCAAATATCGATGGGTTATGTTTATATATTCCAATTTGTACATAGTGGGACTCACTTTATAGTAGGATGTTTTTTGAAAAAATGGGACATCAATAGATGAATTATTGAAATCTTCATTAAATTAAAACTCCCTTGGATACATACTTCTACCTATAGCATACAGACCAAAGTTTGTATATTTTATGATATGGGTGACAAATCTAAAGACAAATTTCACTTTACATCTAAGTCAACCTTGGTTGGATGATATAAAAGTGAATCTTGATATGAAAAACATATGTATTACATTTAAATTTATCATGTGTCTTTTTATGGGTACATTGATAAATTTGTGATAACAACAGATTGAATACATTTACCAAAATACATTGGAGCATGTGCCATAATAATTCATGAGACATGTTGCCATATGAATAAAAAAATTGAATTTATAGATAGTCCTTTAAATTACTATTTTTAAAATAGTTATTTATTTACATTTAATTTGGGAAAATGGATAGTTTTTCCTTTTTCCAAAAACTCTTTAAAAATACCAAAAAATCAAAACATTAAAGAATTCCAAAAACATTTTTTTCAATACTTACATGTTTTATTGGCACCTTGGCATCTATGTTTTATTTCCATGTTAAAGGATATCATATCATTTAATCATACATACATATATGGGTATTTTTATTTTCCTCTACTCATGTCACTAGTGCATTATGGGAATCCATATTTTATTATCTTGATATACACAGGTTATATGATTTGATGATCACTCTACACTGTCATGTTTGAGATTACATTTTTACTTACACATGCTTATTATCCATGATTATATCTTACACATGGTATTTGATATGATATGTACTTGAATTTTTTTTCTAACACATTTGATATATGGTCCACTATGACATGTTTATGCTAGTTTCTTAGGCTTATCCTTTACACACTTCCTTGAGTATTTTTCCTTGATATTATCTTGCTTGTTTGAGCATTTCCATATGCTACATTATATGCAACCCATATGCCTAGGTTTTATTTTTTGGACATTTTAATATGTCATTTATTATTGTAAAGACATTTTAATGTGTCATTACTTGATTTATGGACATCTAAATAGTTCATATCCATTCAATTTTGTGGTATTTTAACATGTCCTTTATTTTTCATCTCCTTTGAGCATTACTTTTGACTTGCTTTTGAGTGATCTCATGTATTTACTTTTTTATTTTCTAAACTTATTATATTACCATATAGACATTACCATGATATTTATCATGTATCTTAGGTCCAGATGTAATCACATTGGTTCTATGCACTTCAATGCTATGTTTACTTAGGCAAGTTTCTTTATATATACTACATGGTTACATTCACAAATTTTACATTTATCTTACCCTTTTGAGGTGAGGTAACTTATAGGAAATATATTTCCCTCACCTAAAAGTGGGTAATATTAGTGGGGGCATGCTTTGGAATCATGTTCTTCATAATTTTCATAGTTTTCAAATTCAGTGGGGTCATGTCATATGAACATGGCTTCCATACATTTACAATTTTCAAGTTTAGTGGGGGCACACTTTAGAATCATGTTCTCCACATTCATTTAGTATTTGATACTTATACCAAATTTTATATTTAGTGGGGGAATGCCATACAGACATGGGTTCTACACAATCATAATTTTTAGATTCAGTGGGGGCATGATATGGAAGCATGTTCTCCACATTCATTTAGTATGGTAATTATATGGATTTATAGATTTAGTAGGAGCATGTTTTGGAAGCATGTTCTTCACACTTATACAATATTTAGTATCTTTAGTTTATAGTGATGATATGTTTTGGAAACATGTCCTCCATATTTGTATCTATATCATTTTCATATTTATCTATATATAAAACAACTTCTATAATATTTGGTATCTTCACACTTCTACAATATTTAGTATCTTCAGTTTATAGTGATGATATGTTTTGGAAACATGTCCTCCACATTGGTATTTATATAATTTTCATATTTATCTATATATATGGGGGCATGGTCTAGAATCATGTCCTCCACACTTACATATTCATCCAAATTAACCAAATCACATAGTTATATGATTCCAATTCATAGTTGTGGTAGAATTTTATACATGGTACCATTGTTTTACATATTTTTAACATTAGACATATATAAGGTGTATATGATATGTAGCTTGCGACTAATATTTTAAAATCCAAATCAATCTCATAATCTAATACCATTACATGTATTGATACTCTACATAATTTTATATAATTTATCAAACCAATACTGTACAGTAGTTGTTTCACCTTTTAGTATGGTGGAGGTGATTAAATCATTCAATATTACTAATTTTTTTAGGTTGGACTTGATCATCCAAACTCACTAGGATATAATTATAATTGGGTTACATGGTTGAGCTAATCCCAACTACCAAGTGGCAATTCACTTTTACTCCAAAGTTGGTGGTATGTGATTTCCAATATTTCTCTCTCTATCTCCTTAGATATATTCATTTTAAATATTTATCCTAATCTTAGTTTTAGAGCCTTATACATATTTTTCAAAAAAAAATTGATAACAAGCAAGGTGATTACATTGACACACATGTGTACTCATAAACCTTATTATTTTAATTTCAATATATTTCAAGTACTTTTAACCCAAATTATATGTGTCAATTTTACACTATAACATGATCTTGTTTGTAGTTCAGTCACCAATAAAGCACTAAAATTCAACACCATCAAAGCACTCAAATATGACTCAAGTAAATACAAGGTGTGCATATACACCCAACTACGTATTCCTTTCCTTTAAAATAATAATTTCATTACTGAATTAAATGGGGGGAAATTTACAATATATTTTGTGAGAATGTAGTACCTTAATATTATACACTAGGCAAACTCAGACCCTAGATATTCTTGTTAGTTATACACATGCATTGCTTCTAAAATCCTTGCATCTACTCTACCAACCTTATATTAATTACACATACATCTTATCTTTCTTATAATTCTTAAAATGTATGCATCTTAAACCTCTACAATTTTTGAGCCCATACATGCTCTCATACTCCCTGGACACTAATGTCTAGGATTAATGGTAACATTGATGTTATTGTCCCAACCTAACACAAGTGTCCAGTTCCCTAAATTCATCTAATTTAAAAATGAATTTTATTACAATATTTAGCCTAAGTGACTTAATTTTATTTATATTTTGATATGTTTGGTATAAATAAAATATCAACCCTCATTGATTCCTCATTTGGGGAACACATAGTAATCAAACCAAAAGAGCATTCAAGAAGGACTCAAGTTAACAACATATTTATTATTCTATCATATTCTAATATAAGTCAAAGTAATAACCCATATTCAATTTTGAAGTATTAAATGAATAGTCTTATGGTCTTATTTTTCAAGTTACATGTTAGGTAATGGTTATAATTGCTTTACACACATTACATGATTCACACACAAGACAACACATAAGGAAGATTTACATGACTCTGAGGCCTTCTTTTAGATGATTATATATGTAATAATCTCCCTTTGACATTTGAAATTTTAGGTCAGCTCGAAACTGTGTTCCCACTAGCCTATTTTTCCCCAAGCTCACATTGAAGATGGAAAGCTATGGTTTTTCCATTTCACCAAGAGAAATAGTTCATGACCCATATTTAAATGCACTAGATTAAAAGTGAATCCAAACCCAAAATCATCTAGGTGGTTTAATCTTATTTTAGTAGCTATTCCATACAAGACACTACTATCAAACTTGGATAGTAGTGTTAATGTAACTATCCAAAAAGCCAAAGACATTAGATCTAGAATCTAACAACTACTCTAGAATTATCTTCTCACCTACCTTCATCTTATACCAAATATAGATAAAAATTAACATTAGATCTAGCTAAGTAATCTATTTTATGTCATGTCTTTATCTAAAATATTTGTACATTTTACATTTATCATATATTTAGCATAATAAATTCACCATATGGTACATTTGAGTTTAGCACTTTAATTGTCCTATTCTATATCTGATATTCACCCTTGTGCCTATCATTTTTATATACTTAACCCTATATACCAAAGTGGGATCCTAATCTAAATTATGGTCAAATAGGGCCAAATTAAACCAAATGTGGACTACTAGCCGAAAACTACCTTATCTATTCTTGTGTCACCACATAATAGGCAACAATATGCACAAGTGGGAAGATTCAACTAGTGGTGGATACAGATCCAATATTTCATTTCCTTGCACTATTAAGTTCTTCAAGATGTGATTGAGTACTTGGGACCAATATCCATGGTGATAAATATGTACAATGGGATTAAAACTTTCATCTATGAATTGTTAAAATTTCCCATCATGCCTCTTTCCTTCTTTATTGACATCAAAAATACAAAGGATTAATTAAAAATACATAGGGCCTTGATTATAACATTGGTGAAGATGATGCCATTAATGCATCCTAGGGTAGAGTATCCACTACCACAAAAGAAACTAGAATCACATGCCTAACTATAGATATATGAAATATTCCAAATGCAACATGATCCAAAAGTAAAACTATCTACCTCATCTTCATAATAAATCCTAGTAAAACACAAATACCAACTTCAAAGAGAATCCACAACATGAATTCATGGATCAATGATAATCAAATGCCAAAAATTGTAGTGGAATATAGTTTTGAAATGTGGGAGTTATGCATAAATAAGTTTACAAGTTATTTTTTAATGATATCAAAAATTATATCTACAATGAGGACGAAGATAAATATTTTTCTTCTAGAAGGCAATTCACACTTGCCAAGTGTGACATAATGTTCTTGTTTTTTTATTGGAAAAAACTCCCTTACCTCCTAATACTATCATCATTGATATAGTTGTCTAATAATAAGAAGCATAACATAGGTTGTAATCCATTTTATAAGAAGGATCATCAGGCTCCACTACATCAATACAAGAACTAGTTACATGACCATTAGTTGTAGATAAGACTCCTCCAAGATAGTAAGTTTCATGAAAATCATTATTGGAAGAATTTAATGCACAAAAAGGAATTCATTTGAGGCCATTAGTTTTGAAAGGTCACATGTTGGTAACTATGATGTTATCTCCTTCCATTTAAGATCAAATGGAAACATTTTTATCTATTGATGAAGCTGAAGAGGAAGTAATCGTAATGTAGAAAATAGTTCAGACTCATGTATTCAAGTTCCAAAATAAATTTTTGATCCCAATTGTATCACATGAAAAATTTACCAAGTTCAAGTGCCAAGTGGGAATTTATTTGTCTCCATATCTTTCCCCACCACCTTCACCTCCATTATCTCCATACTCCCCAACACCACTATGAAGACCCCCTCTTACTCCCCATACTCTTGATCCCTTGGAATCAATTGGATAACAAGATCAAGCTATATTGGGTTATCCTCCAACACAAGATCATCCAGAGTAGCCCAAGCTAAAAAATAGGGATAAAGATCAATGATCATAGGAAACTAAAAAGGCCAAAGCTAAAGAAGACAAGGTATGAGATTTAAAAGACAAGGCCTCTAAAGGATAGGCATAAAATGAAAAGGAATAGCAATAAAATTGAGAGTAAGAAGAAAAAATGCATAGGAGGAGAAAATAAAGAAAGTGGAGGATAAATAAGCAACTAATGAAGTTTAGGATAAATTAAAGGAGGACCTGTATAAGCAGGAGAAATAAAAAAATGATGAGGCTAATGCAGAAAATAAAGAGAAAGAATAAAATAAAAATAAGACCTACAAAAGTAGTAAGAGATAAATAGGAAAGATACCCAATAGTGCATAATAAATTATATGATATAACAATTTGTGAGAGATAAGGAAGAGAAAGAGAATAAATAGAAGGAAGAGAAAGAAAAAAAATTCCAACTATCCTTGGTCCCAAAATGAATAACATAAGTAAGTCCTACATAAGCATAATAACTAGTTGAGTTAACATGGGGAAAAACTAACCATGCACAACCATTAGTAATATTTATATGTTCAATTTCAACCCAAGGGTAGGTGAAAAAAGAAACATTGAAATATAAATGGGAGTCAAGTAAGTTTCAATGGATGGGCATTCAAGCACCAACATTTTGACAAACCACTTTCATGATGATTTTTTTGTAGATCAAACATTAACAAGTAACATATGGAACTCCTACCACATAAATGGCCCTATCAACTAAATCTCAATAATTTTATCTATATGTATCATATTTAACATTGTCAAATTATATTGAAGGCTATTTTGCCTTCCAAATGTCAATTACATAGAAAGCTTCCAAGATTTAGGAATAGAACACATATTTACGATAAGAAAATGTCAAGCTCTATGAAAGATTGGATAATACATATAATATGATTGATGATACCTTATGAACATTGGTCCAATAGGTTTTAGGGAGCTAGGTCATTTATAAATACAAAATTTTCACTAATGTTTTTACACAATTAACTAAAGACTGGGCTATAACATAACAACTACAAAAAATCAAATCCCAAGTTCAATCGCTATGAATTGAAACTAAAGTTATCTTTGAGCTTCTTAAATAATGTGAAAAATTTTCAACACCACCATACATAAGAGCATTTATATTTATCATAGCATACTCTATTGGAAAAATAATTTCTATGATGATTAGAAGGGCCTTATGCTAGATCTCTCTGAAGCTAATAAGTCCAAAGCAATAATGGAGAGCCATACATCAGGACCGACTGACATGGACATTGTATTGAATGAATCCTTATAACTGAGAGACATTTTTATGTGCATGATTCAAACTTGGGAGATTGATATATTTAATACCATGTTTGTAAGTGTGAAGACACAAAGATACATTGACTAAATGGAGTTATTAAGCTAGGAATTTTATATAAGGTGAATTAACATAGATCAATCATTGTAGTTTCTATTGAAGATGGCATTCAAACCATTATTCAAAGTCAAGATTATTTACACACTATTATTTTTATATTGTTAAGGTATTCTTTGGTGTATTATAGAAACTAAACATTATACTTGATTAATCTAGAAAATTTAGTCTAATCAATCATGTATGAACCCCAATTCATTCCACCTAGATAATTGCCACAAGCCTTACAAGCTAAGAAAGGGTCTCACGATTTGTAACAAGCTCATCATTTGTAACCACCACCTCCAACATATAATTATGCATTAATATTATCATCATAAAAGACCCTAGTATCTCTATAATCATCAAAGGTTAATCTATTTATAATTCCTTAGTCCATACCTCCACTATCATTGTAAGGTACATCACAAAATAAATTATGTTCAATTTTTAGTATAGTATATTTTGGTAGGAAAAAATATTAGTGAGTGGTTTTAGGAAGGTTAAAAATATGTAAAGGGTGGCATCTTGGTTACACCAATTTATTGAAAACCATAAAGGGTGGTAGGTTGGTACACTAATTATTTGAAAACCTAAAAAGGTAGTTAAGTAGTAGTGCACAAGAGGTGAAAACTAATAAATCACACTTTGGGTGATAATCATGATCATTATTTTTTGAGTGGCCTAGTAGCTCACTATATACACATACTATTTTCAAATTTTATCAATTATTGATGGATTTTATTTTTCAAGAACCTATCAAGTCTCAATCTCTCTAAGTGCATACCTTAAAGAGTGCACTGGGAAAGGGGTGGGTAGACCATTGGTGTTTCACAGGATTATTGGCCCTATACTACCACTTTCTATAAATCCAACCATATACTAAAAACACTCACCTAAGTTTTTCGTCCTCTTTTTCACACTCCTATATTAATTTTTGGCTTTCATTATCCCTTCCCTAAGCCTAAAACCATTTCCAATGGTTTACATTACACAGTTGGCCCCATCAACCCTGTACTCTAATTGATATAACTCATTTAGGGTCTAGGTCAGCCCTTAGTTAACCTAAACCAATACCTAATTTATTTTTATCAATAAAAATACAAATTTTATTGGGTTTAACCTATGATTAAACTTTCATAAATGTTTAGGATTGGATTCAACTATATATACACATTCATTTCATCATTATGAGAGAGATAACAAGAGTTAATTATTCATTAACGCTTATTTACAATATACTCTTCCACCATTTTAATTGAGGAGTTATAGATTAGGATTTATAATTGGAGAGTAATCTTGTATTATGTAAAAGTCTTGGATGCTTTGGCCTTTCTTAATAATCCTTACAAACCACAACTACCTCTTGTAATTCACCTTTGGCCAAAGGAGAGATTGATTCTTGATGGGTTTGTCTTCAAGGTAAGTACCTATAAATTTACTCCTATATTTTAGTAGATATAAGTATAATAAATAATATATTTCTCTCTTCATGCATTAGGGTCTTACCTATACATAGCTTAATTAGGATTCTCTTATGCATGTTTACTTTAATGTTTGATAACCCCCATTTTATGCCACAAGCTCTGGTGAACACTAAATTATATTTTAATTTTGTTTTGCATAAATATTTGTGAATATGAAAACATAGGACCTAATTAGGGTTATTACATAGTTTTGATTTATTAAAGGCTTTGGAACCCTCCCTAATGGTTTTATTGTGGTAAGACATCCCTTCACTAGGTATAGTAGATCCATCTTGGTCATGACCCTAAAAATATAATGTATCAACAATTGAAAGTGTAGGTAGGATTTATCTTATCTGAGATAGGGTTAATTTATATATCAATTACATTTTAATTTGCATACATTCTAGTGAATGTGACGTGAAACTAACCCTTATAGGTTTTCTTCCACACCATCATTTTTGTCACCATATTATATTTTATATATTCATAGTACTATATTAAACCAGTTAGTATAGTTATAACTTTTTGTGTGTAGGTTTAACACATAGTCACTTAAAAATTACTTTGTTATATCTTTTTACGTCTTTACCAAATACAAATTACTAGATCAATTAGTTTGGTACAATATTCTTCTTCAAATCTAGATTCACATGCATAGTCAAACCAGTCGAATCTATATGTTATTTTCTTCTGTCAACATACAAGTTTGAAAATACAGTCAAATTACTAAACTCTATTTCCTATTTCTTCTTAAACACATAGGGTTTTTTCAATCTTGGTTAAACTATTTAACCTAGTTAGCAAAATTTTGAATCAACCTTTGAATATCACAACATAAAAAATTTCAATATAAAACATCTTCAATCCCACTAAGGTTCCTTCATTTTTATCTCTATCATTTTAATTCTTATTTTTTTTTACTATTTTTCACAATTTTGTAGTATATAAAACTATAACCCTATAGACAATTGGGTCAACCTATTTGACATAGTTCTATAGTCTATCTATTATCTAGAAGACACAGTTGACATGTTCAATTATGTTTTTATATACCTTGCTTATGTAGAATAACAATGACCCAGTTGAATCTATATTTCATGATTTTCATACAATATTACCTAATACTACTTTGTACTATTATTAATCAAGGAAATTAACCTCTATTTATTAGTAGTTAATTCACCTTTCATTTTTAGTTGTTTACATTCTTAGAGTAACTCATATAGCTTAAATAGGTGGTTTCTCAAATTACCATTTTAGTTAGATTATTTTTCTCTTTTTCACACATTATCAAATCACTTTACATTCAAAAAAAAATAAAAATTTGTCTTCCTAAGGCATACCTACTTGGATACCATCACCAAGGGTGAAGCCAACTTGGTTTTCTAGCAAAGTATAAATATGTGGTTGATGGTATATCAAAGAACCTGATACCCTTATCACTATAGGATTATGAATTGAAGGTGTAATCCCTAATACTAAGTTATTACCATCACCAATATAAATACCTTTAATCATAAATTTCTTAAAACCAGCCTTAGATTGATTTCTAGTTCTCTATTTATGCCAACTTTCCTATCACATTAAAATTAAACTTTCTTAAAACTTAATAACACTTATGATGAACAACTAGTGAGCATTTAATTTCCATTTGTTTCTTACTCTTTTATCATTATGTGTTGTATTATAAAATTTACATTAGTTGGTGTTGGTGCAAGGTTTGTGCTATGTTTTTTAATTAGATTGGCCACATTGATCCAATTGCTTATGTGCTTACTTTCATCTTGCTTAAAAATTATCTTACAATTTTTTTTCTTAGAACACTATCATTTTGGTTTATAAAGTCTCATATAAACTATTTATCCTTCTTTTTCAAGAGTACATATTCAACCTACATGACTATGTATCCCTATCTTTTTATTCATTTCCTTATTCAACAATACACTGTCAACCCATATGACTATGTATTATTTTTTGCCTACTTAAATTTCCTATTTTATAATACATAGTCGACCAACTGAATTATGTCCTCTTATCTATCTATCGTGTGTGTGTGTGTGTGTGTGTGTGTGTGTGTGTGTGTGTGTGTGTGTGTGTGTGTGTGTGTGTGTAATTCTAACTTATAAAACTCTATCAATCTAGTTTGCTCTATACCTGTTGGTTATCTTTATTATATATTTTGTTGAATTTATCCCTATTTCCCCTTCTTATTTCCTATTATCAGATATTTTTATTAAGTATTATGAATCCCTTATTAGAATATTCTTGGATAATATAAATACATTTAAACACTTCATGGGGTGCTCTTTACTTAATTTCTTAACTTTCAAATAAGATCCTCACTCTTGGAGTACTTCTTATACTCCCTCATATTTAGCTTTTAGTATGGTTCAAATCATTCCACAAGATGAGATCTATGGATCTGATCCATTTCATACCTATCAACACAATTCCCATCTTCAAACATATCACCATAATGTGGGGGAAATTAACATAATCCTATCTAATAACCCCTAGGAAATATTCCACCTAGAAACCTTCCCCCTAATACTAATTTAGGGAGTCCTTATAAAAACACCAATCCACCAATTGCTACCTCTTAGATTCTTGCATAGATCATGAAATAAATAAACATAATAAAAAAATTTAACACCTCCGAAATGATGTAACTACAACATCATTTGATCAACATGGCTAATCAAATTCCTATTCTTCTTCCTTAAAACAATCCAAATTTATTCCTCCACCTATTAGAGATGCCACAAGGAATGTTATACCCCAACCTATCATGAACAATAAGATTCTCCAACACATCCAAATTGATACTTTAGTCCCATTCATTGTTTCTATTGGTATTGGTAATATATATCCAACTATTAAATATGATGGGACTAAATACCCTACATCATTTCTTAAGGCATTTGAAAATATTTATAAGGAGTGGATCCAAACTAATACTTTCACCATAGTTAAACTCTTTGTTAAAAATTTCACCGGTGATGTATTGGAATGGAACTATCAATTTCCCCAACATTCCATATAGAAACTAGAGGATTTAGTCAATCCTCTAGTTAAACAATTTCAAAAAAATGATCTTCTTTAAAATCACCTTAGCCATTTCATCAATGTTAAGTAGTCTCCCATAAAATTGGCTCATGATTTTAACAAATGATGGAAATATTTGGCTCATAAGGCTTATCATAATATGACTGATGACATTTTGTTTAAACTCTTTATAATAACATTAACTCCTTCACTTCAATATAAGGTTTAGAATTTTAATCCCTAAATGTTAAATGAAGTCCTTGACCAAGATAAACATTAATACTTCTTAATGAAATAGTTTGAATCTAATACCAAACTCATTAAAGTATCTTCTCAACATTAAAATAATGTGATAATTAGTAATCCTCCTTAACCCAAACTATGATTTGCCAAAGTTGACCATCCCCAATCTTCTCATACACCATTAATTATAAAACAAATGAAATAATGTTTAGCACCCTCTAAAGAATTCACTTATCCCAATAATCTTCCAAAATGGTATGACGCTAATAAGTTTTTTTGGTTCCATGCTGACATCAATCACTCCCATGAAACTTGTTGAGGGCTTACAAAATTGTTTGTCTCATATATGTTTGGTGATTCATTCAACCACAAAGCTATGATTCAACTCCATAATCAAGATTACATAATACTTCTAAAAAATGACAAGATCCCAATGTTTATTATTCTAATAACCAAAAATAATTTTCCACATCTAATGCTCAACAATACAAAAAGGATATATGTGCCATTGGTGCCAACTATGATCAATACTATAAAAATTCTCAATATGTCAATGTGGCTAAGGTCAATTATAGTCATAAAATAGATCATAAAGATCTTATCACCAAACCTAAGAAACCATATTTGGAAGAGAAAATCCTCAAAGACACTAAAATTAATCACTTATCTTAAAAAACTAATGAGTAACCATCTCCTCGTCTTGAACCCCCAACCACTTCTCTTCCTCCTAAAACTATTTTACCCTCTAATCTTCATGTCAGTTCTTCTTCCAAAATGAATTGGAACTTCTTAAGAGAACTCAACTCCATGCCTTGTAAAATTCATCTTATGGAGTTAGTTAATACATATCCTTATCATCTTAAGTTCCTCATGAAACAAATTAAATAAATTGAAGAACCATATTCTTTAGATAAATAACCCCCTTCTCATGATCCTCAACCAATTCAAATTCATACCATTGAATCCATTTGTCCTTCATTTAAACCCTTCATATATTTACTCAAATAAGACATGATCAATGATGAAATCCTCTTTAAATATAATGATACACCCCTCTTTATTAAAATATTCATTAATACCACCCTCATTCACAAAGTACTAGTTGATAAAAGGTTTAGTATTAATCTGACATCTATGTGGCTCATCCAACAACTTGGCTATAATAAAGATCATCTTAAACAAACTCACTTGACATGTCATGGATCTAAAAAAACTAATCAAAATCCTCTTGGTTGTATTTGGATCCCTTTTATGATTGGACCTAAGACTATATTAACTAAGCTCATTGTCCTTGATTTTCCCTTAACCTATAACATACTCCTAGGATGCCCATAGACTCACATAATGAGGGTTATTGCCTCTTTAGGAAGCCAATGTATCAAGTTCCTTTATAATGGTAAAAGGTATAAACATGAATTTTATCCCAACCCTTGGAGTATTCATCTTCCAAATCCCAAATATCAATATAGGATTCCCACCATTCTAAAGATTAATAGTTTTCCTTTAACTAAATTTTTCAACATGAACCTAGATTTACATGTCACTCTTGTTGATTCTAATGATAATGAGCCTAATAAATAGAAAAATATATGTAAAAATAACAAGCTACTTCCTTATATATAAAAGTTTCTACTTCCCTCTTTATTAACTTATGATCACACCATCCCTTTCATCAATGAGATCATTGATTTCCCCCTCCATGAAATGCTTAGGAAGCCTCTTACATAAAAGATAATTTTACATGTAATGAATATGGAGTGTCTAAATTATTATAAGATAATTTAATCATGTCTCCATGTAAATTTAATGATTTATGCATCTCCCCTTTTGAATTTCCTCCTAAATCACACGAATGTACAATTTATCTAACTTATGATGATAGCTACTTCATGGCCCACACTCAATCATGAGACTTGTATGTTCAAAATTATTAAAAAAATATCACTCAAATACATTATTTAAATTTTTATGTTCATACCATTTCCATATATTTTGATTTAGCACCTGAAGGTCATGTATCTCTTGCTAATTATCCACTTATCAATACTCATTGGGTGATAGAACAAATCTTACCCTCTAAACCTCTAAAAATTTCAAAATCTTAAATTACTCCTACCAAAATAGTTATTCTTTCCAATCCTCTCCCCATCAATAATTATAAAAATAAACCAATCAAATTAGATCAACCTTCTTCTCCTATTTTGCCCACTCCTAAGATTACACTCGATGCCAAGGATACATATGTGGGTCAAATACATTTTGAATATGACTTCTATGGTAATAAAATTATTGGTATCAAATTAGATGTGGAATATTATGTTACTCTTCCCACTTTTTTCTAATGATGAATCCATTCTTGAATTAATGCATGCCCAAGAAACTTAACTTCCTCAACAACATCACAAATGTAGGAATTTCTAGAAGAAGTCTATTAGAGGTACAATCACTAAGAGGGGGGGGGGTAAATCAATGAGCCTAGATATTTCAATTATAATTTCAGTCCTTTTAAATTATTAATAAATCAACAAATATCAACTTGATCAATAAGAATTAAATAGAGATCTCATTCATTGAATACATACACAATTTTAAACACATAACACATAATTCTTATGGGAAAACCTCACCTCATGGGGAATAAAACCCACTATCAAGTCTATAAAACATGGTCTAATATCCTATAGTAAATTATAAACAGGAGACTGATCAACTCTTTTATATCATAAAACCTTGATCATATCCTCCTGAACAAAGGTATTTAGTGAAATACCTATTTTAGAAGGAGTAACTACCCCTAAGGAAGACCATGTCATTTAGACCCTGTTTTAAACACCTCCATCTTAGAAATGATGTATTTAACAATTGATGATGGATATCTATTTTATAACCCTTACACAAATCTTTGTATCTCAAACATGCCTCTCAAATAGGCATGCCACAATCTCTCTCCTTCTTTACACAAATTATCCTCATATGCACACTCAGACCTCTTTGCATATCCTCATATTACAAGATCATTATTTTGACTTTAGAAACATGACCTAAATGTCATACACATAGTCAAAAAAAATTATACTCATTAACTCAACCAATAGACACACTACCTATCCTTCCTTACTCTCTTAAACACATGCTACTCACACAATCCTTCTCTAAAAACTCACATACAAGTCTAGAAACCAACACATTTAGTTTCACTATATATAGAGAAATCATGAATTAATAATTCAATAATGATCATTATTAGAAAAAATACATGCCTTCACCCTTAAGGAATCTCACATGGGTCACACTTAAGCATAATTCACTTTAAAATAGGCTTAAGTCACTTTTTTGTCCTATGGAGACCCATTCAGCTCTTTGACACTTCTCTGAGAAAACAAAGAACATAGGAAAATTTTCCAATAGCATGGACCCATTATAAATGATATATAGGTCCCCCTTAAGATCCAAAAATCATCATATTACCCTTTATATTAAGCACAAATAGCTCAAACACTTCTCTATACACATAATCATTATGAGCGAACACACAATCACCTTATAAGCCTTCATTCATACTACATATGATTGTTCAATACATCATAATGCACTAATATCATTTTTATGGAGTTTAAATCACTCCTTAATATCCAATTCATCATGAGATATCAAAAAAACATCTTCACAATCTTTAGTACTCTTCTCAGGTCACTTGCAGAATAAGCATGAAACAGTCAAATTTAGACCTTAATATCTTTGACTATAAAACCTTTCAAATATTCAAATTAGGTTAATTATATGTAATATGGAGTCCTATACCACTTTGATTTTTACTATATGGTAAAATTTGTTTTGGATCAAAATATATGACTAAAATACTAGACATTAGTTTTTCCCTTGCTAAATTTTAATATTTAAATGTCAAAGGTCATAGTTAAAGTTTGAACAAAAGCTTTCATCTTGTGTCCTCATTACTCAAATAAAATAAACACAATTGATCTCTTCTAAAATTTAACACATAGGTACCAATTCTCAAACATTAAACCTTAGTCACTTTGACCTCATCTCATTCAATCTAGAAACTTTGACCCAACATGATCTATCAATCTTTATATATCAACCAAGTCTTTACCTAGTAACACTCACTGTTCGATCAATATGTATGAACACCCACTTTCCATTAGATATTTATCCTTTACATTTTATTAATCATTAAAAAAAATTCACTTTTTCTCATCTTGTTGTTTCCTGACATCTTGGATCAAATGTTCTCTATTGATCTCCTTGAGACTTTTAATCTTTACCTTTTGCAAAATTGACTATGGGGACCCTTGTAATCTATTTGAGTAGCCAAATTTGGACCTCAATAACTTCTTTTGCGCTTACTCGCATGATATCAAACTTGGACCATATTATCTCCTTACATAGGAGAATCTAACCATGTTTCAAAATACTCTAGGAACTATCACACATTTTATTTATATCACCATTAAAATTTCTTCTTAAAATATCTATCACAGAGCCAACAATGTCAAAATCTATTTGGAAGGCCAATTTTGCACATGCATATATTTTAATGCACTTTAGTGCATGTTATGAAATTTATCATAATTAAATTAGGATAAAATTTTGTATGATCACTTTATCATTAGTCATCCACACATGGTAGATATAACTTCATCAATATTATTACTTGGATCTTGCCACATTGCAAATTTGGCTAAGTATGGGAAAACACTGTCATAATGCCTGAGAGCCTGACTTTGCACCCACATATATTTGACTATAATTAGGTGCATGACCTAATATTTAATTTATATAAAAATAGTTACAAATATTATCACAACCATATGACCAACTCCCCCTGACTTATCCACACGTGACAATGGTGATGTCAATAAACTACCTACTCAAATTTTCTACCACTAAACACAAATTATCTAGATGAAAACTATGGACTAATAGATGAATTACACTTATGCACACAAGATATATAATCATAAAAAACATCTTAGGGACCTATTTCACATGCTTTAATCACCATAATCATCCCTAAACATCTCTAATCATGTCAAAACTAGAGATCAATCAAGCCTCCTTTAAGCACACTAAGACAAGCACATTGCACACTTTATCATTATTACTTAGGCTATCAAATCACTTCATCCACACACTAGGAAAACTCCATGACATCACCATTACACCACTAAAAACTCTCTAATAATATCCACCTTTGTCATTGATGTCAACAAACATCATTCAACTCACCTTCTCTCTCTTCAAGCACTCTCACAATAGAAACTTTCTCCCCCTTTGACACAATGACAAAGTGGGAACCAAATGATCTTGAGGACCTAAAAAATATATAAAAATAGGAAATTACCATCTTATAAAGATGATATAAAATCCCCCTTACCTTGATCCAACCTCTTTTTGCCTTGACAACTTCCTCTTGCTTTATGCCAACACTCTTCTTCAACCAAGCACTACAAAAAATGAAAAAATAACACACAAAAACCATTATAATATGATGGAAATCACCAAGAAACATATAAGAGGGATTCCCCATAATATCTTTGATCCATTTCACTTTTTGATCATCTTTAGATCTCCACATACCGTGAAGAACCACCATGCAAGCTTATCAACCTTCTTTCTCAAGACACTTCCATAGACTCCTTGTATCCCTACATATAACTTGTAGAGCCCACAATTTTTTGTAGACATGACTTCAAGACCTAAAATTTCATATATATATATATATATATATATATATATATATATATATATGAAATTTTAGGTCTTGAAGTCATATATATATACTAGAAAAGTGGTCTACCTTATGAGTTGAGGTCTAAGGATTTTTAATATGTTGAATGGGAAAAATTAGTTTTCAAATTAATCTTCATAAATATTTGAAGATTTTTGGTTCTCAAGATATTCCAGTTTTTGTCAACTTAGAGGCTTAATTGGGTAGTAGGTTTATGAAAGGAGTATGTTGCAGAGGATGATCTAGTTGTTGAAAATTGGTGTTCTCAAGGGTGCATATGAGAGTGATATATATATATATATATATCACTCTCATATGCACCCTTGAGAACACCAATTTTCAACAAATAGATCATCCTCTGCAACATACTCCCTTCATAAACCTACTACCCAATTAAGCCTCTAAGTTGACAAAAATTGGAATATCTTGAGAACCAAAAATCTTCAAATATTTATGAAGATTAATTTGAAAACTAATTTTTCCCATTCAACATATTAAAAATCCTTAGACCTCAACTCATAAGGTAGACCACTTTTCTAGTAGATCCCAAAACCCTAGAATCTTAAAACAAACAAAGCCAACACAACACCTTCCAATCAACATCCACCTCTAAAAATTATTGTACACATAGATACAGCCATTACACACTTTTAGACCAAGATTTGAGCTTCTACACCATTAGGAACCTTGATTTCCTATAACCCATTTTAGGACTTGCAAGTTCTTAAGTATAAAATGGGAAATTTGAGAGCTAACAAAAATCTCCAAATAGGATCTAACATACCTTAAGATCACCAAACCACCTAGAGCATGTTAGAATAAGGTCAATAGACCTTTTATGTAAAAATATCATCTTGAAAAATCACAAATACTCTTTTTCCATTTGATAATCTTTAATCTAAACCTATAGACTATTTTTATATACAATTATCAACATCATGACATTACCTTAGCATATTTTCCATCTAGACATACATGTTTTAATTGAGAACACTCAACTTTAGTCTTCTATTACAATCTCAATAATACCATAGCAACACTTGCTTCTCTACTAAAAAGAGTCTCTTAAAAAACATAGCAGAGACATCCTTTATACCATAATGTTCTAAAACAAAGTGAAGATAGGAGTGGCCCACATCTCCTTAGTAACCACTAGAATCCTCTCATAGCTATAAGACTTCTTTCTCTTCTTCTTCTTCTTCTTCTTCTTCTTCTTCTTCTCCTTCTCCCTCTCCTTCTCCTTCTTCTTCTTCTTCTTATTTTATATTTTAATTATGACAATTGGTTGTTTTATATCACTCTCCTTTTCTTCAAAGATATAATTGAAAACACATGGAGTAACTATTTAATCTTGACACACCTATTTATTTGAAGCATCAACCTTTCAGCTTGGCATCTCATCACTAGGTTAAAAAATTAATGTTCTTTGCATGAATATTGATAATTAATAGTAAAATGTTCACTTGGATACATACTTACCTTGAAACTAGCCTCAACCAGTACCTTGGTCTTCTCCTTGAGCTTGGTCTCTTCATTCTCAATATGAGTAGTCAATGGGAACTCTTAGCAATCCTAAACTTCTGAAGAATTATCATCATATCAAACATATTACTTCAACCTAAAGACTCATCATAACTCCTACTTAACACCTTTTGTCTCCATGAGTTAACTTGTCTTCTTCCATGTACTCTAGGTTCCTGATTAAACCTATTCTAACTTACAGTCCTTTGCTTAAAGAACCTAGCAATGTGACCTCTCTGTTTATAGCTATATCAAACCATACTCTTTGATAAAAACTCATCTTATCTTACCTTGAATGGACAATTTTTTATAGAGTGTCCTATATTTTGACATTTTAAGCACTCAACCTTGCTCACACCTTTTGACTGATGGCCCCCATTATAGTTCCATGCAAATTCATTCTTAGTAGGTCTTATACATTCTCTAACTCTATGCCCAAATTGATTACAAGTATAATAATAACCATTAAAATTTTCATACCTCATGGAATTTGGTTGTTTGATCTATTTTATATTCATTCTACTATCACCTTCATTCCCTATCTAATGATTTGTCTTCAAACATTGATTGTCCTTGCTCACATTAGTTTTCATCTTGTCTTGAGTTACAATCTTTAGTTCTTCTTTATATCCAAGACCAGTCTTATCACTTGCATGTTTTTGATCATTCATAATGTTATATAAATCAATTAATCTCTTTTCAAATCTCAAAAATAACATTAAATTACTAGACATATTCTCTTACTCATATTTTAATGACTCATTTTGAGTTACATACCTTGCACATTCATCTCCTTTAGATTTTAGGCTTGTAGATAGGACTTCTAATTGACAATTGAGATGTTTGACCATATCTTCATGCTCCTTGGCATCTTCATCCATTCTTACCTTAAACACATTAAATTTATCCTCAAAGTCCTTGAGTTCAAATTTCATCTTCTTATTGATCTCCTTCTCAATCTTAAGTTCTTCATGAGCATTTATCAATGCAATCACATAGTCTACCTCATCTTCATAATCTTATAAATCACATAAGGTAGACTCCTTTTGATGTGAGTAACTACCTTCCTCAAACATGAATAGATCTTCATCTTCAATATGACCATAATCTTCATGATCATACTCAGAGTCACTAATTTCACTCTCATTTGATGAGTTGCAATCGTTTTTGGTGTACAAACTCATCTTGTCCTTGAAGTACTTCTTCTTGTTATCAAACCTTCTAAATTAATTTTTGATTTTATCATACATGAATGATCTCTAGACATCATCGTGACCTTAATCATGCTCTTCATCATCATCCCTCTTATACTTATGAGGGCACTTCTTAGCAAAATGTCCTATCTCACCACAATTGAAGCATTTAAGGGGTAGCTTACCTTCATAATTGCCTAAACCTATTCTCAATTTCCTTGAAATTAAATCAATTAGTTCATTCTCATCTATATCAGGAATGTCATCTTCCTTGAGTTTATTAACTTGGAACTTCTTTTTTGTCTTCATTTTAGTCTTGAAATATGCTTCCTTATTTGGTGGTATATCATCATTTTTCCTCATCTTAGATGCAGTAAGGGTGTCATGAAATTGATCCATATTTAACTAAGTAAGCTCATTATTCTCTTCTATAGAAGATACTTTTAGATCAAACTTGGGGGATAGAGACCATAATACCTTTTAAATAATATTATCCTCTTTAAGGTTCTCTCTAAGACCTCTGATTATGTTCATAATGTCATCAAATCTCTATAGAAAGGATGCCACAATATCATATTCATTCATCTTGAGAGTTTCAAATTGCCTTCTATGAGTCTATAACTTAGCAAGCTTAACCTTTAAAAATCCTTCAAAAATAGTTTTCAATTTATCCCATATTTCATTGGTAGATATGCAATGGATTACTTTGATAAACTCAATCTATGTAAGACCATAAGTGATGGCATTCATTACCTTTGAATTTTTCTCAAACAAATTATTATCTACAACACTAGATGGAGGAATATCAAAAGCAACATAACCATCCAAAAGATATTGACAAAAATTAAACCCTAAAAACATAATGTATGTCCTCATCTTAGTACTCCAAAATTCATAATTAGTTACATTGAACATCAGTGCTTGCTTAGGAGAGAAACCTATTTGATGACTACTCATATTGTACCTTGGATCACCTTCAAGATGTTAAGCCTTTACCAAAGGACCTACTCTGATACCAATTATTAGAGGTATAATCACTAAGAGGGTGGTGAATCAGTGAGCCTAGATATTTCAATTACAATTGTAGTCCTTTTAAACTATTAAGCAATCAACAAATATCAACTTAACTAGAAACCTCATCCATTCAATGCATACACAAGATCAAACACATAACACATAGTTCATGTGGGAAACCCTAATGAGGAATAAAACCCACTCTTAAGTATAAAACACATGGACTACTATCCTACAATAAATTACAAACAAGAGACTAATTAACTCCTTTAGACCAAGAAACCTTGATCATGTCCTCATAACCAAAGTTATTTAGTGAAATACCTATTTCACAAAGAGCAACTAGCCCTAAGGAAGACCAAGTGCTTTGGATCCTCTTTTGAACACATCCACCTTATGTCTTCAACACTTGATGATGGATATCTATTTTCTAACCCCTATAAAATCTCTCTCACACACACACACACACACACACACACACACACACACAAATAGGCCTCTCACGTTGGCATGCCATAGTCTCTCTCCTTCTTTACTCAAACTATCCTCATATGTACATTCAGACCTCTTTACATATCCTCAAATTATAAGAGCACTATTATAACAATAGGAACATGACATATAGTTAATACACATAGTCAACAAAATATTATTCTCATTAACTTAACTAAAAATAACACTACATATCATTCATTCTTAGCTTCAACACATACTAATCACACAAGCCTTCTCTAAAACCTCACATATAAGTCTAGAAAAAAACACATTTTATTTCACTATATATAGAGAAATCATGAATTAATAGGTCCAAAATAATCCTTTTCAGACATAATACATGTCTTTACCCTTAAGTTATCTCACATGGGTCACACTTAAGCACAATCCACTTTAAAATAGGCCTAAGTCACTTTTAGGTCCTATGGAGACCCATTCAACTCTTTGACACTTCTCTGAGTAAAAAAAGAATATATGAATATTTTGAAATAATATGGACCCATTATACATAATCTATAGGTCCCCATTAATATCCAACAACCATCAAAATACACTTTAGCTTAAGCAAAAATAGCTCAAACACTTCTCTATACAAAATCATTATGAGCAAACACACAATCACCTTCTAATCCTTTATTCATACTACATATGATTGGTCAATATATAATAATTCACTTAGAGAATCCTTATGGAGTATAAAGTACTCCTGAATATCCATTTCATCATGAGCTATCAAAATAACATCTGCATAAGCTCAATTACTCTTCTCAAGTCACTTGTAAAATAAGAATAGACACACAATCAACTTTGGACCTTAATATCTTTGACTACACAACCTTTCATATCTTAAAATTAGATTAATTACATGAATAATGGAGTATTATACCACTTTGCTTTTTATTGCATGGTCAAATTCATTTTGGATCAAAAGATATGTCTAAAAAACTAGACACTAGTTTTTCCCTTATTAAATTTAAATATTTAAATATCAATTATCATAGTTAAATTTCAAACATAAAGATCTCATCTCATGTCCTTGATTCTTAAATCAAATACACACCATCGATCTCTTCTAAAATTTAAAACATAGGTGCTAATTCTCAAAAATTAAACCTCAGTCACTTTGACCTCATCTCATAAAATATGAAACCTTTGACTCAACATGATCCATCAATCTCTATAGATCAACCAGGTCTTTAAATAACAATGCTCACCATTTGATCAATCTACATGAACACCCACTCACCATTAGATCTATATCTTTTACCTTTGCTTACTTTTTAAAATGTGAACTTATCCTTGTCCCACTACTTCCTAACATCTTGGTTCAAATGTGCTCCATTGATCTCCTTGAGACTTGCTCGATCTTTACCTTTTAAAAAATTGACTAAGTATGGGGACCCTTGCAATCTAACTGAGTATCTAACTTTGAACCTCAATAACTTCCTATGTGCTTAAATACATGATATCAAACTTGGACCATATGATTTCCTCCATAAGAGAATCCAACCATGTGTTAAAATGCTCTTGAAACCCTTACATGTTTGAGATATATCACCATTAAAATGCCTTCTCAAAATATTCTATCCTAGAGCCAATAATGTCAAAATCTACCTTGAAGGCCAAATTTTCACATTATATATTTTGATGTGCTTTGGTGCATGATCTAAAATTTAGCATAAATAAACTAGTTTCAAAACTAAATAAACCCATATGATCACCTTATTTTGAATCATCCACATCTATAATATATAACTTCATCAATATACTTACTCGGCTCCTCTTATCACATTGTAAATTTGGCAAAATATGGAAAAACACTACTAAACTACTTGGGAGCCCAACTTTGTACTCATATATCTTTGAATGAACTTAGGTGCATGACCTAATATTTAGTGCATAGAAACTAGTTATAAATGTGATCACAACCATATGAATAACTCCCCCTCACTCATCCACACATGTTAATAGTGATGTCAACAAATTGCCTTCTCATATTTTCTGCCACTATACCCAAACTATCTAGATGAAAACTATGGACTATCAGATAAATTCCACTTGTACACATAAGCTATATAATAATATAAAACATCTTAGGGACTTATTTCAAATTATATAATCACCATATTCATCCCTAAACATATTTAATCATGCAAAAACTAAAGATCAATCAAGGCTCTTTTAAGCACATTAGGACAAGCACATTGCACACTTTGTCATTATTACTTATGCTATCAAAGCACTTATTCCACTCACTAGGACACCCCCATAACATCACCATGACATCATTGACAACTCTCTATCAAATTCCCCTCAATTTAAAAACCTATCATTTATCGTAAAACAAATCCCATTTCCTCTTTACCTAATGTGCCACATCATTTCCAAGATGGAAATACTATATTTATCGAGGAAACCACAAGAATTTACTATGGCATCCCATCATGTCATTAACCAATAAAAGTCTCTATAGAACTTAAACTAATTGAACATGATAAATTTAGTTTATTGTTTGATAAATATCATGAGACTTTCATTTGGTCCTATGAGGACATTCCTGACATTGATTCTAGAATTGTAGTCCACAAAATCATCACCTATCCTAACACCGAAACTATGAGATAAAAATAGTAGAAATTTCCACTTGAATTTTTTAATTTATGTCATAAATAAATCATTAAAATTCTTAATGATAAATTTATTAAGCGTATGGACTATTCATAATGGGTTTCAAACATTATCCATATTAAAACAAAAGTCACCATGGTCATTCACATTTGCATCAATTTTTTGTAATCTCAATATTTCTTATCCCAAGGGCAACTTCCCTTTACCTTCCAAAATATGCCATCATTGATTCCATTATTGCATATAAAAAAATTTCCTTTAAGGATGGTTTTTTAGGTCATAATCAAATTCACATTGCCCCTGAAGATCAACATAAAACAACTTTCACCATAGAATGTGGCACCTATAGTTACATTAAAATGCCCTTCTACCTCAAAAATACTATAAATACCTATCAATAAGCTATGACCCAAAATTTCCATGATCTTATCCATAAAATTGTGGAAACCTATGTGGATGACCTCATCACCAAGTATAAAAGCCACAAAAATCATCCTTCTGATCTTGATATCATTTTTGTTTGCCTCATCAAATATAAAGTTATAATAAATCCCTACAAATGTGTCTTTGGTGTCACCTCTAAAAATTAATAGGGTTCTTAGTCTCTCTTCATGGTATTGATGTTTATCTTTCTAAAATTAATGTTATTATCAGCATGCCTATCCCTCATTCTATTCCAAATATTTTCATTTATTTTGGTAAGCTTGGGTCAATAAGATGATTTATCCCAAAAATGGCTTACCACATCTATTCTATTAATTCTCTTCTAAAGAAAGGTAATGATCTCAAATGGATAAATCCTTGTTAGAATGTGTTTGACAATATGAAATAATCTTTGTTTCATCTAACCAACCTTTGTCCACCTTCTAATAATTTCCCTTTAAACTTATAGACTTCTTCCACACCTATAATAGTTGGGATAATGATTTCACACCAAGATGGTACCAAAAGAGAATATGCCATCTATTATATAAATTAAGGCTTCATTGACTATGAAAAACATTATACAAAAGTAGAACATGATTTTATCACAATATATTTTATAGCTAAAAACCTCTATCATTATATGCTTTATCAAACAACTTACATTATTATTCATTCTAATCCACTCTATCACTTCTTCTCTAAAGCCTTTCTCCTTAGATATAGAATTAGAAAGTAAATGGTCCTTCTAATGGAATTTGAACTCCACATTATTACATAAATAGATATCAAAGAACAAAAAAAATTTAGAGGTAAAATCACTAAGAGGGGGTGTACCAATGATGTAAGATAATCTAATTCAATTCCCATCTCTTAAACATTCAACATACATCAGCTTGATCAAGCAATATAAACATGAAATCACATTCAGCCAAAGCATACATAAGAACATAAATCACATGAACACATCATATATGTGGGAAACCCTCTTGGGTGATAAAATCCATTGAACCCTACAAGATGGAATATAATATTATAAAGATAAGATTCAAAATTTATACCAACACCAAAAGATCAAGGAGCACCCACCCTTGAATTTAGTTATGCATGTACATAACCTTTAGCTATATCCAATTAGCAAGGTAGTTACAACACCCTAGGAAACCAAGCACCAAGTAATCTACCTTTGATCTAATATCCACCTCTGATCTAATGTTAGACACACCTGATGATAGACTCTTCTTACTTACACTCTTCACCCCTCAAACTCTTTCAAGCTACCTTTAGGGTTAACTTACTCAAACTACGTCTTCTCAGCTCATTAAGTCTAATAACCTATGTGTGCTCTTGCATCAAATTGATCAAATAATCATGATTAATTATCCTTACACTCTAATGGTCTTCAATGACCTATAAATTCTCTTTCAAAGGTTCTCTTCTTCAATTTAATCCACACTAATTCAACAAACTCAATTAGTCCAATTATGCCTTGTATATATACCACTCTCTTCCTTTAACCCATCTTGGTTATATAATATTATTTACATATTTGAACCACATTTAACATAGATCCATACACACATTAGATGTGATAACCACACTCTTCATAGGTTGGTCATTAACTTATTAGACCCAAACCACCATTAGGCCTTGGTGAGACCTAAAATAATTAGGCCTACTCACCCATATGTTACAACTTCAACTCCTTGGGCCACTTTCATCTTATACCAAATTTTCAAACACATCAAACTTGACTCTTACTCCCTCATGGTTCCATGCCATCTATAACACTAACTCAATAATTGAACCTACCAATTAGGTCACCTTCCTCTTTAGGCCTTCATACACAAAAACCATAGTCTCATACTTCTAAAGAAAATATTCAAATATTTAACATATTTATATGATTAGATAGCATGGGTGAAACATTCAAGACCTCTAAAACACTTTCATGTGTCTTAGACATTTCAACATAGGCTCTAAGCATTAAAATCAACTCTCTCAAAATGACCACTTGGATTTTCCATATACAGTCAAAGTATAATTATACTATTTTAACTCTTCATATCTGGTAAATGGAAAAATATGACAAATAAATCCTTATTATAAGTTTTAGAGACTTATATAACATTTCCATACTCATTGTATTCTTCAATTCTTCTTAGAACACCTTCAACTCACTCCTTCAACATGGTCACTCAATATACTAGTGCATTCAACAAACACACTCAAATTCTAAGCAATTATTCACACTAAAGATGGATTGGTAAAACATATAAGATCCAAAAATATATTCTTCATGGAGTCTACAACACTCTTTAATAGTTATCTCATCTTGAAGCATCAAAATACTATCAAGAAAAACTTGATTATCCTTCTCAGGTCACTTGTAGAACATGGTCAAATACATAGTCAACTTTGGATATTAATAACTTTGACTATAAAAAAATTCAAACCTTATAAATAGATTTTATGGATATACCTTGGATTCCTTTAAAACTTTGTTTTTTACTACATCAATAAATTCATCCTGGATCAAAACATATAGCTCAACCTATAGGCTAGTTTTCCCTCATTTATTTAAATATTCAAATTCCAATAGTCACTAAGAAAATGTTAAACATTAGACACTTTGACCTCATCTCGTGTTCCCTATAAACTTTGAACAAATACACACCATTGATTTCCTTGTATCACCCTAATATTTAACTCTTTAATGCTCACCATCGATCTTAGATCTACCCTACCATGATCATGCCACTTGGTAGCTCTACATGCCTTCTACACAAAATGATTATTTGACTCAATGCACTCCATTAATCTCCAACTATATGAACACTCATGTGATATTGACCTACCATCAAATTATCAATATTGATACACTTGCCACTAACACATGCAATCTGGGCATCCTTTGACAATTTTGAATTCACACATGCCATTGGTCTCTATCTGATAAGATCACATGCTTTATTGGATCTTTGTCTGGTCAGATAGATTACTAATTATTAGATCTGTGATCTTATTAATGCTCAATGTAGATCTTTTATAATGCAAATTTGTCTAAGTATAGGAACTTAGTAACTTTTGTCTAAGAAGCCAACTTTACACCTTAATAACTTTTGCTATGCTCCATGTCCAGAACTAAAATTTGAACCATATGATCTCCTCACATAGGGGAATCAAATAATATAACAATATAATCTAGAAACATTTATAAATTTTAAATATGATATCATCAATCTTCTCACTCGGCTTTATCTATCCCGATGGCTACTTGAGCTTAGACATTCATGACTATTTTGATGAATTCTATTTACTTCTACAAGCACTCTAGGCACTCATAACAACCAATAGGGTCTCTAAAACATTTCCATACCATTAATATCATCCATAAACTACCTTACTAAGTCAAACATTGAAGAACCATGTAGGAAAACTAACGCTCATTGAAACATACTTTGTCATTGTCATTCTAGCACACATGACACCACATCAACATCTTTGGTCACCTTAGAGACATAATTGAAAAAACTCCAACAATATCCCCCTTTATCATTTAATTTAAACACCAATACAAATCTTATGATTAGACTCTGTCTTTCTTCAAGCACTTTTCCCCCTTTGACACAATGACAAAGTGGGCTTAACTCTTGATCTTGAAAACCTAAAAAGACTTCAAGGACCAATAATAGGAAAGGACCACCTCTGAGAGATGATACATACTCCCCATAACATTTTTCATACCTCTTCTTACATTGAGATTTTCAAACATGCTCTATGACTACTCTCTTCTTTGATCATACATAGCTTCTATGAAGATAAAACATACATGAACATCAAAAACTTCTTGAATTTACCTCGATAATAGTGAGAGGGACTCCCTCTAGGTCATATAAACTTTGACACCCCTTGATCACCTTCAGACCACCACAAATAATGATGACATAACATAATTACCTTCATACCTTCTCTCTCAAGCCAACTACATGATCACCAAAAAAAGTTTCAAGCCATACTCAAAACATGAAAGATGTTTAAAAATAACCAAAAAACTCATTCAAGGACAATCATACCTATTTAATTTGGATAAAATGACAAAAAACATATTTTCTTTTCACTAGCGTTGCTTAGAGGCCTATTAACCCTACCTAAACATTATAACACCCATAACTCTCTATGTAAATACCCTCATGACTTTAAATTCCACATTTTAATCATTCTCAAATGCCAATTCAAGCATGAAAAAAATAATCTTCCAAATCTACTTTTTCACCATATTTCCTTTACAAACCTACTAGCCAATTAGCCCTTTATTTACATAAATCCTCATCTATGGAAGACACCACACACATTCAAATGAAACCTTTCAGTCAACATCAGACTTGAAACTTCTCTCACACCTAGATTTTAATAAATCACACTTCTATACTAATTTTTGAGGTCACACTCCTTGGAAAACCCATAGACCCTTCATCTAGGTTTTGACTTGCTTTCCCTTAAGCTAGAATTGGGAAAACTCAAGAGCACTCAAAAATCTCCAACTTGCACATAAAATATCTTCAAACATAAAAATAATTGTATCACACCTAAATGGATTCAACACACCTTTATATGTAACAAAAACATCTTGACAAATCATCTTTATTGTTTTGACACTTGGAAACCTCCACACTCTACTTGTAAACCTTCAGGACCAAAATCCTTGAACATACTTTGAGCACACATACTTACCATATAGATATTAAATTATTCATGTCCTTTGATAATAGTCCAATACATTTTATCATGACCTTATGAGGTGACCATATTATCAATGAATATCTCAACACAAAGAAACACCTTATGGAACACCATTTTTCTATCTTCTCAAATACACACTCATAAATAAGGCATCTTCAAATCTTTAAACCACTTGATCTTGAAAATATAATTTCTTGTCCTAAATCATCAAGAAAATCTCAACTAGTATCCATCATGCTTCTTTTTGCTTGTCAAGTGTCTCCTTGAAGCCTAGATAGAGACACTTTGACATAGTGAGACTAAAAGTCATAAAAATCAAGAGACTCCCAGATCTTGATATTCTCATTTCAATTACAATCCTAACTCATCACAAGATTGAATTTTAATGGATCCTTAAATTCATTCTTTGATTTAGAATTTTCAACTAATGCAGGCAACAAAAGCTCTTAACTTTCTATTTGTCTATCATGATGAACCAAACATATTTGGTCTTTGTATGATCTCTCCTAACAAGATTAGGTTTCCAAAACCATTTTTTATCTCTTCATTGCACACTAAGAGCTCCATACACCTTATTTTACTTTGAGAACACATTCAACCTATTCTTATAATACCTATAAATGTGACCAACTCTATGACATATAAAATAAACAAAATCATTCATACCTTTTCTTGATGATGATTGTGAGCTTTCTTTGACTGATTTCTTATCTTCTTGCATTCTCTAGCAATGTGGCCAAAATAATTGATGCATAACAATGACTCTAGGATTAATATCTCATTACATTAATATATTTATCTTATCTTATTTCTTTTACTCTAGGGGCTTTATTGAACTTATCTTGAGTTGATGGTCTTTGCTTGTAGAACCTAGTAATGTGACCAAATTTTTGACAACTATAAAAAAAAATGTCTTCCATACATTTTTTTTAATATGTAAGTGATTTCCCTTTGACTAATTTATTCTTTTTACATATTCATTTTCCTTAAGACTAACAAGATTACAAACAAAACAATTCCCCCTAAAAAAATTGCATACTTTGAACTATTTGACTATCTAATTGGCTTCTTCATTTTACTCTTGACCTGATCTATCTTATTGAATTTCATGATACCAACCTCTTTGTCTTGTTCTAATTTATTTTTATCTTCTTCAAGCTTACCTATCTTAACTATGAAATTTTCATGCTCATCCTTTAGGGAAACAATATTAGTCTTCAATTAAATACATTCATCTTCTTTAGCTCTCATGCTTAAACTTATAGCCACTAATTGAATTTTGAGATATTTGATGGTCTTATTATACCTCTTAGCCTATTTATCCATGTCATCCTTCATTATATATGCTTTCTCTTCAATAATATTTAAAGAATCAAGATTGGACTTCAACTCATCATGCTCACCTATCTTTGAAATCAACTTGGCATTTATCTCTTCTAACTAATTCTTGAGATATCTATAATCTTCCTCTTTTGAACTCAAATTTTTATTTTTAACCCTTATTGATACTCAATAATTTTGATAATATCTTAATCATCTTTTGATTTTGATCTTGATTTTCCCATAGACTTGATCAGTTCTTGATTCTCCTTTTCTTCTCTCATGGATTTTCTTGACAAACTCCCATTAAGAGATCTATCTTACACTTCAAGACCTTTGATCATCTTCTTGATTTTATAATTTATCTTATTTTTCTCCTTAAATTCACCAAGTTCACTCATGAGCTCAAATTTTAGATTAACTTCTTATTCCTTGGTATTATAACAAACTTCATCATCAAACATGATGATCTTTTCACCCATATTGTACTTTAGATCACCTTCAAGTGATTAAACTTGCAATGAATGTCCTACTCTAATACCAACTATTAGAGGTACAATAAATAATAGGGGGGGTTGATTATTTATGAAATATAATATAATTCAACTCCCAACTCTTAAACATTTAGCATACATAAACTTTATCAAGCAACATAAACATGAAAGCACATACATCCAAAGCATACATAAGATCATACATCACATGAACACATCATATATGTGAGAACCCTCTTAGGGGATAAAACCCATTAAACCATAAAATATGGAATATAGTCTTATAAACACAAGATTTGACATTTAGACCAACACCAACTGATCAAGGAGCACCCACCCTTGAATTTAGTCAAACACCCACTTGACCTTTAGCTATCTCCAACTAGCAAGGAGGCTACAACCCCCTAGGAAACCAAGAACCAACTCAACTACCTATAATATAGTCTCCACCTATAATATAATTTCAAACACACCTAATGATGAACTCCTCTTTCTTACACTCTTCACCCCTCAAACTCTCTCAAGCTACCTCTAGGGCTAACTTGCTCAAAATACATCTTCTAGGCTCATTAGGTCCAATAACCTATGTGTCCTCCTACATCAACTTGATAATACAAGAATAATTGATTTTCCTCACACTTTTATTTTCCTTACTGACCTATACCTTCTCTTTCAAATTTTATCTTATTTTATTGAATCCACACTCCCTCAATAAGCTTAATTAGTCCAATTATGCCTTGTATATATGCTACTCTCTTTCTTTAACCCATCTTGGTTGGCCATTATGATTAAAATATTTGAAATTTTTTTATCATAGGTCAATACACAAATTATATTTGATAACCCAACTCTTCATAGTATTTTTATTACCTTATTATACCCAAACCATAATTAGGCCTTGGTGAGAACTAAAACAATTAGGCCTACTCACCCATATGTTACAACTTCAACTAATTAGACCAATTTTAGCTTCAAACAGAGATTAAAACACATCAAAATAAATATACCATTTATTACTCCCTCATTGGTCCATGTCACCTATAACACTAACTCAATACTTGAACCTACCAATTAGGTTTCCTCGTTCTTTAAGCCTTCATACACAAAAAACACAATCTCAGACTTATAAATAAAATACTCAAATATTTCACATATCTATATGATTATATCACCTGGGTGAAAAATTTATGACATTTTTAACACTTGCATGTGTCTTAGATAGTCCAACATAGGATCTAAGCACTCAAATCAACTCTCTCAGAATGACCACTTAGACTAGTAATATACAATCAAAATATAGTTATACTATTTTGAATATTTATATATGATCAAGGAAAAAATATGAAAAAAAAATCCATATCATAAACATTATAGACTTATATAACATTTACATACTCATTTTATTCTTCAATTATGCTCATAACACATTCAACTCACTCCTACAACATGGTCACTCAATCTGCTAGTGTATTCAACAAACATAGTCAACTTTTAAGCAATTTTTCACACTAAATATGGATTTTTAAAAACTAAAAAATCAAAAAAATAGTATTCATGTATTTTAAAACATTCCCTAATAATTATATCATCTTTAAACATCAAAATACTATCAAGAATAACTCGATTATCCTTCTTAGGACACTTGCAGAACATGGTCAAACACATAGTAAACTTTGGATCTTAATAAATTTATTACTTTAGGAAAATTCAAACCTTATAACTAGATTATATAGATATACCTTGGAGTCCTTTACAACTTTTATTTTTACTGCATTAATAAATTCATCCTAGATCAAAAGATATAGCTCAAAAACTATAGACTAGTTTTCCCTCATTAATTTGAATATTCTAATTCCAATGGTCACTGAGCAAATGTTAAACATCAAACACTTTGACCTAATCTCATTCTCCATATAAAATTTCAAAAAATACACACCATCAATCTCCTCAAATCAACCTAATATTTAACTCTTTCATGCGCATCATCAATCTTAGATCTACCCTACCATAATTTTGCCACTTAGAAGTTCTATGTGCCTTCTATGCATATTAACTATTTGACTCAATGCACTTCATTGATATCCAATTGTATTATCACTCATGTGCCATTTATCTACTATAAAATTATTTATATTGAGAGACTTGTCACTATCACATTTAATTTGAGCATCCTTTGATAATTTTGACTTCAAGCACATCGTTAATCTCTATTTGACAAGACCATGCACTCCATTAGATCCTTATTTGGTTAGATAAATTCATGACCATTAGATCTATGATCCAATTAATTCTCATTATAGATATTTTATAATGCAAATTTGGCTAAGTATATGAACTTAGTAATTTTTATTTGATAAGCCAACTTTACACCTTGATAACTTTTTCTACGCTCCATGTCCAAACCTAAAATATGAACCATATGATCTCACATAGTGGAATCCATAAATATAACAAGTTGTTCTTGAAACCTTCACACATGTGAAATATTATGTCATTAATCTATTCTATTAGATTTATCTATCAAGATGACTAATTGAGCTTAGACATTCATATGATTATTTTGATGAATTTTGTTCACTTTCATAAGCACTTTAAGCACTCATAACAATGCATAGCGTATTTACAACATGTCCATACCATTAATATCATACATAAAATACCTTACTAAGTCAAACACTAAATAACCATGTAGGAACACTAAATTTAATTAAAGCACACTTTTTCTTTGTCATTCTAACAAACATGACACCACATCAACATCTTTAGTCACCTTGGAGACATCATTGACAAACCTCCAACAATCATTGTTGAATAACTTGTTGCATCTCCCATACCTATTATCTACCACCTTCAAAATAGTCTCCCAAATGATAATATCATCTATATTGAAGGTATCAATTAATCTATATCTCCTAAATATTACTTTCATAATTTCACTATTGATCTTGAATTAAGTAATATCAAAGAATCTTTTATTCCTCCTGATGCTACTAAATCTAATGTAGTCATCAAATAATTACCTAAATTATATGTCAATTTACATGAAGATACTTAGAACCTTCATTTTTATGGCATCAAAATCCTTCAAGGGGATGGGAAGGGTTGTATCCTCACTAGTCCTCTTTGGTAAAATTATCCCTTTGTAATTTCACCTTACATTTGATGTTATTAACAAAATGGTGTAATATGAAGCATTAATCCTAGGCATGAGAACAACTTTTTATTTAGACATTACATATTTTCAAGTTTTGGGTGACTCCAAACTCATCTACCAAAAGGTTAATGGAAATTATCAATTCAAAATAAAAAAACTCATTTCTTTTCATCAAATAGACACTACCCTTTCTAAATAATTTATTTATTATATGATCGATCCCATCCCTCAAGATCAAAATTCTATCATTGATTCCCTTGCTTATTAAACATCTCTTGTTCATTTACACCAATTTTTTGTTGATTTTAACTTTCTTATTCAAATAAGGAATTACCCATCTTCTATTCAACCACAATATTCACTTATTTTCCATATTGACACTATAACTATTTGACAGAGCCCATGGTATAAAGACATAATTTAATTCCTTGAGCATCAAACTTATCTTCAAAGACAGATTCTTATAAAAAGAATCAAATTCATAAATAAGCTTACAAATATGTCTTTTGATATAAAATCCTTTATTATCACAATGTTGAAGGTACCCTACTCCATTGTGTTATGAAATAAGAGGTTCCTCCTCTCCTTGAATAAGTACATGGGTAAATTTATGGTGGTCACTATAGTGGGCATGATACAACACGTAAATGATTACATATGGGTA
Source organism: Torreya grandis (assembly GCA_037957365.1). Lineage (NCBI taxonomy): Eukaryota > Viridiplantae > Streptophyta > Pinopsida > Cupressales > Taxaceae > Torreya > Torreya grandis. Next base: position 1,782,297 of record JARHVA010001278.1, on the reverse strand, counting down.
ACTCTTGTCCCTCTCTTGTAAAAGATACCATTAATTTCATGAAAAAGTGTAGTCATTTCCAACTTCATGATGATCTAATCCATTTTCTTTCAGCCAAGCTTCAAACTATGGAGTCTCCCTATATATTTTCAATTTGGGTATTGGATCTCATAGGCAAAATACCTAAATTGTATGATGGGTATGTCTTTATTATCATGGTTACTGAGTATTTTACTAAATGGGTTGAAGCTATGCCTCTCATCAATGTCACCAAAGCCAAAAATTTTAAATTCATCCTCAATCAAATCATCTATCACTTTGGCATTACTCATACTATCATTTGTGATAATGGTGTCAATTTTAAAGATAAAGACGTTAAATAAATATATGCTCAATTCAAAATCAATCACAAATTTTCAATGCCCTACCATTCATAATGCGATGTCTAAGCTAAGGCCACTAATAAAATCCTCAACAAAACTCTCCAAAATATAAACTATGAAACCCACATGGATTGGCATCTCTATCCACATCCCTCTCTCTGGGCCTATTGCACTAGTATATGCACTTCCATTGGAACAACCCCATTTTCATTAGTCTACAATTCTAAATTAGTCCTCCCATTATTATTTTAGCTTCTCTCTCTTTTTATATCTCTTAAAAATATCATACCTGATGAGGAATTACATTAATCATGCCTTCACGATCTTGACATTATTGATGAACACCATCTTTCCATGATACAACACAATCTCTAATACAAGGCTTGCATTGCTAAACAATATAACAAAAGAATTAAAGTTTTCACTTTTAATGTTGGTGATCTTGTCCTTAAATTATATTACACACAAGATAAATAAGATAAATATTCCCAATAATGGTGGGGCCCTTAGTAAAATATATCCTTTTTCCTAGTATATATCACCTTCAAACTAATGAAGGCCATTTTTTTAAAGATATCACCAATGCACTTTTTTTAAATAAGTAATTTGCCTATATATTTTTCCTTCTTATCATGATTTCTATAGTCTCTCCTTATAATAATTTTTATAGGATATCTACATAGGTCTCACCCTCTATAATAGTTCCTCTCTCCAAAAACCTTGGTTCCTTATTTTTCATCCTTTAGTTTCTCTTTTCCCATGAGTAACATTGTAAAACTATAGATAGGACCCGGTCTTCCTCATGATTTCCTTTTATAATATTTGTTTCTTTATTTTCCAATCTTTTTTTCACCATTTGTATTTTTACTTTGTGAGTTGCATTATAAGACCATGGATAGGACTAGGCCTTACTCACAAATACCATCTTTATCACTCTATTTTTCATGCTTTGTGCACCATCTTGGGTTTATATTTTATTATTTTCATTATAATAACATGTATAGAAATAGGCCTTACTTATAAAATCACCATCTTTTAATTTAGTGATCCTATTCTATAATGTGTTCACAATGGTTACAAGTTCATGATCCCTTTTCCTCAACTTTAACTTTAACTTCTTTTATAGCTAAATTTTTCAAAACAATAAGGCATTAACATGTTTTCTTACACTTCCCTCATTCTTATGATAATGAATCACACTTCACTATCATTATAACCCCCTTTCACCTTTGGCACATCTTTTGTGATTTGAAGTAATTCAAATTGTTTCATGTTTTATTCCTCTTGATTTCTTCTCCTTTGATTCCACTCTAGATAAACCAAGGTCAAATTTGAGATATCACTTTTATTTTCCTTGAATTAATAAGACTCTTAAACACCATGATATTTAAGTTTTATTTCTTAGAAACCAAGTCCAAAGTCTTCAAATTATAGTCATATTTATCACCCTTGTTTGGTTATCTAAATCCATATGGAGGAGGAATAGAAAAATCCATAAAAAATTTTAAAATCATAATCATTTGAAATAAAAGTCAGTGATACAAAAGGCAACATATAACATCAAAAATTAAAATCACACCAAAATACACAACTAATAGCACATATACTATCTCAAATCAAATTTCAAACTCTATAGTTGGCCTCATGATAGATCTAAGGTCCATTGGCTTGAGGTAGGCTAGTAGATTGGAATAGGAGATTTCAAAAAATTCTATAGTGATACCTAATTTCTCATGCCAATACCCAATCTTGCAGTAGATTGATGACTCTTTAAGGGGTCCTAAGGAATGAGGAAAACATTGAGGGAAGGTAGGTCCATTTTGATATTCATGTATATATCCTTCATTAGATGATATTCATACTTCATTTGATGACCTAAGATTTGTGTGGTTAGGATAAGTTCTTTAGATTCCTTAATATTTAAATTCCTCTTGTTTTGACAAACCTAATTCAAGTGTCTTGACTTTGATAAAGAGTTTATCTACCTTGATTTTTCCTTCATTTTACCCTCCACCCATTTCATTTCCCCATTGATAGACAAGTGTGATTCTAAAATTGTTTTCCCATTTCTTCTTTATCCTCACTTATTCACATCTTAAAACATGCTATCACTACTTTATCTCAATTTTATCTATCCTTGTAACAAAACAACATGCTCGAGTGACTATTGATTATTTTATTTACACCATGGATTTACATCTCTAACATTTCTCTACTTTCTTTTACCATTTGTCATTATTGTACCCTTCCTTTTTTTAGACACTTGAGTCCATTTCTACTTTCATATTATTTTTTCATTTTTGAGTGAGGTTGGCTTATTACTTCTCACTCATTAGTGTTATTTTCCCTTTCATGCACTTTTTCCATTAATTATTAAGTGGGTATTATTATTTCTCACTCATTAATGTTGTTTTACCATTTTCTTATCCATATTTATTTAATTAAGGATTTTTATTGATTTTACATTGATGTTTTATTACCATTTTTAACATGTATCCTTGGTCTGACTTGGTGAGTTTTCCTTCCTTTCTTAAGGTTTACTTGTTTTAGCTTTTTGGTGTTTAGTAGCCTTGTATTTTTAGTTACTTTATTTACTCAAAATTTTAACTTGGTAATTTGGTCCTAAATTATCATTTGTCACCCCAGTTTATCAAATTTATAAGTAAATCTCATCTACATCACATTGATTATCTTGGATTTCCTAGGTTTATTTATTTTTACTCTTTATTTTTATATCTTTTAATTTGACAAAATAAATCTATATCCCTCCATGATCAAAACTATAAATAAAAAATAAAACCATCCAATGACAAAGGTAAGTCAATTTAAGAATACATTACTTTTATTTTTAATTATTTCCCTTTCGATCAGATTTTAGTTATTTTATGCTTTAAAATAATATAATTTATTCAACATTAACATTTTGTGTTGTTATGCTATTTTATCTAAGAACCATCCCTTGTTACACCTCAGAGACACATGATGATCTTCAATTGGGGATATGTATACACAATATTTTAAACTTTTATCAATTATTGATGATTTATCTCTTATAAGAACCCATCAATTCTCAATCTCTCTGAGTACACACCTTAAATGGTGCACTGATAAAGGGGTGAGAAGACCATTGGTGCTTTATGGTATTGTTGTCTCTAAACTACTAATTTATATTAATTTAACCATATCCTAAAAACATTCCTCTAAGCTTTTCCTCCTCTTTTTGAACCTCTTATAGTCATTTTCCACTTTCATTATCCCCTCCCTAATCCTAAAACCTTTTATAATAATTTACATTACATTGTCAGTCCCATCAATCCTATACTCTAATTCATAAAACTCATTTAGTGTCTAGTTCATCCCTTGGATGACCTAAAGCAAGACCTAATTTTATTTTTTAAATAATTATATAGAATTGATTGGGATAACCCTATCAGAGAAACTTCTAGAAAAGTTTAGGGTTAGATTCATCTATATATACACATTCATTTTGCCATTCTTAGACAGATAACAAGAGTTAATTATTAATTTTTACTTCTTTATAATATACTCTTCCACCATTATTATTGAGGATTTATATGTTAGGGTTTATAATTGGAGAAGAATCTTATCTTGTGGAAAAAATTTGGATGTTTTGGCCTTTCTTAGTGATCCTTACCAACCATAACTTTTTTTCAAGAACTTTTGGCCAAGGGAGAGATTGAGCCTCGACGAGTTCATATTCAGGGTAAGTATCTATATATTTACTCATATATTTTATTAGATATATGTATCATAAATAATTGATTTTGAATATATATTTTTATTCATGCATTAGGGTCTTACCTATGCATAGCTTAATTAGGATTTTTTTATGCATGTTTTCTTTTATGTCTACTAACCCCCATTTTTTGCCACAAGATTTGGTGAGAACTAGATTAGATTTCAATTTTAATCTACATATACATTTGTGAATATGAAAACATAAGACCCAGATAGGGTTATTTAATATTTTTTCTTGACTGGAGGCTTTAGAACCCTCCCTAGTGATTTTATTATGGTAAGATATCTCTTGGATAGGTCTAGTGGATCCATCTTGGTTATGACTTTGAATATCTAATGTATCAAAAATCATAAGTATAAGTATGATTTATCTTCTTTAAGATAGGGTTGATTTATAGATCAGTTGCATTTCCCTTTGTATACACTCACCGCATGAAAATTATAAAATATCCTTCCAACCACACTTTCCCTGTGACTTTTACTTGAGATAAGACAATTGTTTAATTTTGGGAAACTGTTGGTAGTAAGATAGAAAACCTAAATTACATGAATATTATTTTAAATTTAAAATAAAAAAGTGTGAAATAGAATATATTTTGTATAATATGGCCTAAATTAGAAATTTAAAGGATTATATAATCCAAGAATTTTCTTTGAATCTAAAAATGATATTCCTTGAAGGTAAAGGGTTGGAGCCTCCTCACAGTTTTATAAATAATAAATTTTGTAATGAAGAGGATTGATATAATTCCTATTGTTTCAATAATAAAATTGATATCATTTATGGTTTTCTTTGAAAGTGACATGTTAATTATATTTTGTGTGTACTTATTTTCCTATAATGGTTGAAACTTCCTTGTGATTTTTTATGTTCTATTTTCCAAGTATGTCTATTTAGAATGGTTTAATCACTTATAAAATTGAATAACCACTAAAGGTGAAGGAATTTATACTCAAAAAATACATATATGTTAATAAATTTTATTAGAAAATATCTAATCATAACCAAGTTCTATAATATACAAACATTAGCATGTCTTGATGGGATTTTATAGGGATCACTTCTAGCATATATGTAGTAGTAACCTTTGAAGGTGGCATGTTTGGATAAAGAGGAAAATACTACCTTGAGATGAATTGTATATAAGTATTGTTAAATATCTTGATATTTAGACAAATAATGCATATTAGTATAGTGTAAAACATATTACTATTCATGTGGAAACAACAAGATTGCCTAGGAGTATATGAACGTGGTGGTCAACTATCCATGGTATGAGATTAACCTTATAGCCTCTATTTTTATAAAAATATTTTATAGGCTCTATAGTTCTGAGTTGAATGACTAGATACCTTGTGAAAATCACAAAATGGCTCATCTTTTAGGGTTGGTGGGTGTGGTACTAAATCCATCCTATGAAGAGGGACATAAACATGTCTTCTAAGAGTATCATCAAGATCATCCATATCATCAACATTTTCAAATAAATTGGAATGACTAGTAGAGTGATAAGGTACTATATTTTATAAATCATTAATCATGCTTAAAAGAGCTCATAAATAATAGGTGTGATGCATGTAATAAAGTATAAATTGGATCCATATAAGATTTGGAAAAAAAATAGAATAAATAAGGATGTTAAGAAAATCAAAAGGATTAGGATAATTAGGCTAAATAAGATTAACTAAGTTAATGCTAGATGGAAATGAGGATTTAATATAAGATCACTAAAGGGAGGATTATTATAATAACTTAATATTTATCCATCATTGGCTTAGACATAGACAAATAAGTAAGGGTCATCTAAGTCATAACCATCATTATAATCAGGAGTGGTGAGATCCACATTAAGGGATTCAACCACTATATCACTATAATATTTATTGGAAGAGGGATTATTAGAAATGACCATAAAATTAGGAAACTTGTTAGTTGGAATTTTAAGAGAAAAATGTCACAAATTAGGTGGAAATTAATCTACAATGCTAAGGGGAAGTTTCATGTTTTGATTTTAAAGCTAATCTCATTGGGCTCATCATTATTAAATTCAAGGAGATTTGATGGAATATTGCATACAAACTAAGGGTGACCATTACAACCTATATTTAAATTGAATATATAGTTAAAACATTGGTATTCATGAATTAGGAAACTAAGGCTTAAGGGTAGGTATTTTATAGACACTATATTCTTGGAATTTTTTAAAATTCTAAGGTTTGTTATCACCTTGTACCTTATAGATAGCACACATGTAAGGAAACATCATGCATTATCCTATGAAATAATTTATGGCCCTCATGCTATGAGTCCAATGATAGCTGAGAAAAATATTATAATAACTAGGAAATTTGAATATCATAACCTTCACCCTAACCATAATGTGTAGTACCATGATATGAAGCCAAACATGTCCTAATAGAGGCATTTATATTTAGCCATATCCTTGGCATGTGTTATAGGTAGACTTAACTTTGAATTTTAAATATAATATGGGTATGATGAGATCCAAAGAGTTAACATAAGTGTCATCACCTTTGTTGATCAAGGCTCACTTGACTCAAATGACACATACTTTAACACTAATAAATTAAGGAGGATCATCTACGCCAAGGATAATTTAGTTAAGAACCATACATGCAGTATGGAATTTGAGAGATAATAACATTTTTCTATGTTATAGACATGGAGATACATCTCTTCATATTGTTGTATGATAATTTCCTCAAATCTGAGAAAATTAGCATTTCTCCCCATAAGTGGTGGTCAAATAATGTTCATGTTAAAAAAAGTTTATAAGGAAATTCTTGTCTTTGATAAGTCCTTATAAACTCAATAAATGAGATTATAAATGTTATTCTACAAATATATTTTATGGGATTACATTTGATGAGGCTACTAATTTCTTACTTTTGTAGCCTCATTCATGCTTAGTTTATGTCTTTTTTTATGTAAATCCCATAACTATCTGTCACTAATGTAAATGAATGAATGAAGTTATGATTTTGTATGTACATTGATGTGTGTGGCCTCATTCATGCTTAGTTTATGTATTTTTTAATGTAAATCCCATAATTATCTGTCACTAATGCAAATGAATGAATGAAGTTATGATTTTGTATGTACATTGATGTGTGTGTGTGTGTGTGTGTTTTATGTTATGAATTATTGATGATTTTTCATTGATTGAATTATATTGGTGTGAATATATCTAACAAGCATTTAAAGGGTGATGAAAAGTTATATAATCTTGTTAAGCCATAGGTAATACAAGTTTCCTATAGCAACTGTATGTTTCACCTACAAGTTTTCCATAGCCACTATAGGCTACCTATAGTAACTATAGGCTTCACCTATAGGTCTCTTGTAGCTATTATAGAGTGTTCACAACAACTGTAGGATTCACCTATATGTTTCCTATAGCCACTATATAAAACCCACAACAACTATAGGCTTCACCTATAGGTTGTCTATAGCCAATATAGAATACCCAAAACAACTATAGGTTTCACCTATAGGTTACCTATAGCCACTAAAAAATTCCCATAGTAACTAAAGGTTTCACCTAAAGATTATCTATAGCTATTGTAGAGTGCCTATAGCCACTATGCAAAGCAGAGTCATTATTAAAGAGATCTTATAGACACATCTATATATCTTGGGAAACTAAATGAATGATTGGAAAGAATCATAGTTGTTGTATGGATTCCCTAAATGTAAGGAGACATTGTATGTGCTATAAAAGATGGAAAAGACAAGGATAATGAGAAAAGACAAAAGGAAATAAAACAACAAAATATTATGCCTTGTCTCTAACCTAGTCGAACCTAAAACAAGTACCTTTGGTTACTAACCACTTGAAGGTTGAATGGGGTAGTTTCTAAGTATTTATATTTTTTCCTAGTTTGGCATTTTTGGTTGAGTCAATAAATTATATTTTATATTTAAATTCATAACCTAGATCAAACTATGAGTTAGACAATTTTGAGAAGGTAAGAGTAGAAGTTTTTAAACTATAGCATTTGTATTCAAAATTAAGTATTGAGAAACTTGAATTTGTAAGAAGTTTGTGAATTCTCTTGGAGAGGGATTGGAGCTAAATTCTAAATGAGGAAGGCCCCCCTCAAAATGATTTTCTGTGAAGATCCTAACCCTCTTTAAATTATGAGTGTGTTGTGTAAGTTGATTTTACTGTTAATTTTGATTATATAAGTGTGATGCATGTATGGTACATAAGTGTGGAATAATTCTATAATTATGTCATAGTAGTTTCATAATATATCTATCTAGTAAATTTATCATAATTCATTGTAATAAAACTATAAAATCAAGTTGATTTTTGAATCAATAATGCATATATAGTGATAAAACTATTTAAAATCTTACGTACCCTAGGTTAACAATTAATGTTTAATCAGACTGGTGAATTTGGTAATCAATGGGTAATTAGTCTACACAACATTTTAGTGCCATTACTAGGAGGGTATCAATTATTATTTCTTAAATCAATCATTAACTTTTTTTTGGTTAATGCACTATTCTACGCAATTGAGCAAGTTGAGTGAGGACATTATGGTGTCTTATGCTAGATGTCAAAGTTCCTAGACATATAGTTCTAGTCAGACAAGTCGAGTGAGGGAACTATAGTTTATTATGCCATATTTCTATGTTTTTGGAAGTAAACAATGCATAATTTACTTAATTCATGATTCTAGAATTTATTTCCTACAAAAGTCATTTTTTTGGTAAAGTGTGCTTTTAAATTTTCTTGCTTTATAGAATATATTTTCCTTCTTTCATTTCCTACTTTTTAGAATAATTTTCCTACTTTTAGTAGTTAATTTTTACTACTTTAAAGAAGTATAATTTCAATTCCTATTGTTTTTATTTCAGAATTCCTTTATTTTTGTATTATTTAAAAAAAAAATTGGTTTGAAACAACCCCCTTGAAACACATGAAAATGAAAAAAAATAACTCTATGAGGAAGGGACAGGACAACTGAAGGAGTGGTATAACATTTATGCATAGAGAAAGAGATTATCGAGGGAGATTCTTGCCAAATAAGTCACAAGTTACTACTGGGAAAGAACCAGAAATACCTATATCAACTAAGAATCTTGTTGAATAATATGCCATTATCTAGAATGCTCTTAAAGAAGAGAACACTACAAACCAAAGGAGGCATTTTTTAGAAAAAGAATTATTAGCTCTAAGAAAGGAAACAGAAGTAGAAGAAGCATTAGTTGAGATGGTAAGAAAAAATAAAGGATAATAACTACATAAACTAGACACTCTAAAGAGTAACATATTTACAAAATTTCAACAAGGATTTCTTAATCAAATCAAAGGAAGCTCAAGAGAATTTTTAGTCCCTTGAACCAGTGAAAAAGATTGAGGATCAGTAAATAAACATTTATTATCATGATGACTAAGGGATTAACACAGAGTTTGAGGATGAAATCCTAAGTACCTTTGGTATCCATATCACAAGAAGATCCATCATGTGTAAAGAAGGAGATTTTATGGAAGACAACGAGACTCTAGACATAGTTAATTTTGAATTTCCTCTTCCAAATGCAATAGGCGTAACATAAATGAAAAACATTTTACCCTCAACCTTGCCTAATTTTAGAGGTACATTACTAAAAGACTTAGATACATTCTTGTTCAAATTTTGTGTACTCTATAAAAGCTATGGCTATAGGTAAGATGCACTAAAATTGAAAATTTTTCCATCTGCTCTCAAAGACTTAGCACTTTTTTGGTTTATGAGACTAGGTAGTAATTTGGTCCTCACTTGGGAGGATATGAAAAAGAAATTTTTGGCCAAGTATCAGGAATATAGAAGAGGAAGAAGTTATAGAATAAATGAAATCTTTAGGATGACTCAGGAGGGGGATGAATCCTTGGAGGACTATGTTGAATAGTTCATGTTTAGCATTAAAAAAATCAAGCAAAGTGCACTTGGAGAAAAACCTTTAAAATGAAAGAGTCAAAAAAGATTCTCTAGAAGCCTTAGACCTAATGAGTGGAAGATATATTTATCACCTAAAATTCTTAGATATCAAAGATCTGAGCAATAATTATTCTAGATATGCCATAAACAAAGTTAGGGGAAATAAGCTTATATTAGTAGCTACAAATAGCCTATCAAAAATTGAGGTTAGTAACCTATTAAAATACATGAAACATGATAATATTATCCATTTGGAAACCTAACTAGACATCCTACATTAAAGACAAAAACAAGCATCTTTGGATCAAGCTTTGACCATTTATTATCCAAAATATTAGAAGAAAAAGGCTGATTATAGATGTCATGAGGTTCAGGCTAAATTAGCTCACATCACATCTAAAGAAATAGAAACTGTAGAGATACACACTGTAGGAGGAGATAGTGACCAATTTTTCTATGTTGCATAAATAAAGCCATAGGTTCAATGACCACATTATCAAGGTAAGGGACAAAATCCACATTTTTCAAATTCTACCTCCTTTAATTCACAATTTACAAATACTACTCCCAATTAGACTAGTCTTTGGATGAACATTCCACCTCCTAATTCTATCTAGTAGCCACCTCAATCAAGTTACCTCACCACCTCTTGGCAACCTCCACAAAATATATCTCCATCTTGGATATAATATTAGAAACCACCCTAAGGCCCACCCTTCACAAACTAGTGGCAACAGCCTTGGAGACCTAACCAACCATGGGGAATCTCTCTAGGTAGATGTTCTCCATAATAGGAACAACTTCCTACTCTTATGCCCAATACACAAGCTACACCCAAGCCTAACTAGCTACCTACCCAACTCATGCAAAATCTTGCAAATAAGCCAGTGCAATCCACATTTAGTACTAAGATTATTCAGTACCTAACATATATGGTGAATATTAATAAAGTTTACCTCCATTCAGGGAAATTTTTACCACCCTTAACACCACCCATAATAAGGGAGTTAGATGATGAAACCCTTAAAGAACATGCTAACCCACCTCCATCACCTTAAGAATTCTCTAAACTAATAAATAAAAATATTGATGAAATAAACCCCTAGTTCTAAAATATCTTAGCCTTTACTGCCATACAATTAAACTTGAGTTTGATTTCATGGGATAGCTTAAGAACCTTTGCATCAAAATACCTCTATTCTAGGACATCAAAGATGTACACATATTTTCCAAAGGTATTAGAGACCTCTATTTATGAAAACCAGAAAGGAAGAAAAAGGATCCCAATATTATGCATGTGATTGGCTAGCTAGTAGACATCATGCTGGGAAACACCCTACTAAGGAAGTATTCAGATCCTAGATGCCCGATAGTAATAGTCTAGATCCATGACTAGTAGCTATCCAACACATTGACCAACCTGGGGGCTGTAATAAATGTAATGACAACTAAAATTATGCATAAACTATAGCTAAATAATATTCATCCCACCTCTACACTGTTATAAATGGATAATAGGTCTATAGTCAGACCAAAGGGAATCATTGAATAATTTGTCATCACTGTATATTCTTGGGAGTATCCTATAGATTTCATTATGATATAGCTAATTTTAATTTGGGTAGATACCCCCTTATCATAAGATGTCCTTAGCTTTCCATAGTTGATGCCTTCATCAGTTTTAGAATAGGTAACATGATGATATCCAATGGATACCAAACTAATTAGTTGGTTCTTTATCCCACATCATATCTAGTTTTTACAATAGAGCCTACATTATGGGTTAAAGAAGATGATGCAGATCAACCTTCCTTGATTCCTATATTTACTATAGACTATGCATGCACATTGGTTGATCAGGATGAATATACCATTCTCTCTAATGTTCTTTAGAATAATTACCAAAATCCTTTTATATATCTCAACCACTTGTAATGTGTTGAGTTCCCATTTTCCATCTTCTAAGAATTAGATAATTTTGATGCATCTATATAAAAAACTTTCCACTAGCTACTATCTCATAGATATAACCAAAATAGATCTATTATCAATATGGAAATAATAAAATCACTCTCACAAAAAATTGAAATCTCTTCAAAGAAAAAATTGCTTATTAATATCAAGTTGGAGTTAAATGAGGAAAGGCACTTAGTCAGTATGTTGCATGACAACCAATGTGTTTTTGCATGGGATTATAAGGATATGTAAGGAATCAACCTAGAAACATGCATACATCATATTTACATTAAATAAGAGTACCAAATAATTAGACAACCATAAAATATGATCAATCTAGATCTTTGAGAAATATTCAAAAGGGAATTACAAAAAAATTTGACTACTGGATTTATATATCCTATCTCTAAAATTGAATGGATGTCACCTTTGGTAGTTTTACCAAAGAAAAATTAAGAATGGCATATATGCATCAATTATAGGGAACTCAACATAGCAACCATGAAGGATCACTTTCCTCTACCCTTCATTGACCAAGTGTTGGAAACACTAGCAAGGAAGAAATATTTTGCCTTTATGGGGCTTCAATGGTTAAAACTAGATTAGAATTTCTCCTGAAGACTAGGAAAAGACCACATTTGCTTGTCCTTGGGGTACTTATGCTTATGTTGTATTACCCTTTGGGCTATGTAATGCTTTGGCAATATTCCATAGGGCTATCTTGAGTATATTTGCAGATATGGCCAATGACTGTGTATAAATCTATATAGATGACTTCATTGTCTATGGAGAGACATTTGATGAATGCCTCAAAAACTTAGAAAAAGTGTTGTAATTATATTAGGAGTACCATCTATCTCTCAACCATAAGAAATGCTACATGCTTCTGATAAAAGGTATTGTCTTAGGTCACCATGTATCTATTACAAGAATTAATGTTGACCCTACAAAAACTAGCATCATCAAAAACCTTCCTATTCCTCAAAAATAGAAAGATTTTAGGAGTTTTTAAGGACATGTTGGGTTACTATAAGAGATTCATCAATAATTTAAATAAATTAGTAGAACCAGTGTTCACCCTTCTGACTAAAGATGCTAAATTTATCTAGACTCTTACTTGTGATACATCCTTCAAATAATTGAAGGAATTATTGACCACCACCCCTGTTCTGCATGGTCTTGATTGGAAGCTTCCCTTCCACATTCACACAAATGATTTAGATACTACACTTGAAGTTTTTCTTGGCCAAAAATAGGAATCACTCAATTATGCCATTTATTTTATAAGTAAAAACCTGCAGATAGTAGAATTAAATTACAAAATTATTAAAAAAGAGTTCTCGATGGTAGTATATGTTATCACCAAGTTCCATCACTACATCATAGGGTATCAGGTATTTGTTCATACAAACCATATATCCATTCGGTACCTTATGAACAAATAAGCTATTCTAGCTAGAGTGATAAGATGGTTGCTCTTATCATAGGAATTTGATATCACCATTGTAGATAAGCCTAGCAAGGACAATGTAGTGGCTGAATTTTTATCATGTTTTCAAACCCCTGAAGAGGATACCATAGTGGATGACTCCTTTATATATGAGCACCTATTCTCTCTCACCCTTACTACACCCTAGTATGCTAATATTTCTAACTACCTTGTAATAAGGTTACTTCTATAACAGTTCCTATCCAAAAAAAAGAGCATTGATTCATAAAAATGCCATATATTCATGGTTGTCTAGATTCATTTTATATATTGGGATTGAATAGATCATCAAAATATGTCTCAAAGAAGATGAAGTTACAGATATACTCAAATCTTACCATGATGAACCATATGGAGGATACTTTACAGCCAAGTGTACAGTAGTCAAAATTTTGAATACGGGATATTATTGGCCCTCACTCCATAAAGATACAATAAGATATAATTCTCATTATGACAAATGTCAGTGTATGGGGAGACCCACATGTATAGATGAAATACCTTTGCATCCTCAGATGGTGATTGAACTATTTGAAAAGTAGAGCCTAGACTTTGTAGGACTTTTTGATCTAATATCCAAAAACAAAGAGTACATCCTTGTGTATGATAACTATGTCACTAAATGGGTGGAAGTAAAGTCTCTTACACATGAGAGAGATGAGAAGGTTGAAAATTTCCTCTATGAAGAAATATTTACTAGATATGGTGTGACATGTGAAATAGTCAGTGATCAGGGACCCTAATTCACTACTAATTTAATTACTACCTTAGTCCAACAATATGAGATTAGGCATAAGAAATCAAGTCCATATCATCCATAGTCTAATGGACAAGTAGAGCCACCAACAGGAAGTTAAAAAATATTTTGACAAAGATTGTTAGTCTATCTCATAAGGATTGGGAAGCTAGGCTTCTTAAAGTTATGTGGGCTTATCGAATCATATAGAAGACCACTATAGGATTCACTCCATATGAATTGATCTATGGAAATAAACATATCTTTCTAATTAAATTTGAGCATAAGACCTTACGAACAACACTAGAACTTGGGATGGATATATCTGAAGCCTAAAAAGAAAGGCTTATATAATTGAATACCTTAGATGAATATAGACAATAGGAATTATAGAACACAAAGATTATACAATAGAAATGGATTAGATGGCATGATAGGCACATTAAGACTAGGAAATTATATACAAGAGATTGGGCCCTTCTTTTTGACTTCAAATACAAGGACCGTAAGGGTAAACTCTAGACCAAATGGCTTGGTCCTTTTGAGATTGAGCATGTTTTTGATAATAGAGTAGTCTAACTTCAAACCATTTATCTAGTGAGATTTCATCTTTTGATCAATGGACATGGACTGAATTTGTATAAAAAACCACGTACTTAAGAATATTTTACCAATCACATATGCCAGTAATTACATGATAGATATAATGATCTCCTGGATAGGTATGTTGCCTCACTAAACAATGAGAGAACCAATCCACACTCAAATGAATAAGGAGAGGAGGACATCCTTTGCCTCCTCTGGTATGATGAATGAGACCTTCACCTAGTCCTTGACAAGTCACATTTTCTAGTGACTTGGATAGGACCCTAAATAAAAATTCTACTACAAATAGCAGTTAGAGTAAAATAATCCAACAATGAAAACCCATTTTTAGACATTATTGGTAGCTTCTGGGTAGAAAACTAGCCTATTAGCTACCTAGATCTATAAAAAGGGCATAATTAGAAAACTAGATTTATAGCTATTTATGGGTAAAAACAAAAATAAATAATTAAATAAATAAGAGAACATGAAAAAGGAAGCAGAGAGAGGGTAATCCCTCAAATCCCAACTATCCACAAAGGTTTTTTCCAATTGCTACAAGAATTTTTTTAGCTACTACAAGAACCTTCTATACAGTTGGCCATCATTTTTTAGCTTGCTATGGGAATTCATGTAGCTACTACATGTACCCTCTCATGCCTATTCTCACCTTTATACATAACATACAAGATAGATCCTCCTAAAGCTCTCATCAATGGTTTGGCTATTAGTTTTTGGGCATTACATGAAATTCATTATACCACCTTGTGAAATAATGAAGATTGGGGGATCAAATGTCATATATATTGCCTAAAGATACCCTAAATACCAAGATACATAGCCAAAACAAAGCAGAAAACTTCCCTTTCCATGTGGAAATGTTGTAGGCTAGAATTTTTTCCTATAAGGACACTCATGATTCATTTTCAATTCTAGTCATTTAATGTAGATCATTTCACTATGTTGACTAGTGAGATCTCAAATTTATTTGGTACATAGGTTCTATGTTGAATACCCTATTGATTATTATAGTTAAGCCCCTAAGCACAAAACATCCAGATCATAACTAGCATCTAGACTCTTATCAGTCGATTCATGTAGATGAAGGTCATTAGGTACTAATGCCCTCAGCTACCTACTCAAGATCTTCCATCCCATCACTTGGATCACTTAGCTTTTCAATTTCCACCTTATGGTATGATAGAAATCATTTATCCTCCAAGTCTTAGACCTTTATTCTATTTAGATTGTCCTACATCACATGCATGTGAGTTATATGCATCATCATTGCCTAACCACTTGTGATCTCCCAATCACTTCACAAAGGGTCCAATTCACTCTAGTTATAATTTATATCCCAATAATTTTTCCCATTAATCATTTACATTCAAATATTTTTATGCTAACACACGTATGACTTTCTAGGTATCACATCTAGAACACCATTATTAAAAGGTACACTTTATCTTTAATCATTGAAACTATCTTATTTATTCTAATATATCATGTATGGTATTAATAAAGGATATTTAATTATGAATTTAATCATTCATTCAAAAAAAAATTCACATCACCTCTAAACATGTATTTCTATTCTTTATGATGACCCATCTTATCTCATACTTCATACTCAGTCCACGTCACTTGAGGACATGTGATAGCTCAAGTCAGGGGATAATGCTATGGTTTAAACCTCACACACTATGGTAACCCTTTATACACCATAATTTTCAACCTATAACCTCACATCTACCATTATTGAGCCAAACCCTACAACCTACAAACCCCACATTTGCCATTATAGAAAAAACCTACTGCAGGTAGATTTCCATAGGTCTAAGGAGTGTGAAACTAACTATTGGTTGAAGGGATTTATAGAAAAGTTATAATGGGATGATCAATCATGTAGAGAGAGCCCTCAGACCATAGGCACTTATGTGGAGACTAAACCAATTAGGATGCATTCCATAGAGCTAGTTGGACTAACTATTTTGAATGGTTGCAACATTTTTAGAGCCTCTTACCAGGGAATATGCAGGTTCTTTGGAAAACCAAGCCACTATATGTGGCATCACATTTTTAGTTATTGATACCTTAGTGAGCTAATTAACTAAGCTACCAAGCATGGGGAAAAATTGGTAGGATAGAACCAATGGCCAAGAAGCCAGGCAGTAATTTTGCTAGGCAAATGAAAGATTGGTATTAAAGAAATGAGGTGTGGAAAAAATTAGTCTACCTACAAAATGGAGAGAGATAACATCATATATTATCATGTACAAGACTTGTGAAAGAAGGTATTCACTCATTTACACTCTTCAGTTAAAATTTTTAAATCATTTAAGACATAATAGAGTCATTAATGTTCTCAATTTCTTATGAAATATCTTGAAAAGAATTTCTAAATAATATCAGAATGGCACTGAAATAACCCTATCACACCACTATCTAATATGTCTCATAATTGAACAAGAAATAGATTTTATTAGAACTGACCTCACTTGGGAGAAATTTTTGGCCCTATAAAATATTACACCCTAGTAAGAAGAAGGTATCAATGAGAGGGATTCCCCTGAGGATCATCCCAAACAAACTATTTAGGAAGATGTTGATGGCACTAGTGCTACTAGTCAGTTTGTAGTTACTAAAGGTCCTTTTGAGACTATTGCAAGAAAGAAGAAGAGGAGAAGACTAGTCTTATCTCCTTTTGATATAGAGAAGGAAAACTCACAATAGCATGTCCCTTCTCCCACTATGTCCTAACCTTACATTGATTCCTCCACACTATCTCTTGTTGGATAATAAGAAGTTCCACTATCAACTGATGCACAATAAACACAAACTCCATTAGTCACCCCTCCTACAAAGAAAATAAAAACCAAAGGGAGGAAACCCATGGTGTCAAAAATAAGGGGACCTCTTCTTAGGAGATCTTAGAGGATAAAAAAATACCACTACAACCTCCTTAACCATAGTCATCAGTGATGATGAAGAACCAAGGAAAGAGCCTAGGCTTAAGAAAACCATTGATGGATTTGAAATATAATAATGGTCTACTAATGAATGATATAATAAGGTAGAAGAAGAATGGCCACCTCTCCCATCTAGATTCATTGAGGAGGACATTGATCTCCTTAAAAACATTGGATACATAGAGGAAGAATTGAGAGAGATAGAGAAGCATGCAGGAGAAGAAGAATTGGTTGAAGAAGAGGTTATATAAAAAAGAAGAGAATAAGAAATTTTTTCTAATAATCAGGAGTTCCAAACATTGGAACAAGCTATGGAGGAAATATATAGACTTAGAAAGGAGATAACATAATTGAAAGGGAAATGAGGAATTGAAATGCTTCTGGGAGCAATAGAGTTTGTAGGACCCTCTAGGGACAAAGAGAAGAGAGTGGAGGAACCTACAACATCCTCACCCACCTTATCCATAGAATCATCTATAGTAGAGTATGATCTAGCTTTGGTATCCTTCTATCAGGGATTTCTTCCTCCATTTCCCATTACACCAACACCTACTATATAAGAAGTTATTGATGTGGGTTTCTCAACCACCACTCCAGTAGAGACTGATGATCTTTTGATTTTTTTGAAGGAAAAATTTAGTAATAATGAAGCCTAACACAACTAATTGGTGCAAATATTCAAGGGATATGTTGAATCAAAAGGAAAACATGATGAATTACAAGAAAAATTATAATTTGCTAAAACTAAGATCAAATATCTGAAGGAAAAGATTGGCAAATTACATGAAACTACTGAGTTATTGATGGTGTGTAGACCCCCTTCTAGAGTGTATGTTATATACTTGGAAGGAAAATTCTGAAATTTGGGTATGATAGGATTTATAATGATCAATCTTATATGTTCTTTGACCCAAGATATTTCTTTAATGAGTATAGACATAATGATTCTAATCTTCAATGCTAGCTACGTGAATTATACATTCACCAATATGTTATTCCCAATGATATAAAATGGAATCCCAACATCTATTTGGGGGATGTCTTGTTAAATGCATGTTCTTCATATGTTTTGAATGAAATTGAAAGAAGAAAGCAAATGGAATAATATCAAGGAAAGGTGAAAGAAGCCACCCTAATGATCAAGAGTGAATCCAAAGATTCATATGAATGGATCACACTTATGAACATAAATGCTCTATAGTAATGGGTTGTCAGAAAGAAGGTGGAAGTCTAGAACCACTATTTGAGTCTCATGGAAGGAGATGGAAGGAAAAATTTTATTGCCTACTCTCACAAATGGGTATAACTTTCAAATGCCTTGGAAAGGAAGGAACCATACTCCCCTCAAAATATTAGGGAAGCCATCCATAAATTATACTTGTATATTGAACTTGTTAGGAAGTGGAGAATATAATGGTTGGGATTGATGTTTAAAACCCCTATATTTTGGTTCCCAATCCTTGATTGGGAAGGAAATGTTCTAGCTGATAGAGAGGTAGAGAAGAAAAAATGGGAACACATTGATGATGCTAAAGGTTTTTATATCTTATAAGGTTTAGGCTATCATAAACCCCTAGACTTTGGAAAATTTTGTGGTTTTAGAATGTAACTAAGGCTTGATCAAGGTACAAAAAGAGGATAAGTAGGGTGGAGTGATGAGGCCACCAATTGTTTAGTTTTATAGCCTCATCCATGCTTAGTCTATGTCTTTTTCTATTTAATTCCCATAACTATCTGTCACTAATGAAAATGAATGAATAAAGTTATAATTTTGTACATATATTGATGTGTGTGTGTGTGTGTGTGTGTGTTTTGTGTTATGAATTATTGATTATTTTTACTTGATTTAATTATATTGATCCGGCTTTATTTAACAAAAATTTGAAGGGTCATGAAAAACTATAAAATATTGTTAATCCATAGCTACTACAGGATGCCTATAGTAATTATAGGATTCACCTACAGGTTGCTTGTAGACACTATAGGTTTCCCATAGAAACTGTAGGATTCACCTATAGGTTTCTTATAGCCACTATAGAGTGCCTACAACAATTATAGGCTTCACATATAGGTTGATTGCTGCCACTGTAAAATACTCAAAAAAACTATAGGCTTCACCTATAGGTTTCCTACAACCACTATAGAATACCCATAATAACTATAAGATTCACCTATAGGTTTCCTATAGCCACTAAAAAATTCCAACAGTAACTAAAGGTTTTACCTACAGGTTACTTATAACTACTATAGAGTTCCTATAGCCACTATGCAAAGTATAATCATTATTGAAGTGATCTTATAGACACATCCAACTATCTTGGGAAACCAAAAGAATGATTGGGAAGAATCATATTTGTTTTATGGATTCCCTACATGTAAGGAGACATTATATGTGCTACCAAAGATGGCAAAGACAATGATAATGAGACAAGACAAAAGGAAATAAAACAACAAAATAATATGCCTTATCTCTAACCCCATCAAACCTAAAACAAGTAACTTTAGTTAATAACCACTTGAAGGTTGATCGGGGTAGTTTCTAAGTATTTGTATTTTTTCTTGGTTTGGTATTTTTGGTTGAGTAGATAAACTTCCTTTTGTATTTAAAGGCAGAGCCTAGATCAGACTAGGAGTTAGATAATTTTGAGATGGGAATAACAGAAGATTTTGAACTAAAACATTTGTATTCAAAATTTAGTAATGAGAAAGTTAAATTTGTAAGAATATTATGAATTCTCTCAGAGATGGATTGGATCTTAGTTATGAATGAGGAAGGGCCCCATTGAAATGAGCTGCTATGAAGATCCTAAACCTATTTAATTATTAGTGTGTTGTGTAAGTTGATTTTACTATGAAGTTTGATTATATAAGTGTGATGCATGTATGGTACATAAGTTTGGAATAATTCTATAATTCTATCACAATAGTTTCATAATATATCTATCTATTAAATTTAGCATAATTTATTATACTACAACTAGAAAAGTAAGTTGATTTTTGAATCATTAATGCATATATAGTATTGATACTCTTGAAAAGCTTATGCACCCTAGGATGAAAATTAATGTTTAATTAGACTGGTGAATTTGGTAATCATTAGGTAATTATTCTACATAATAACATTCATCAAGGCTAATTTGTGCTAGACATGACTGTAAAAGAGAATCTAGGTTCTAAAACTAATAATGTCTAATTATAGATTAAGCTAAAACTTGATCTTAACCCTATTAGTATAATAAATGTTGAGGTAACTATATTAGCCTAGATAATATAGTTGGTGGCATAAAAATAATAGTATCAGACTATATCAATTTATTTTTATATATTATAATAGTAACTAGGCATGAAAATAAACTATATTAGGTTGGCTGATACATTTGAAATAGAACTAGTTAAATAAGTAAACGATATCAATCTGGGTAATATAATTGGTTTTGAATTAGAAATAAAATATTTTGATGAGATAGTAATTTAAAATAAAAAGTGTATCAAGTTGACCAATATAATTTATACATAGGGAGTTATATCAGGTTGGTTGATATAGTTGGATTAATAGGAAACTATATGAGTCGACCGATACAATTACATTATCTAGAAGGATAGAAGTGAGTATTTAAATATATGTAATAGATAAAAATGATGTGGATAATAAGCCTAAATTATTATGTAAGTTTTAAGAGGAATGTATGTCCTAATAGGATAAGTATAAATACAGGAGACAATACACAAATGTTTTTCATTTTGACCAAGTTCTCCTCATTGTTGGAAGAGTAAGGGTTAATTGTGGTTTCAACAATATTGGAAAATAGTTGGAAGTTGATTCTTAGCTTAGTAATTTTAAACATGATCTAAAAGAGTTTTGGTATAAATTGTAAGGTGCTTGGTTAAATGTTTCACACTTTAATTAAGACTCATGAACCTTAACAACCCTATCATATGTTTTATATATTATATCAACTTGGCTTCTTGACTAAAGTTGTAACCACGTAAAAAATCAACTGCTAGATGCTTAAGTTGCTTACAAGTTTCATGAGATTTACCGTAATTTACATGAAATTAAAAAAATAGGGATCATACTAATCGTTAATAAGATGGGAAGTATCCACATATCTATGTGAGGTTCTAGGAAGGGGTCTCATAAAGTCATTAAGGGTAATATGTTTATGTAATTCATGTGTTGACTTGTGATGGATGTAGAGGCTAGAAGGGACTTACAATTGTGCATTATGATAAAGTCATTTAATTTGATATTCCTATCATAATGGCATGGATGGTTCTCTTAGGATTATATCTATTAGTGACACCATAATTTTTAACATGCATATTCTTAGGTCTCATAATCACTTTATTTCTTGGTAGTTTGGGAAGGTTCAAATTTTCCTTGAGAGATGATCATGTTGTTTATCTTAGTTTATGCCTTCCTTTAAGTATTTTGGATATAATTACCTAATAATGTATTTCAATATAGTTTTCAATGTTGTATTAAAGAGGTGGAAGAGGTTTTATTATATCATATTATGCTAAAATTTATTAACAAAGGATTTTCAACATTTGATAAAAATTTGGGAAGTCTCATTTTATATTTTCTTACAATTGATAAAGTTAGATTAATAGTTTTTTAGTAAGCTGGATTGAAAATCTTGTACTAATTAAATTATTAAGTATTCTATGGTAGTAATGAAGTTACAATTAAGTTTATTTTACCATTATAAATCATCATCAATGAAGGTTTTGACTAAGAGTTTGGTAGCATCAAAAGTGTTAAGTTTAATCTAGTCCTTATAAAGATTACCAAATGAAATCAAATATTGAACAATATTGATGGATCCATTATAGGAGTTTATAGGATTAATTTTACCAATATCAATGTCTATAATCTAAGGGACTAAGGGTTCATTATGAATGTGTTTAATGACTATGTTATAAAGTAGAGGTTTAATAATGAAGTTTACAAGAGAATATCTAAGAGGGGTTGGGGAAATTTTGATTAGGAACTCCCCACTTAATGTTTTGAGGCTTGGATTGAATTTACATAAGTTGGTTATATAATTGAAACATTTGAACATTGTTTTAAGATTGTATAGTGGTAATCTAGTTAACTTATTACAAGATTACTTGATTAGGATTGGGAGTATTTTTATTGGAAGTAGAGGCTTGAGTGGCCTATTAAATTTCACTATATTTTGCATTAATGTTAGCATTTATGTGAGTAATTTGGGTAGGCCCACTAAAGAAAAGCCCTGCCATGTTAGTATTTATACTAGGTATGGTAGATGAATATAGAAAAAAGTAAGTTTCAAATGGATTTTCCCCAAGTATTTTGGAAAAACTTAAAGTATGGGAAGGAGTATATTCCACATAGGGTTCCATCATGATGTGATACATAACCATAGGGTCCTTTCACCTATGCTATGGATGCTCTTGAAGAAATATTTTCATTTCAACTATGTACATTATGTCACACTACTATTCACCCTTATATTTTTTGGCTTTGTGTAGGTAATCTCTAATAGGTTTTTAAAGGTTGTTATATGATTCATAGATTTGGATCTAGTGGAATCCATGTTACAATATTTAGCAAGGTGATATTATGAAATAGGAAATTAGTAAGGATATTTTTTTTGGTTTTAATTGATTCCATAGCATTAGGAATATTTCTTTAAAATACTTGAAAATTTTGATAGGTTTTCTCTTAAAATTGATCCAAAAGTTTTTATATTTTAAAATATAAAGACACAATTGTATCATTTTGGCTAATGTATTTGGTTGTAGATGAAGGCTAGAAACAAATTGTATCAGGCTAGTTGATACATTTAGAACAAAACTATAAACATAAATTTATATCAGGATAGATAATATAATAAGATTAAAAAACAAGTTGTTCAGTCTCGCCAATATAATTATCAAAAACATGTAACTATATCAGGTTGGTAGATATAGTCAGTAAAATAGAAAACTATATCAAGTTGGCTGATATTATTTCAAACACAAGAAAATTTATGTAGTTATATAATACATTTGAGCTTAAAGATTCATTATAATGTATAATGATGTGAAAACAATGTTAAGAATATAAAAATAAAAATGTAAAAGTGATCCAACCGAAGGTGTGATAATATTCACGTTGGATTCACCAAAATATATGTGTGCCTTCATATAACCAATAAGAATACTCTTTCTTTTTATAGACTAGGATACAAAAAAAATTAATAACTATATATCTAATTTATATTTTGATGGTTAGTAACATCACTTAGGGAAGTCATATATCTATCATAGTGTAATCCAAACTCAATATCAATAGTATAGGGTTCCAAAACTTATGCCTACAATATGGAGTATGGATAAAACTAGATCTTAGAGTAAATTAAATGTGTGTAACAAGGATATGATAAGTATTTCACATGAAAAAAACTAATAAATAAGGGTAACCTAAATCCAAGATATCTCTAAAATACTAGACTAATAAAAATGTAAGTGGTCCAATAGTCAACTAATGGGCATTCTATGCATCCTAAGGTGATAATAGAAATCCTAATAAATGATATAGCTATACCAGCTTACTTTTATATGTATGATCATAATTAAGGACATAAAAACATGTATTTACTATAATAACAAGAAAATCATATTTATATACTACATAAATAATGAAATATAGTAGGGATATAGATACTTACATTTAGGGTGACTCATCGGTGCATCAAACTACCCCTTGGCTGAAGTGAAACTATTTAAGAGATGTTGTAAGATGAATACCTCAAATGGAAATAATAATACCTATATACCCTTAGTTTGGGACTCCAAATATTGGGACACCTCTTTGGCACAAATCTTTCCATTGACCTTCAAATAACTTTAATCAAGACCAGACCTCAAAGAACACTACCTTAACCTATTACTCCTATTTTTACTATTTAGGAGCATAAATTTAAGTGAAAATATAATATATGAGTGTATTTATATGTTTATAATGATAATATGACCCATACATATATGGATCCAAACCCTTAATTAACCCTAAACTCTAAGCTAATGGTATTGGCTATCTCATTACAGTAAAAAGGGATGTCAACTAACATCAAATTTGATAATCCAAATTAGTACAATAAAATTGATGGGGATAAACTCATGACTATAGTAACTAGGTTGATACAATAAGGAAAATCTAGGTGTGAAATAAATTATATCGGCCTAGTTGATATGGTAGGAATATAGGATGGCTATAAAAATAGGATATAAATTAGACAAAGTGATAAGATGGATATATACTTGAAGAAGGTTAGATATATATTAATAAAGGTATGATAGAATAATATGAAAACATATGTCACAAAGTACCATGATTTAATCATACCCAATTCTCAATGCACTCCTTAGGACATGAATTTAGGGATATTAGTGTCTTGATATGCCCTTACAAGAGAAATTGAGTAAAATGATAAAGTGAAAAATATCAGGTGTATACATTAACCAACCTAAATTTTTTTGAAGACTAAATAATAGAACAAGTGCCATATTATTTATGTTACTTGATAATAATCTAATCACATTATCTTATATAAGATATTACCTTGCACATCATTTAACAAGAGTGGGGGCAAGGTCATTTTATAACTATCATCAATTAAATGGGCATAAAGATGATATTTGTTTCATGTTACAACAAAAATTTGACAAACTCATGGAAATGGCATAATTACATTTGAAAAATATAATGAGATGGCAGTTAATTCAATTAATACACCTTTATTTATTTTACAATCTAAGCTCATGGATGTATCCCATGCAGTTCTTAAGGGACAAATGGTCATTCGAACTTCAATAGAAGGTAAACATATAAAATTAAGTATGGTTGATGAAAAGGTATAAAACAATACATGCATGCTTAGTTTTATTAAGGTATTGGGGCATAATTATAGTTCATTACAACATAAAATCACCCATGATGGGTCATTCAAGGATATTATATTTATGGTTTCTTTCGACCCTAATATAATGGATACATTATGTTTGTAGTACCTAAAATTATATAATTCAAAGTTATATTTGGAAAATAATGGTCTCAAAAAAAGAGAGAAATGTTGGATAGTTTCAAAAATATTATTTCATTTTATTTTCAAGGATATTTGATCACACTTTAATGAGATAAGACACAAAAGTCAACATGAAAAACACCTTACTATGGGTACAATTACATCTCAAAGGGCACAAATATAGATTCCAAAGAAAAATAAAACATAAATAAATGAGGAATATAAGAAATTATTAGGAATTCCTACTATACATGAAGATAAATCAAAGCAAAAATCTTAAATTTATATTAACAATCGAGCATTCATCAATAAATTATCTCAAGAGGAGCGAAGACAATTATATAATCTAGATACAACTGTTACTATTCCTATGAGTTCAAATTAAAGTTTATTTCCACATGATTCACCTATTTATGACCTTATTTAGTTAAACCAATATAAGAGAGTAAGATAATTATATTTATTCATCTCATTTGACGTTATCAAATGTGATGATTTCTTTGGATAGTAAAAATTAGGACATACATGGTACTTTAATGTTATATCATTTGAATGAAAATTTGATCCAAGTTTAAAATATATTTAAAATCATTCACATTGATATCAATTTAAGATGTTGAAAACATAAATTAAAATGATAAATTTGAATAAAATATAAAGTTTTAAATAAACATCTACATAAGCAAATCTCAAAACTCTAGATATAAAAAACAAGTGTTTAAAGTCAAATGTAATAAGATCATCAAATATAACATATTAATACAACAAGTTCATTCAATTATTTTTAAATTATCACTCTAAACCTCCACATAAATATCAACATATTGATCTAAGTCTAAGTGATCTAGAGGAAAATTATTTTTTATCATCCTGATGGGATATCATGTCAGACCCAATATGTCTCTCCCAATCCTTAAATATGTCCAATCAATATTGCATAACAAAATTCCTAGTTAATAACCTTGGGTAGTCTACCTTTAGGTGAGCATACTCTAAAAAATAGTTTATCGAAGATACCCACCCCATAGGTAGTGGCATTTCCTAAGTTACAAACTAGCCTCTCAACTAAGTAACCTCACTCCTAAAATCATCTTGCTCACCAACCACATCCACATAAGTTATGGTGTCATGAACCATGGGTTATATAATCAAAACATTCACACCATAAATATTGTATAATCTCTCCATAATATCACCATAAATGACATTGTCAAGAATTAGTCTTATCAAAACACACAATGATCCCTTGATAATAATTTTCAAATCATTATCTCATTCATAACGTACAACATTTGTGAAATATTAGAAGTTATAAAAAACTATTAAAAATTATTAAGATAGACACATAACTAAAATACATTCCAAGACATATAATAGGTATATTTTATTAGCTATTTCCTTGTGCCTCATCCTTCCACTCACCCATTTCAACATCAAATTTATCACTCGAATCTACATATACCTAGTTAACTAAGACATGAAATAAAAGAGACTAATATGTTTGGGCCTACCACTATGTACACTTAATAGTACACCCCTATCATCACCATCTATAATCACTTTAGTTTCTACCTCCCAAGCTATAATATGGCCATGTTATTCTAGGTGCCATACAAATTTGTGTGTGTGAGTCCATGTAATAGGAGATGGAGGTAATCCTTAAATAATCCCAAACTATCTCATCATGCACTCATACTTAAGGATATCATATGTGGCTATAAATCAATCATGAACAAAAAAATCATGTAAATCCACCATAATTACACATCAACCTTAGGTCATCTTGGAAAATCTCAATTGGGTCTCTAAATAATGGCATTGATCATTAGTCTATCCAATAAAATGTGTCAATCCATAGTATTATGACATGAAACACATGGACCACTCAACCACCTTCCTACATATGTTTATGGGTAGGCCCACTCAGCTAATAAAGGACCAATGTAGTGAACCAAAATAATATGTTTATATTCCCACAAATGTAATAAATTGCTAAAGCATTAACAACCATTATATCCCTCTCAAGTGAGTCAGTACAAATCTCTAGATAAATTCACTAGCATGGTATGACCCCAAGAATACATGGTCCCATGATTCTCAATATGATCAATAGTTTTATGCATTAGGTAATGAATAACCACCAAACCACCATAAATAACAAAAAATGAAGATAATGCATCACATATATTAATGCATAAATGAAACACCAAATAATACAATCTCTAAAATCAATATAGTAGAATCACTAGGGTATGTTGAGTACATTGATCATGTATGGTCTTAAAATTATGTACACACCCTTTCTATTTTAGTTACTGATAACCCATAATATAGGACATATACCTATAATGGGTAATAGTAATATTTTCCATACATCCTCTAGGGTCATAATCATCTCCATGATTGGGATCCAAAAGGTAAAAGTGTCAATATTCTACCTATCGATTAAGGTAGTCATGAGATGCATATTATATGGCATGGAACCCAGACATCCAACATTCCCAAGGCCTACACTATCAATAATTATTTTATTATCATCAATAATCTTAAGGCCCTGAGTGGTATCTATATGTTGGCCTTTGTGAAACTCTCTAACATGCATGTTTTCATACAAACAAATAAAAATGGCAAATCCATGATTAAGATCAATGTAAAATAAGAGTTTACATATAAAAATTATAAAATAAACATTTAAATAATTATTTTAAACTCCCACATTATGTCTATCAATGAATAAAGACTTATAATGAGACATTATCATAAAACATTAGACAATGTCAGGGCTAAACACTATAGGAATCTCAAGGACATAGTCAGTAACATACTAAACCTATTTATAAACACAAAACTAATGAAAAAAAGAAAATAAAAAAATTCAAAGTATTACAACTATAGATGAAAAGTATTTTTCTTAATAATTACTAGGATGAAGGCATCCTTAACCTATAAGGATGTCTATAGAATACTCAAATTGAGTGGGAACAACACCTCTTCAGACAATTATCATAGTAGATCAAAGGAAAAACTTGATAAATTTAACTCTATTTGTTTGAAAATAAATATAAGGCTTATGTTAAAAATTATGGTTTTAATTATTAATTCAAGTATAAACATAGATCATGATATCTTGGGTGTCATTTATCTATTATCTTATTATTGGTTGTGTTTGAACACAAGCATAATGGTCTTCCATATGGTTTTAATTTTAAATATTTATATAGTGAGTGAATGAAAATTGGAAAAGTGAAAGGGATATAATATAGGAGAGAGAATAGTACATATAACTTATGGTTTATAATATTTTAAGGTTTCCCCTACCTCTTATCACATTGTTGATCTATCTGATATAGGTGGGAGCCATTGACAACAAATTTACTATGTTGAGTTAATATATTCATTTTCCCCTTGGTTGTTTATTCACCTTACCCTATATTAAATGTATTCCACCATTATTCCTACATCATTTGATACAGGTACCGCTAGAGAGATCTAGAAAAGACATGGCATTGAAAAAAGTTTAGAATTTTGTATCAAAAGTTTACCATGAGGTATTAATTCTGACTCTGAGACTCCTCTTCTAAATGTGGTTATAGACCTTCCATAGTTTGATGAATCTTGCTATTACTTTTAAAATTTTACCCTTGTTTCTTATTTTTGGCATCGAATCCCTCCATAGAGCCTCCTAATGTAATGGATTCATAACCACTAGCAAGTCCATGGGGTGTAACTAGGAGTCCACAAACCTAACCAAGGGTTTCTTCTTATTTTGATTTTTAAACCCTAAAAATTATAGAGACATTGTCAATCATGGCCCTTGGTTCATTCAAAATACCCTAGTTGTTTTTCCCACTAGACTATAGACTTTCAAGTCTATGAAAAAGTAAAACTTAAAATCCTAATATGGGTAGAGTTTCCAAGCTTCCTTCTTCCTATATGTAATTTTGTTGACCAGATTATTAAGCCTCTAGGCCACTTCATATACCATGAACAACCAAATTTCTATGTAGTCTAGCCCTAGAGAAGGGTTTGTGTTTAGGTTAACCTAGACAAAGATCTTAAAGAATCCACTAACATTCAAGTTAGAAATAATTATTTCACTTAGTGTGTCTTCTACATTAACCTTTTAAACATTTATATGTGATAGGATTTAGACCACATGATTTAAGAATTTCCCCTAATGGTCCCCACTCCTACAATCATTTAGGACAAAAGCGTGTTTGAGCTAAAATCCCCATCATCTGATGGATGGACCATAGTGTCCAATAAGAAGAATATTGATGCCCATGGAAATAGAATAATTCAACCATCTATATTTAGGCCCTTAAGAGGTCCAAATTCCTTAGCCCCTTTTGTTAAATCTCTAACACAACCTAAAGTTAAACCCTTAACTCTTATTTCCTATTCTCCATAGGTGGTTCCTCAATTTATTTATTCACCATTTCCTACCCTTATGAATCCTTTATCATAACCAATTTTAGGGGAATGATTCATATTCAAATTTGGGGCTTGTAACCCTCATCCATAAGGTTATCATGTGCCACTCATGTAATCCCTCTCCCTCCACAAATGAGGATTATGTGTTTCATAAAAGGCAAACCTTCAAACTATGAGGATTTTCTCTTCCATACTTGTATTTCAATATATTTATGGCCCTCTCAAACCTTTTCAAGGGAAATGACATGAACTTATATATTTCCTAAAGATAGTTTATTCTTAAAATGTTTAAGGACTCATTAATCTGACTCATAAGTATATGATTAGGAATAGTTGTCATCATTTTTCTCATATGAAAATTATTTTCATGCAATAATTCTAATTTTTGGATTTTTGCTTCATTCTATAGCTTATACTATCTGACCTAGGGCCATCTATCAGGCCACTTATCATAAGTCTAGCCAAGGGGAGTTATCACCCTATTGGCACTTGACTTGGCTTCAAATATCATTTCTTAGGGTTTCAACCCCACTCATAGGGTGGTATGGACCATTTTTTATCTAGATAATTACATCATTAGACTTTTCCATCATTATACATCTAATGATGCTATGGAGTTCATCCTTATCTAGATATGTCTTATTGATTCCATCCCATATGTACACTAGATTTTAGGTGGTGAATTTAACATGATTGAATTTTGGGAAGATAAGGAAGGTTGAATTCCCATGAGATGGTGTGTAGGATAATGGGAAGTTTGGTTCTACCTATATAATAAGCTTTGGGTATTTAACTCAAACCATAATAAATGGGGAGATTATAAATCCCCATTAATAACCTAGTTTAATTTCCATTATGGTGAATACTAGGTCCTCAAATTCCTTGATCATTCTCTCTTGGTTGAGAAAAACCTTCTCTTTTTCACTCTTATTAATGGATGACTTGTGGATGTCATTCTAGATACCTTTTTGTATAACCACCACCCCATTTGATTTCACATACATTAGACTTCTCCTTAGTTAAAACCCAAGAGTTCCCAATTCTACCTTAATGTTTCCCATCTTAAGCATGGGAAGACTATGCAACATATCACTAAGATTAGAATTTGGCCCCTAGACCCATAGGGGACACTAGTTGGATTGAGTGTTGGTCTAGTGATATAACCCACACCATATCCTTCTTTTGGATTTATGGAAAATAAGCAACTATATTTAGGCAATGCATCTAAAGTCCTACAAACCATGACTATCTTAGGGTCTCATAAGAGTTATAACTTACACCTTTAAACTCTCATATGTAGACTCAAGATACCATGTGGAGGCAGAAGCTCCAAGTTTCAAGACTTAAAAGTTCAGAGGAGTACAAATCCAAGCAAAGATGTATTATTTAAAGGTTGGAGAAAAAGTGACCAAATATTTTTTGTCTCTCCTTCAGTCAAGGCAAGATATAAACAAAATTAAAGCCATTAAAAGTGATTCAAATAGGATTACTAGGATTTCATATATCCTTCAATCCTTTATCCAACACTACCATGGTGTCTTTGCTATGAAACCTTCATCACCTTCTTGTGAGGATGCCCTCACCCAATTCTTTGATGTGGTCTCTTGTAAGATCTCAAAATCTCAAAGAGTTACCTATGATAGACTTCTTAGTGTTAATGACCTTAAGGAAGCTATTATGTAAATGGCCTTTGTTAAATCCCTAGGTGTTGATGGCTTTCCCTATGAGTTCTATCAAACCTTGTGGGATACGGTTAAGCCTGATTTCCATAGACTTTATTTTCAATCGGTCTTGACCAATTCTTTAGGACACCTCATCAATCAAGGAAACATCAAGTTCAATCCAAAGGTTGGGTATCCTTAGGTAATTACCAATAAAAAACCCATTAATTTACTTAGTGTGTCTTATAAAATCATTTCTAAAGCTTTATATCTTAGAATTAAACACTTAATTCCCTTAACTATGAAAAGTGAGCAAACTAGGTTCTTTCAATGTTAGTTTATTTTAGACAATGTTATTAATATTTGGGAGGTTATGGAATTAGATAAACTTTCAAACTAGAAGGCCTTGTTCATCAAGATATATTTTTAGAAAGCCTATGACCATATTGAATGGGATTTTATTATTACGATGTTATAGGAATTTGGGTTTGGACACAAGTTTTTTCATACTATAAATATACATTTTTAGGATGTTAGGGCCCACATCACTATCAAATACTCATAGTCTTAACCTTTTGAACTTCATAAGTCTATCAGATAGGGGTTACCCCTAGTCCCTTCGCTTTATGTGTTATATGTTGAATGGTTTAGCTATATTTTGGCCAATTATGATTCCAAAGGGCTGGTTAGAGGGATCTCTCTACCTCAATCAGACCACTAATTAATCAATGGGCACTTTATTGATGACTCTTCTCTTGCCATATAGGAGGATGAAAGCTCTATCAAGAATGCCATGGAATGTCTAGACATTTTTGTCTTGCCTCGAGGTCATCTATTGACTGGCATAAGACCTAGTGCTACCACTAATACTTGTCACACAAACCTCCTTGGTTGGATGGATATATGTGGCATTGAGCCTTCTAGGGGTTTAGTTTAAATTTTTAGGCATTCCTTTTGTTTTTAGATCCTCCCCTAAAATGTTTTGGTCCTATTTGGTATAAAGAGTGTAAAAAAAATATTTCTGGATCACTAATCCATTAACCTTGGATAGTAAATTACATATTTGTTTAAATCTACTCACTGTCACTCATGTTTACTACTCTTCTTATTAGGCACCTCTAAATGCCTCTTATGCTAAGTTTGAGAAGCTTCTGAGATACTTTATTTTGTCCCAATATAAAGGCCACCAAGGATTTCATCGAGTATCCTAGGCCATTTATTATCATAAAGATAATGGGTTTGGGATTATTGATATAAAGCTTTAGGGCACTGATCTTGGGGCTAAATGGATCATTCAAAGTTTGGAAGGTGATGAAGCCTATAAATTTTTACTGTTACACTTCATATCTCAAGGTTTCCCTCTCAACAAAAAATATTGGCAAGGCATAGGCTTTTATAACACACTTATTTCACTAGTGTCTATCAAATTATGGGACACATTTATCATGAAGAGTATCTATAAGGCCTAAAAAAATCTCAAACCTCACCTTATTTGGGTGGTAGAGGAGTTTAAAAGTGGTCTTTCTCTAAACTCCTAGTCATTTTGGTGGTCTCCTTAGTTGACCTTTCATAATGTTCCCTTTGCCATGGTCACCTAGATTAAAATATTAAGGTTAATTAATAAGGATATTCTCATGATTGGTGATTTATTATGTAATATTTATAGGGATTGGATTCTTTGGTCTATGTTAAATGATAAATTCTAGATTACTAAGGAAGATGCAAAATGCATTGCTAGAATTCATAGTTCCATACCTAATGAGTACTTACACAAGATCAAAGTTTACTCTCTCATGTCATGGTGGAAGGACTAGTCTTATCCTACATCTATGCCATTCCACCATTATTCTCCTTGGTGAGGCTATAATTTATTATCCCCTCAACACATTGAATAGAGGCTCTTAATCACTTTTGGTACCTTTAATCCCTTCATCGTATTTGGCCTAGGAGGTTTGATCACATTTGGGTAGATTTTATCGAACCCAAAAAGTATCACTTACTTTGGTGTATTCTATGCCAGGTTTTGACCATGTGGAATCAATGCAAGCACATATGAGTGCTTAATCCTACTTGCTCAACCTATCAACACTAACAAATAATGAAGCATATCTCTTGATTTTGCCTACATGCTCAATCATCCTAAAGATGAATTCACACCCTTTTTAAAAACTTTTAGCCTGATATGTTCACCTATAAAATAGGTCTCCTAGGGGACTCTACCGTTTTACCTAAAATATACTATATATTATACTATATTTTTCTTAGTGATATTTTATTTTAGATTTGGAAATATAGGAATCAAGCATGTTTTAATAATGATATTATGGAAAAAAATTATATAACTAACAAATTTTCTATGATTTCTAATATTACCCTCCACATTTAGAGTCAAATAGACAAGTTCCAACTCGAGCTTCATCATTTGTAGCTTCTCTTGGACCACTAGGGGAATACTCCTTGTGCAGTCAACCATGAGCCACCTGATTCCATACCTAACCACTCTCCTCCTAGGGTTTAAGATCATAGAGAGAGTCATCATCACTCTCACATATAAGGTGTCAAATTTGTAGGATCTCCTCTCCTAAATACCATTGTCCATCTCCTCTAAGACAATCTGATAGAGATAGAGGTAGAGATAATGGTGTTGGGGGGGTGGAGACCCCCACCATAGGATAAGTTACCATATTTAGAGATATCCATCTCTAATTCCTACCAATATTTACAAAATGATGATGGCACTAACTTTCAAGATGATGGTTGGGACCCACTCCCCATGGATGATGATTCCTTGACTCGGGATAGCTAGGTTGAGAAGTCTTAGGACCCTCTACCTCCACCTCTTCCTATGACCACCATGTTTACAACAACTACTTAGTTTTTCCTTGATTTTTATGTTTTTACATTATATTTTTTTATTGTCTCACACTTGAGTTAATCTAACTTTGGTTTTGGGCTTCCTGTGATCAGTTTATTTGAAATATGGTTTATCCCAAGGCTTTTAATATCTTGATTTGGCATTCAAGGTGTGACTTTTACAACCATTTTTTGTATGACCATTATCATACTATTGATTTTCATTTAAATTAATACAAATTTATTTTCAATTAAATAAAAATATTTATAAAGCATAATATGTGTTTTTATATACCCATTTCCTATATATACATGACCTAGATTAAACCCTATAACCTTTGTGATATTATTATGATTGAGGGAAACTATGATTCAAGAATAATCAACATAACATTTTCATTGGAAATCCAATGTTATCATCAATATATTACAAGTACATTTTTTCTCTAAAATGATGAAGTTATGATTGACTTACTTTTCTATCCTAACATATAATAATAATAAAAAAATTATAGAACATAAATTTCTTATGATTTTCACCTACACACTGGAGGCATACAAATTTAATTCAACGAACATGTAAACATACAACCAAGTGGGGTATAAAAACATTTATAAGCAATAATACATTTCAAATGGCCATACTAGCATAATCATTTTTAATATCATTTACTTCCTAATTTTATTAATAACTACATAAACTACTTACTGCTTATATCTTTCAATGTTTAATTTACAAAATGATAACTACTATGGTTCATAATTTCTAGTTACATTTACATATTTTCAAATAAATATTTAATGTGAAGCTTGTCATGATAGGATAATAGACTCCAAGGGTGATAGGGAGTGTTAGAGATCCTTATAATATGTTATGTGAAGCTTGTCATGACAAGATAATGGGATCACATAGCCAAATAAAATTAGTAAGGCAATAGAAATATCAAAATAAATGTGTCCTTAAGTACATAGTTCATTTAAAAATATATATATTTATGGGTTCATCATGAGAAATGAGATAATAACTGATGTTTTGAGTACCTAATGTGTACTCATCATCAAAGAAAGGAGGGAAATATAAGAATGATAATGAAAAGTTTATTAAAAGTATACGAAACAAGGATTGTACCAAATATAGGTATTATATTCACTAAAATTAACATTTATTTCTAAAATAATTATCTTGTGACCAATAATTTTACACACTTAGCTCATGCCCAATTCCACATACTGAATCCATTGTTCTTCCATTTTTATGTGGGCAATCCCTATCTCCAAGAAAATTTTGATTCTAAATATTCCTATTCACCATTAAAAGAAACCTAAACTCATTATCAAACTAATACAAACTTCTAATCTAGATATATTTTATCCTTATATAAGGTTTCTCCTTCAAGACTATCCCACTCATTGGTAGTGTTTGGATCAATCAGATGCATCTTCCTACCAAATAATAACTATTTTCTCAAAAAATTCACCTAACGAGTTTTATCATACATTTCATAAGTCCCATTCAAGTAATTTACAAAATATCTCTATAAATCCATATTTTCTAACCATTTTCTAATTACAAGGATGATATTTTTGGTATATATTATCAAAAGTTACCACACAAAATAATAGCACTACATAATAAATGCATACACACTAATAATAAATTTCTAATTTCCTATATTTAATTCATTAAAGACATATTAATATTGAACAAGGATTACAATTTATATGTTTATTAAACTCAATATTAGGAGTCAAATATTATCATGGATCCACAAAATATCTCATTATATCTCCTAATATATCTCAATTAAGTCTATCTACTTGATTTATTCTCACAACTCACTCTCAAATTATTATTTATTATCAAACATAAATTCAACTACCAATATAAACATATAATGTGAGAACTAAATTATGATATTCATAACATCCCCCCCCCCCTTATTTTGAATATGGTATAAAACATCTTTTTCTATAACTAAAGCATGTTAACTCTATTTGCTCATGATCTTGATCTACATGCCATATCACACAATTCTCCAAAATTATATTTTCACAAGTGGATTTCACATATGGATAAAACAACCACCTAGGTATGAATAGGGACACACATTTATGTTCATCTTCCACACTTGTACACTAATTTTTTTATAGAGGCTTCAACCAACAACCCACAAAGATGGTTTTACAAGGGCTTCATCCAATAACCTATAAATATGGTTTTACAAAGGCTTAAACCAATAACCTATAAGAATGGTTTTATAAAGGATTCAACTAAAAACCTAAAAATATAGTTTTAAAAAGGATTCAACCAATAACTTATGCAAGTATCATGATTTATACAACATTATGTGATTTAGTACTCCATAAAATTTTTACATCATCAGATTACATTTAGAATTGTTCACTTATTAAAACAAGGAAAACATGAAAAAACTAAAAATGAGGATTAATTCCTCATCATAGATTTTATATCCTTTGCATGTGTTTGTTTTACCTCAATATAATATATCATAAATAGTTTCCACTACCACTAGCAATCATCCTCATCATGGTCATTTTTGTGCAAATTATTTGTCACTATTGTGTTGTGTAGGCCTTTCACTAGTGGCTTGCGAAAGGATGCTAAAATGCCTCCAACCTATGTTACCTCCATCATCCTATTAATTTCTACTTATTTAAATATATATTTAAGGCTCAATTTCATGCATCTTTTAATAGCATACCCCATTTCCCCCACAATTTGGATGTTAGGTTCACCCAAAATAAGTCCATTACAAATAGAGATATTTTGACTTTGTATTGTTACAAAAGGACTATGGACTAAAAACTTAAATCTAGAAACACAATAATAAACATAAATATATAATTTAAAATTATTTGAACATGACTAAATATTTATAATATTTTATGGACCATAAAATAAATACTCAATTATAAATGTTATTAAACCTAATTAAATCATAATAGATGTTATTCCTATAGACTACATTACAAAACTTAAAATACATTATTAAAAACTTAAATTCTCTTATATATAAACTCATAGAAATTTATATCCTAAAAAATATAAAAAAAATACTCAACTATGACTTTTACACATTTTTACTACTGCATACATGGATTTGGATAGTCAAATACATAATATCTATTGGATCAATATGGCGTATGTGAGTAAAAGTGCAAGAGACTTGGACTGAAATGTGTAGATTTTTTACCACCCTAAATATCTCCAATAGTAATTAAGATCTCTTAAAATTTGAATTCTTTTGATGAACATCTAATGTCTTTAGTGGGAAATCAGACATTATGGCAAGGAGTAAGCCCAATGAATAGGTTTGATTTTGTCAAATTCAAGTCAAGGTGAAGTAGATTTACATGGTGAGTAGGATGGAATAGTGGATGGTGAGTAAAGATGGATAGGAGAGACATGACATATTTCAAAGACTTCAATATAAACAAGGTCTACTTGATAAACAAAAGGTTAAGTTGGGATGCTTCAACATGTAGATTTGATCTCGTGAAGATGTGAGCTTGGATTAAGCTCAGGGTGAGCTTGGGGTGAGCAAGTTGAGATAGGATCAAATCTAAGTTTCAAATAGGATGTATATCTCCATTGATGTGGTACTTGATGGATATGGTGTAATTTTAACATAGATGATTCTGAGCTAAGTTAGGTTCTTATGTGATTTATATTTGGTGTTGATTTCAATTCAAAACTAAGATCAAATTAGATAAATTTTAACACATAAATTTTAAGATCTAAACAATTTACAATTTTGTGAATACAAATCAAACTCAAATCAGAACCTATGTAGAGTAAACTACAATATAAAACTATTTTGACATTGAATTCTAAACATGTGATAAGAGCAACATTAGAGATAAAAATTATGGGTGTCACTTTGAACTAATCATACTTCAAATTTCTTAGATTAGGAGTCTTCATAGCCATTAATCAGTGGCTACAAAATACCATAATCTATGATAATAAAATCTAAAAACCTGATCCTAAAAACTAATATGCACCCACGTAAATTATTAAAAAATCTCATTTATTGGGCCAAAAAATAATAAATAGAGTTACCATAGTAATCAAAATATTTTCCCATTAGATGAAAATACTTAGACTGGTTTGATACCAAATGATAATTTTGGTACAAATTATCAAGATTTACCACATAAATTAAATGGACTACACAATAAATTCATACACACTAATAATAAAGTTCTACTTTCAGATATTTAATCCATTTGAGATATCTTAATCTTGAACAAGGATTATAATTTATAGGTTTATTACACTCCCATGTATTATGATTAAAACCTTGTCATGGATCCCTAAAATCTCTCATTTTATCTCGTAAGATATCTCATTTAAGTCTATCTACTTGAGTTTATCTCACAACTCACTCTCTCACATTATTATTTATTATCAAACATATATTTAAATACCTTTAAAAACATATAATATGAGCACTAAAACATGATATTTATAATAAGGATAACATGATTGAAAATAAATATAAGATATAACTTCACATTGAGAGGAAAGCATCTATTCTTTCCAATTTTGAGTCCATATAACCATAATATCCCTAAGATAAGTATGCATACACCTTAAAGGTCACAAGTCATTATTGAAGTACATAATTAAACTATGATTGCATCGACATCTAACTTTACACAAATATCTCATACACACCACCATATC
Source organism: Torreya grandis (assembly GCA_037957365.1). Taxonomy (NCBI): domain Eukaryota; kingdom Viridiplantae; phylum Streptophyta; class Pinopsida; order Cupressales; family Taxaceae; genus Torreya; species Torreya grandis. The sequence goes on along the minus strand of JARHVA010001278.1, from coordinate 1,742,791 downwards.
ATGGGATAACTACATGGATTTTTATCCCTCTTCAGAGTATTGGAATATAGGTAGTACTCAACATGGGGTGTGTTGAGGTCAAGCACAATTTCAACAACTAACCCCTTTTTCCCATTTATGTATTCCTCATTATCTATTGAGTTATGGTTACAGATAAATAATAATGCATACTATGGCTTCCACATTTTATCACACAAATTTAATCATGCACACAAGGGTCACATGTGAAGGCACACACCCATTTTTACACATAGGTAATAAACTTTACTAGAAATTGGTGCACCCTATAAACACTAGCATGGTGTGACCCATTCAAAATAGAATGACCTTGTTATATATCTAAGTGAATCCCTATTCTTAATTCACAGTGACTTATTGGATCCATACTATTATTTTCATAGTCACACTCATATTCCTGCATGTTTTATTTCTAGCTAAGTAATTTATCTTTATGTTTTCCCTTTTAACATATTTCTATAATTAACAAGTTCCTAATTAGAAATGCTTAATTTATGTTTATCTTATACATTCTAATATTACACATATTTTTTTATAATTATGATTTAAAACTCTCTTAATCCTAAATTTGATATAACATATTTGTGAACCCATCTATCGATTAAATATTTCAAACCTTGACCATAGCTATTGCTATATTTTTTTCCTTATTTTTTGTTTCCAATTATTTTATTAGGGTTTTTAGATGTGATAAAAATAATATTCTAAGTTTATATTTCATAGTTTATACAATCTTATATTTTTTTATACCTCTCTTAGAATAAATTCTAGACTAAGTGGTACTCAAGTTGAGCATACTCAGGTTTCTTTGGATATAACACATAAGATGGATAAAAAAATGGTATATCTACAACTTCATAGTTAAACACATAAAATAAATATATATATAAGTGCATGATAATACTTTTGAGAATCAATAATATATTCAAGACTATATTGACTCTAAATATGAGCACCAAGATGTACTTCCACGATTGAGTCATAAGCCACCAAAGCTTAATAAAGTATAAATTATTAATAAATTTCAAGAAATAATCTATGAAAAACCACATGATTATCATACAATTTTATAAACTCTTTTAAAGATAAAAATTAAAATCATGGCTAATACAACGGATTATTCAACTACTATAGGTTGGTTATCTTTCTCCACATCATTAGATACAAATTTTATACCAACATATACTATTGGGGAAACCCAAGGGTTTCAAAAAATTACTATATTAATTCCTACTCATTCATTTGAAGCACCACCATTTATTATCACAATTTATATTTTTGATGCAAAATCCCTTATTGAGAATGTTTTATCTCTACAATCTAAGGTGTTTCAAATGGAACATAGTGATTTGAAAACTAATCAAGCACTAGATTAATATACTATATTTCATACTCTATCAGCTCATATTTTATCATATCCTTTACCAACTAGTTTATGACACCTAGGTTCACATTATATGATGGAAAATGTGACCCCAAGAAACATTTGAGAGGATTTCTTATACTATGTGTTTGATTAGATGCTCAATGATAGGTTTTTGACCAATATTTTATTGATGCTTGAATATGTATCATAGGTTCCCAGAGTGTTCAAGAATAATTCTCATTTTATAATTCTAATAATTCAATTTATGAGTTGCCGGTTGTGATAATCTTATTATTTATCAGTGAAATGGAGGAAAAACAAGTGGACTATTTCACACTATTTATAATGTTTGGTAATTGGGATCCATCTTGGCCAAATGTTAGTCTATGAAACATATGAAGTATGATATGTTAATAATGGTGAATTATGATCAAGAACTATTCTAAGAACTAATATGAGATGGGTATTTACAATGGAAATTAAGCTAGAGTGATCTTGTTAAAAAAAGAGCAAAAGGAAAGGTAAGGTAGAGAATAGATGTTGATATTCATTCCAAATATCATGACAAAGTTCAAATATAATCTAGGCATAGACATAACCAATGTATGAAATAAAATATCATGAGCTCAAATCCTATCAAGCATCAGGAAAACATCCAAGGATGGTGTGAAATAATGATAATAAATATCAAGTTCACTTTAAATATTCACCCTTGCAAGCAAACAACATTATCCCAAATAAAAGAAGATTAAGCAAACAAAATGAAACTACACCTTAAATTAACATAGCATTAGCACAAGTTAACAACTCTACATTCATATGTACATGTCAAACATTCACAAGAACTATTCAAATCTAGAAATTAGAACAAACAAGTGAGAGAGAAGCCAAGATTACAAAAGACATAAGCAAATTTGGATCAACTTTATAGAATTCATTGCTTATATTAATTGCTCAAAAGTTACAATTATCTCTTGGATATAATAAATCCCCCCTTTTACAATTGACAATTATACTTTTATAAGATGCAATGAAGCATGTTGGTCAGTTATATATAATTAAAAAAGTACAAGTGTTAGGATAACTATCCTTTCCACAAATGTTCTAGAATACACTAGACTTTCCCTAATGGACTGACCTATAGGCAATGTGATTTACAAGTTGCACATGCCTTTAAAAAAGAATATTCCTTTTTAAAAAATATACAAGCTTAATTATTAAATAATATTCCTATCTTAACTAACTTGGAGACCCTTGTGGTGCTGCAGTCTTTTACTTCCATTGTAGGATCTTCATTCTATAATTTTTTTCACTGATGAGCAAGAGATCAATGATAGGTCTCATTAATAACTCTTTTTTTGTATCTTACAAGCCCTTGAGATCCTTTTTAGGCCTTTCCAAAGCTTTCTTTATGGCCCTAATATTTCCTATCTTCTCCTCTGATGATAAGAGTAGGAACATAACCTTATTATTATTAGCCCATGTTTTCCCTTATCCCTAGTTCTATACTTCTTGAATGAATTGATAAGTTCTATGCTTGAGCTCTTCATCAATTATTAGACCAAAAGGACTAAGTGTGGTGGGATCCTTGATCAAGATATCCAAAATGTGCAACATTTTATCTTCTTATTGATTTAGGTCCTTAGAAATTCCTCCATCTACATAGACTAACTACTCAGGGCCTTGATCTTATCAATTAATATATCCATAGCCATATTAAGGTGGTCTAGGCTAACTTTCCTAAATTTAGGGATTTGGTCATTAGTTGATACCTTGATTAAATACTTTAATTGGTAGCTTGAAGCCTACCATTAGCCAACTTGGCCTATATCCTTATTACTTTGTTTGCTTATTAGATTATGCTTGGTTTATATTTAATTCAAAGAATTTAATAAATATGTCATGGTGTATTCAAATTGTTTGAACCTATATTCTTGTATTAAAAATATGTCTTTCTCTTTTTGGTTCTTGTTATACTATAGGATGCCTTTGATCATTATCTATAATTGATCTATTTGATCTTAAGACACTTCAAGGACATTTTATTCAAATATTAGATCTTCACCAAGATTTTATCCTCCAACTAGGGTCAATCCAATAAAAGGTTCCACTTTTTAGGAATTATTCTCAACCAATCATGGATTTCTTCTTAGTTACCCTCTATAAACTGGCAATGGTTGGGTTAAAATTGACACCAACTAAATATTCCATCACTCTAGGAGTTGGGGTCTCCACTTGTGTTCCACTTTATTCTCCTAGCATATTTATTATTTTCTCTTCCTCCTACAATATAACTATCCATGGTTTGGCTTCCTCATTCACTATAATATTGGTTTATTGTATCAATGCCAAATCATGGTTCATGGTATTACCTTTTAAAATTTTCCATATATGAACCATTCATAAAGGTTGCACTTGAATCAAGTTTTCCTCATTAAATAGATTAACCTCACTTAAAGGATGAGTGACTTCACTGGGATAATGGCCAATTCAGATTTTATTTTAGGGGGTTCTATATGAACTAGCTATAATACTTCCTTCCCCTTTTCTTATTTGGATACCTACATTTATTCATCCTTAGACTCATAGGCTAATGATAGTAATTCTAGAGAATCTTCAATTGTTTCACTAGGGTCTAGTGCTACCATATGGATTTCCTCCACTGGTGATTCTTGTTCTTCTACTTGAGTTGAGGAAGATACAATTTCATTAGTCCTTATATCCTATATAGTTTTCTCAAGTTGTGACTTAGTTATGGATTCTATTTTTATTTAGTTGGTGTATATTTAGAAGTTACACCACTCAAAAAATGGTAATGCTTTGGCCCTAATTGCCATTTGTCATCATCCCCTTTTTGCTCTCTCTACATTCTAGACTCTATTGTGTTGTGCTTTTTCAACTTGAAGGTGACCTTAGAGAATGAAGAGGCCTTTATATATGTGGGGTAAAAATTACCAAGTTGATGATAATAGGGTACATTGATTCCCTTGGCTTTTAAGTGTTCTTTTACCTTTCCCTATGGATCCCACTGTCTTAGATCATCCACTTAGAGATTGAAGGAGAACTATGTTTAGAAGTAGCCTCAATATTGTCCCATTATGAAAAAACAATCCTTCCAATGTTTAAGTAGAAGTTATGTTATAGTCCTTTCCTATTGGTTTTGCACAAACCATCTATTCCATTACACAAATGGTAATCCACCTGCTATTCAATTAACTTGTTTAGCATGTGGAATGGTAATCAAAGAGTGGTAAATTATGTTCCTTCAACCCTAATAATTATGTTATTTGGATACAACTAGATGTCTCCCATGATCTCAATTGAATTTTTTGTCAAGGGGATAACTCTTGGCATTGGATTCCTAGTTATGGCCTTATTTAAGGCTACATAAACATAGTCACATATGAATTGGATGTGGTCCCTATATTTGAATATTTGAAATTTTGAATAGTATTGGGAGACTTTTTATGTCCCATTAGGTGACCATTCTCTTAGGTTGGGGATATTTTTGGTAGCAAGAAACGCATATATTAGGTATGACATCATGTAGAATTAGTTCCTAGTTTTCTTCTTGACTACAAATATCTACCTACTCAAATAAGTGATGAATACTTCACCAAGGGGAGGGGTGAGTTGATTCTCAACCATAAAATATACTAAGGGCACCCAAATCTTTTCCATATATGTGGTGGTTATATTTTCACATATCCTATTCATAAAATTCATTATCATTCTTATCCCAAGTCTAAATTGACCAATGGGAATGTTTCCACTAAAATTTGAAAACACCTAATTTCTATAATATAAGCATAGGGTAAGGATGGTTTTCAAGTCATTTTCCTTAACCCAATTATTGATTATGGTTTGGTCTATTTGGGTTTAGGTAGCTTGTAATAGTTGTTAAATGTTATATTAGAGATATAAGCTATATTGATGTAGGTATGTGTATTGATTAACATGCCCTTATCAATTTTACCAACTCTAAAAATAAGAGAAATAACATTTATAAAATGTAATACCTTGGGTTTTGATATGGCGTAATGGAGACCCATAATTTGAATGGCCACTATGTCATAGTAGAGCCTCTTTATTGACATTTTATTTTCCTCTTCTCTCATGATGGGTTGTTGGTACTTAATGGTCCAAAAAAATCTTGACCATTTTTTGTCCCTAGTATTTAAACTTATACCATCAAATTGCATGTCCTTGAAAACTCTCCCTTTTACATCTAAGGTTAAATACATTTTTACATATTCTTAGGAGACACTTTTTTAGGCTACCATGGCTGTAATTCTCTCTAAATTTCTTACCAATGGTTTATAATTTAATTTTAGATCAAATTATCTTTTCTCAAATGGTAATCTAATCTTTTTGGCTCAATTATGATGATCACTAGGTCAAACTAGGGCTTTTAGAAGTGCTAAGGTTTTTTAAAGGTTCTTTACAGTGCTTTAATGGTAGTATCTATTTGAACTTTTGTGAGATTTATAACTTGTATTGTGTTTGGATCTTTGCATTTATACCTTTGCATTTACCAGGTCCCCATAATTTCTTGAACTGATTGGTTTAGATTACATGGCTCTATCATGTCTCCTATGGCATTTTCATGGCACTTTTATCATTAATATTTAAAAAATGACCATTGTCTTTTGAAAATTCCACATTTATCTTGAACCATTGGATTTGTTTGCATAAATCAATGTGGATCATTGATCTTGATCTATAAGGTCAAATGTTATTGGTCTTGAGCTTTGTTGAAAATTATATGTTGATCTCATACCATAGATCATATTTTTACAAGCAAACATAGACCATTGGATCTTGTTATACTTGATTATGTATCTTTATTTATAGAACATTGATCAAAATGTGAACATGTGAATGCATACCACTGATCTTCAAAAGATGTTCGATCTTTAATTTGTCACCCATAGGTATGTCATGTGTCATCTCCAAGTTTATCCTTGACTTTTCAATGTTTACTACATGTTGTCTAATCATATTTATACAAGTAAACACATACCATTAGATCTTGATCCATAAATTTGAATGTCATTGACTACTCGATGTTCCCTAGATATGAGTATGACACTTATCACCTTCTCACTTGTCTTGGGGTTCCATTAAAGTCTTGATTTGATATGTATCATTGGATCAATCCTACCTAAGAAAATGTGTGCCACAGAGTTTTAGAAGATGCTTGAGATTTTACTTAAGGTTAGGGTCTTTAAATTTAATATTGCATCATTAGATCTTGATCATCCAAGTAACCATAGATTGTTGATCCTTCTAATAAAAATGATGTTTAAGTCACTACTCAGGGAACATAAAATTTAACCTAAAATCTTAGACTAATTTTATAATTCATATTAATAAATATGATTAAATTAATAGGCTAAAGTATTAAGTTAAGTTTTGAAACATGTTAAAGGGGACCCCACAAAATAAAATACCTAGCCTAAAGTCTTAACCTAAGGTTTGTATTAATAAATATGATAAACCTTAGGGTAAGGATTTAGGCTAAGATTTATAACAAAGGGACCATGTGCTAGTTAGACTATGCACATAATAAAATATACTAGGGGATTGTGGGACATAGAGGGACCAAGAATAAGATTTTTAGACTAAGGTTTGGTCATGTTGAAAAATATGACTAAGCCTTGGCATAAAATTTGAGCTAAGTCCATGTAATATTGAAATGTTATCGCATTAAATGTTTTTTCCAAATTTTAATTCAATTAAATGGGCATGAGCTAGGGTAATTAGAGTTAGGGTTTCAAGTTGATTAGACATGAATTTAACTTGATTTAAATAGACCAAAGGCTAGTAAAATATCAAATCATTTTTAAATCATAAAACCTAGACATTGTTCATTCCAAATTTTTTTCATTAAAGTAATGAACTAAAACATAAATATCAAATGTTATCAACTTTATAATTATGAATAAATATGCCAGCTAACTTAGGTGTGGATGATCTTCAAATAAAGATATAGTGTAAAACATTCTAGTGTTACTCTAATCAGATTAATTTTTACTTTTAGGGTACAAATTTGTATTTTTTAATACAAGGGTTATCAATTTTCAAAAATGGGGGTATATTAACCTCAAAAAATGGTGAATTCTAGAGAACACATATCAATATGTTAGAATTCATAGACTCTAGTTTAGACTAGTAATTAAGCTACTTGTTCCATTTGATCAGGAACTATAATTAAGATCACTTCATGGTTAGAAAAAATCTTACAAATGTAGGATTAAGATAAAACATCAAGACATAGACATGTTATGTGTGTGTTTTGATTTCACTTACTAATTGTCATAGGATTTAGAGAACAAATTCCAGGTTCATGACTTTTATTATTAACACTAACTTTCAACATGTTTGGATATTCATTAAGAACCATGATTTAGCTTAGAAAATTCTTGGGAATCACTTCAATTCTTTCCAGACATCCATATCCCCAATAGATATTCCTTTAAATCAACTCAAGGCCTTGCTTAATTACCAACTAGGCATCTATATTCCTAGTGCAGATTGCTAGAATCACCTTTACTTAGAAAGGTCTTGAATTTTGTAATAAGGTTCTTATTTTGTATTTTTCAAGTCATTTTGACAATATAGAAAAGGTTAGGAACTAGGTTAGCCAGGTTTAATAATTTGGTCAAGTGTTTGGTCTTTAGACAATAATCCTTAGCTATAAACTTTGTCCCAAGAAATTAATGTTTTTTAAGTGAAAGCATGATTATTTCTTAATAATCTAGTCTTTTACCCTACATGAGCAATCTTTCTTAAAAATAAAATTAGATAAGAACACGTTTTATAATCTTAAGGATTAATTAACCTATTCATTATTCTTTTCTAGTTATTCTAAACTGTAACATTAAGCTCATATTTCAATAATTTATGATCAACCAATGCGAAGAGAACATACATGTATTCCTAAATTGTGAGGTTTCTTTGAGAAATAATATGAATCTTGAGATGAGAGATTATCGAAAAGGACTTATTAGGAATAAGGAACAAATAAGAGAAATAAAACACACCAAATAGAAAATAGACAAATAGAAAGTAAGGAAATAAATAAAAATATATATACAAACATATGTACAAACAAGGGACAGGAGAGAAATTCTAGAAGAAAACTAATCTAGACTACCTACACTAACTCTAACTATTATTACAATCATTCCATGAAGACTCTAGGTGGAATAGTAGAGAAGTAGTGCTTAAGGTATTACACATTGGTGGGTAGTGTGAAGTCTGCTCCCTATAAGTCTTTCAGCTTGAAGGTGTTGTCTGCAAGTATTTCAGCTATTTGGTAGGGACCTATCCACAAAGTTGTGAATTTCTCATGTTTACCTTTAGGCTCAAATTCCTTGTCCAAATAAGAACTAATTTTCCTTACCTGAACACCTTTATTTTTGAATGTTTATCAAACTACCTCTTGACTATGGTTTGGTGTCTGGTAAAATTGGTAAAATCCTCTTCTCTCATATCTTCTATCTGTATGATGTCTAAAAACCTTGAAATTACAAATTCTTGGTCCTCTATGTACTCTTTCATGAACCTATATGTTGGAAACTTGAGGGTGATGGGGAATATGGGTTCTTAACCATAAACTAGAAAGAATGGTGATTCTTTAAGAGCTTGTTTGATTCTAATTCTATCTACCCAAAGGCCATGCTTGAGCAACTTATGCCATGTTATAGGTTTATTGGTTATAAACTTATTTATATCATTCATCAAGTTATTATTTGTTGATTTAGATACTCCATTACATTGAGGATAATGGTTTGATGAGAACTTGATGATGTTGTTATTATCATATGCCCATTCTATCATCTCTATGGATATAAAACAAAATTCATTATCATAGATAAGAGATACAAGTGTCCCAAACCTAGTGCATGTGTTTTCTTCTAAAAATTTTATCACCTCTTTATTCCTTCACTTTTTAGTTTCCACTATTGTAGTCCATTTGATGCAGTAGTTGGTAGTAGTCAGAACATACTTATGACCATTAGAGGAATTAAGGTTAATGGCCCTCAAAAATTTTAATCCCCATTAGGCAAAGAGTTTATTAATCATTATTGGTCTTAGTGGCATGGCTACCTTAGGCTCTTTGATTTTGAAGACTTGACATGAGTGGCACTCTCTCACATGTTTGTGAGCATCCTTAAATATTACAGACTAGTAGTAACTAGCCCTTAATATTTTATGTGCCATAGTCCTTCTAAATGGATGTCCACTTCCCAATTTTTCAAGGAAGGTGCTCATGATCTTAGTTAATTCACTCTTGGAGACAATCTCAAGTAAATGCCTTCAAATTTATTCTTGTGAATCACTCCATATTTGATCATAAAGTGAGTTTCCTTGAGCCCTAGATCTCTCCTTTGTTCTTTATTTAACCCTACAAGACAATAATCATTGATTAGTAAGTGGATAATGGGATCATACCAATCATTAGGTCTAAAATTATGTTGTTCTAATTTCATAACACTTAGCTTGGGGTTAGTATTGGTAATCAATTGAATTAAACCCTAGCACCTTACCAATTTGGTAGTCTTCATCTCAATGTCATATTATTGGCATATAGACATCCACTTACCTCTCCTTTCTCCTATTTCATTTTGACTTAACATGAGATTGGCGGTAGAGTCTAGTAGAATGTCATGTACATTATTCCTAAGGATATAATGCCTGAATGTTTTTATTGCCTTGACCAAATCACATGCTTGTCTATCAATCAAAGAGTAGTTTAAGTCAAAAATTTAATTTTAGTGCTCATAAAATCCATTAGGTGGTCACATCTATCCATATTCTGAGTTAGAACTTTAGTTGTTGTATGATTTGAAGCAAAGGAATAAAGATAAAAATCTTTGGTAAAGTCTAGACTTATCAGTATATGGGCTTGTCTAATGGCCTCTTTGATGTATTTAAAAGAATTATTTGTCTCTTCATTCCTTATCTTATCCTCTTTATTCAACATGTCATTCAAAGGTTTCACTATTTCTATAAAACTAGAAATAAACTTTCTTACAAAATTTATTTTACCAAAGAATGACTTCAATTCCTTCCTACTATTAGGGGGTTCTATATTAGATATCACATTTACTCTACTAAGTTCTATAGATATTCTCTCCTTAGTGATAACATGTCCTAATAGTTTTCCCTTAGTAACATATAAAATAATTCTCATTGGATTGAGACAAATCCCATACCTTATGCATCTTTCGAATACCTTTTGTAGGTGCATAATATGATCCTCCCTATTCTTAGAAAAGATAGTCAAATCATCAATGTATATAATAATTCACTTACCTACAAGACCTTGGAAATCCTGATCTATAGCCCTTTGAAAAGTGGCTCCTATATTTTTAAGTCCAAAAGGCATTCTCTTGTAGGCAAATGTGCCCCACTTGGTAGTAAAAGTAGTCTTCATCCTATCCTCTTGGTTCACTAGCACCTAGTTATACCCTAAAAAACCATCAAGAAAGGACATCATGGTAGAACCAAAAACATTCTGTATTACTTGGTCAAGAGAAGGTAGGGGGTAATTACCTTTCTCAAATTCTCTATTTAAATTTTTAAAATCAATGCAGAGTCTGATTTCACCATTATTATTCTTAACTAGGACTAAATTAGCAACCTAAGTGGAATGCCTAATGGGAAACATAATCTTGGATTCTAAGAGATTATTAACCTCTCTATTTATCATGTTTCTAAGACCAGGTTGACATGCCTCTAATTTTGTTTAAAAGGTTTATAGTTTTGTTTTAAAGGTATGGTATGTGTTATGACCTTTAGATCAAATATCTTTATGTCATGATAGGACCATGCTATTATATCTTTATATTTGGTCAACATTTCTTTAGATCTTTTGGACTCAATGATTGTACAAGCTATACCAATATTAACCAACTGGGGTTGATCTTGAAATCCAAGATTAATTGCATTAGAATCCTTCCCACTTACTTTGGGAATTTTGGTAGGCTCAACTAGTCTATCAAAATCAAAGAGTCTCTCTAAGGCTATCATGCCTTTGGGGATCTTATTATCATTTAATTGAATGACCTTGTCATCAAGTTTACTTTTAATGTTCTCACCATCAAGGAGGCTAGATTCATCAATAATTTGACCCTCAAACACTCCTAAACTAGTCATGAAGTCTATGATTTGTTGATCATCATTAAACACCTATAAGTGGTTGATGTTATCTAGCATTGAGGGATATGGGATTAATTCAATTGTAAGGTTTTGTAACTTGGAACTTTGATTGGGCATAATGTTGGCCATAGCTAAATCAAGTTCATCAATAACCTTATTTTCTTCCCTAGAGATTGACACAATGTTTAAAGCATCAAAACATTTAATCAAGTCCCACACTCAAAATTTATACTTCTTGAGATAAGACAAATTACATTGATATTTACTCTTAACCTGATTGACCACTAGTTTAGAATCACCAAAAACTAATAGTTCCTTGGCCTCATGATTGATTTCAAATTTTAATCCAATAATAAGTTATTCATACTTAGCTAAATTATTGGTGCATGAGAGCTAAAGTTTTTAAGAGGCATTGTATTCTTTCCCAATGTGATTGATCAATACCACACCTACTCTAGAACTTGATTTACATCTAACACAATCAAAATAGAGTTTCCATAATCCAAGCAGAGCATGAGAAGTTTTAGAGTTACATACCTTTATGGTGTTAATAGTTTAAACACTAATATCTAAGTTAACTATGTTGACCCTCTCATTGATTTCATTGTACTCTATGATTAGATGATTCATTTTAGGCTCCTTTTTTATCTTGATTTGGCTAGGGATTTCCTTCTAATTCAACTATATATGTAAACAATCCATTGACATATAACCATTCAATCTCCTAGTTTAGTTTCTTCTCAATAACATCCCATAATCATCAGGGATGTCCATGACTTGGATATTAATTAATTATAAGATCCTTGGCTCTAAGGCAATCTACATGTGAACATTCAATAATTAACTAATCACTTTGACTCTTGATTTATCTAATTGAGTTACAACTCTATCAAATTTAATGGGAGTCAAACCTAATTATTCACAAATACCCTTAGATAGAATATTTGTTGATACACTAGAATCTAACAAACAATTACAGATATTCATACCAAATATCTTAATTATAATTAATAAAGGAGGTACATCTGCCTTACTTTTGTGTATTGCAACATTAGCATGTGTAGACTTTTGAGACTTACCATGTTTTTTAAAAAAAGATTATAGCAATAGATCCCTCTATTTAGTAATCTATGTCAAATAATTCAAGGTAATGTTATCTTTGATCCTTTTCATTTCATCTACTATGTTATACCTAGTCATATTGGAAGAATTAGATGTATAAACATTGGGATTAGAAATTCTTCCCTTAAGAGGCTCTAGATTGTTGTTTGAGGTAGTGTAAGGAGGAGTCTCAAATTTATTTGAAGGATTTGAAGTGGTAAATGGTTGATTTTATTCCCTATTTATCATAGGATAAGTCTTGTTCAATTTTATTTGAAAATCATGAATATCTTTAGGAACATCCTCAGGCTCATTGCCTTCTTAGAAAGGGAACTCAAATGTCTCCACCATGAGAGTTAAATCAATAAATCTAGATGACCATAAGAAACTAGATGTACCTAAATCATAATAATTATTAGGGACAAATTAAAAATTATATAATTCTTCTTAGAATGCTTCAAAATCATAAATTTAACATAGTCTATTTCCCCATGCTTATAAGTGCAATGAACTCTACAATAGTCAGGCAAAACAACATTAATAGGATTTAATTTCAGGCATATTCTTCCTATCATATGGCTCATTTTTATTATTATTGTTATAACTATCATTCTAAAATCTATTGGTGGGCCTATTAAACCTTTCAATAGATAAATTCTTGTTAGATCTCTCTCTAGTATTACTCACTTTATTTTGTAACTAAAGGAAGTTAGTGCTAAGATTTTGAACCATCTTAAGGATAGAATCATTCTCATTATTTGGGGCCTCAAAATTATTAACTTGATATTTAGCATTAGTTATAGGCATTAGATCTTTCTGATACTATAGATAATATCCATAGGTAGCATGTTTTAGGAATCCCAAGCTTTGAGTAAGATGAGCATGTCTCAAAGGTAGTTGGTTCAAGACTAGAATTTGGTTTAGGGTAGACACATTTTGGTTGTCATTGGGAATAACATTTATAATGGGTAAATATGGATTGGCATTAGGAATAGAGTAGGCCAATTGTCTTTAGGGTTTCATCTAGTCATTAATGATCACAACCTCAGCATAAGCTAAAGCTAATGTGTTCATGGGACCAATAGCTCTCTTTATAAACATAGAAGTCATGGGATCCAAGGCCTCCTTATATATTTCCAATGTTAAAGCCTCATTAGGTCTATAAGGAGATATGGTTCTACTAAACATTTTCTAGAACCTAGCATTGAAGGCTCTTATGGGTTCATTTACATCCTTTTTCACTATGGTGAATTGTTGTTATAGGACATAAGGATTAATGATTTTACCAAAATGGTCAATGAAAACATTGTTAAAATCAACCCAAAGAGTAATGTAACTCTCAAGGAGGTTTATAAACCATTCATATGTAGCATCTTTAAAATTAAAAGAGAATATTCTACATGCTACATCTTCATGAGTCACATTTATAAATCTTAATGCAACTTTGAAACTCTTAATGTGTTCTTCTTATATTTATAATGACACTAGGACTAAATGTTAGAAAATAATTTTCAAGATTACAAGGAAGTTCATGTACCACATCTAGCATATTTATTAAATAACCACCTATCCAAGACATACCTCGATAGGGATAAAACACAAGAGTACTCTAAATTGATGAAGTTGGCAAATACTTTGAAAGTTTATGCTTAACTTTGTCCTACCTAGTTCTCCTATAAACTTATAGTGAAAGAGGAGGTCATCTAGTCTCTAAACATGACCTTGTCCTGATTCTTGGTAATTCTAGCTTGTGGGCTTTGTATCCTATTTGAAATATGATGTGTTAGTCATATCTTTTAAGGGAACTATGATTAGACTTGTACAATAAAAAAAATCAAATATTTATATAAAGGATGATAAAGGACAATAATCTTTAACTAATTTATCTCAAATATGGATCCAAATACATAAGTATGATTGATATTTACACATTTAAGTTCAAATAAACTCATATTACCAAAGGATATATCAATATTTAATCAAAAAAACTATTACTAACCTCAAACTTGTTGAATTGACAAAGTTTAATATATATATATACCATAATTGGGCATATACCTTAAGAAAAATGATCTTTATCTAAAGTAAGCACAAACATGGGTCAAAGATTATAAAGATCAGTGATCTTTACACAATTGAGAAAATAATGACACAATTGTGCAAAGGTTACACCAATCTTTCAACACAATTCACAAAAATTAGAAAAGAGACTTTAAATCTATAAAGATCTAATGAGGCCCTCCTTCTAGCACCATTGAAGCTCCTCTTATTGATTAATGAATATGTATCAAAAGTGTCCAAATTGTTTAATAACACTTCTCATTTTAGAATTATAAGAATTTAGAGCATGATTTTTAGGTTGTGATAATCATGTTATCTATCAATGAAATAAAGGCAAAACAAGTGTAATGTTTCATAATATTTATAATGTTTGGTGGTTGGGAGCCCTTATGGCCAAATGTTAGTCTATGCAAAATATGAAGTATGTTATGCTATGAATGATGAATTGTGATCAAGAACTAATCTAAAGACTAATATAAGATGGGTATTTATAATGTAAATTAAGATAGAGTGATCTAGTTAAAAAAGTAGAAAAAGAAAAGGTAATGTAGAGAAGAGATGTTGATCTTCATTCCAATTATCATGACAAAGTTTAGATATCATCTAGGCATGCACTTAACCAATGTATGACATTAAATAACATGAGCTCATATACTATCAATAATGAGGCAAAAATCTAAGGATGGTGTGAAATAATGTAAATAAGGATCAAGTTAACTTTAAAGATTCTACCCTATAAGCAAACATCATTAGCCCAAATGCAAGAAGAGTAAGAAAATGAAATGAACCTAAAACTTTCAATTAACCTAGCATTGGCACAAGTTAACAATTATGCATTCAAATTTACATACCATAAATTTATAAAAATAATTCAAATCTAGAAATGAGAACAAACAAGTGAGAGAGAAACTAGGATAACAAAAGACATAAGAAAATTTGGACAAAATTTGTAGAATTCTTTGCTTATATTAATTTATAAAAATTTACAATTAACTCTTGGCACTAAACCCACGCCCCCATTTTTAAAATTTTCAATGCTCCTTTTATAGGATGTAAGGAAGCATGTCAATTATTTATAGCCAATTATAAAAGTACAAGTGTTAGTACAACTATCCTTTTCACAATGTTCTAGAACATACTAAACTTTCCCCAATAGACTAACCTATAGGCAATGTGATTTACAAGTTGCACATGCCTTTACAAAAAAATATTCCTTTTTAAAAAATATACAAGCTTAATTACAAAATAATATTCATATCTTAACTAACTTGGATTACTTTGTGCTATTGCAGTCTTTTGCTTCCCCTACATGATCTTCATTATATAATGGTATTCACTTATGATATGGAGATTAATGATAGGTCTCATGAACAACTCTTTTTCTTGATATTATAGGCCCTTGAAATCCTTTTCAAACCTTTCTAAATCTTGCTTGATGGCCCTAAAATTTCCTATCTTATCCTTTGATGATAAGAGCAGGCCCATGACCTTCTTATTATCAACCCCTATTTTCCCATGTCCTTAGTTGTATACTTATTGGATGAATTAAGTAGTTTTGTGCTCTAACTCCTCATCAATTATTAGACCCAAGGGACTAACTGTGGTTTGCTCCTTGATCAAGCTATCCAAAATGTGCAACATTTTATCTTCTCATTTCTTGAGGTCCTTAGAGATGTCCTCCATCTACTTGGGCCATCTTCTCAAGGCCTTAATATTATCAATTAATAAATCCATATCCATATTAAGGTGGGTTAGGCTAACTATCCTAAATTATTGGATTTGATCTTTAGTCAAGACCTTGATCAAATCTTTTACTTAGTATCTCAAAGCCTACCATTGGCAAACTTGGCCTATAGCCTTAGTACTTTGTTTGATTATTGCATCTTGCTTAGTTATGACTAACTGTAAACAATTGAATAAATCAATTTTGGTGTCTTCAAATTACTTGAACTTATCTTCTTATATTGAAAAGATGATTTTTTCTTTTAGGTTCTTGTTTAGTTAAAAGATGCCTTTGATAATTAATTGTAATTGATCTATTTGAACATGAGCCACTTCAAGGACATTTGCTTCAAATATTGGATCTTTGCCAGGCTTTTATCCTCCAACTGGGGTCAATCTAACAAAAGGTTCCACTTTTAGGAAAGAGAATTCTTGTCCACCAATCATGGATTTATTCTTAGTTATCCTCTATGAACTGGTAGTGGTTAGTTCAAAATTGACACCAACTAAATATTTTTTCACTTTGGGATCTGGGGTTACCACTTGTGTTCCACTTGATTTTATTAGGGTTTTTATTCTTTTTTATTCCTCTTTCAATACAAAAATCCATGATTTGGCTTCCTCATTCACTAAAATATTGGTTTCTTGTACCAATGCCCAAGGATGGTGCATGATATGTACCTTTTATAGTTTTCCATAGATGAACCATTTAGGAATGGTTGGACCTTGAATCAGGTTTTCCTCACTGAAGAGATTAACCTCACTCAAAGGATGATTTAAGGTCACCTTGGGTTTCTTATCCTTCACTGGGATAATAGCTAATTCATTTTTTCTTTTGGGGGTTGTATAGGAACTAGGTCAAACACTTATTTCCCACTTTTTTTTGGGTACCTCCAATTCTTCATCCTTACACTCATAGGCTAATGATAGAAATTTTAGAGCATCTTCAATTGTTTCACCAGGATCTAGTACTACCATATGGATTTCCTCTATTGGTGATACCTACTCTTCTACTTGAGTTGAGGAAGATGAAATTTCATTAGGCATTTTCTCCTTTATCCTTTGCTCAAGTTGTGCTTCAGGTCTATATTTTGTTTATAATTAGGTTGGTGGAGGTCTATAACATAAACCACTCAATAAATGGTTCTGTCTTGGCTCTAATTACCATTTGTCATCATCACCTTTTTTTTCTCTCTCTACATTATGAACTCTAGTTTGGTGTTTTGATTTTTAGTCTAAAGGTGACATTAGAGAATGAAGAGGCCTTTGTATATATGGGGTCAAAAGAACTAGGTTGATGATCATAGGGTATGTTGATTACCTTAGCTTTTAATTGTTCTTTGACCTTTCCCTATGGATCCCACTATCTTATATCATCCACTTGGAGATTAAAGGAGGTAATGTGTTTAGAAGTAGCCTCAATGTTATCCCATCATGAAAAAATAGTCCTTCCAATGGTTAAGTGGAAGCTGTGTAGCAATACTATCATCTTGGTTTTGTACAAACCATATATTCTATTACATAATTGGTAAGCCACCTCTTATTTAGCTAACTTGTTTGGCATGTGGATTGGTAATCTGAGAGTGTCAAATTATGTTCCTTCAAACCTAATAATTTTGTAATTTGGATACAACTAGATATCTCCCATGGCCTCAATGGAATTTTTGGTCAAGGGGCTAACTCTTGGCATTAGATTCCTAGTTATGGCCTTGGTTAGGGTTAGATAAACATAGCCACATATGAATTGGATGTGGTCCCTATATTTGAATATGTGTAATTTTTAATAGTATTGGGAGATTATCTGTGTCCCATCAAATGATCATTCTCTTAGCTTAGGGATATTTGTGGTAGTAAGCAAGGAATATAGGAAGTATGAAATCATGTATAATTGGTTCCTAGTTTTCTTCTTGATTGTAAAGATCTGCCTACTCAAACAAGTGCTAACTACTTTACCAAGGGGAGGGGTGAGTTGATTCTCAACCAAAAAATAGACTAAGGACACTTAAATCTTGTCCACATATGTGGTGGTTGGATTTTAACATATCCTATTCATTAAATGCATGATCATTCTTATCCTAGGTCTAAATTGACCAATGGTAATGTTGCCACTAAAATATGAAAACACTTGATTTATATAATATAACCACAGGGAAAGGATTATTTTCAAATAATTTTCCTTAGCCTAATTATTGATTATGGTTTGGTCTATTTAGGGTTTAGGTAGCTTGTAATAGTTTTCAAATGCTATGGTAAAGATATAAGCTATATTGTTATGGGTATGTTCATTGATTAACATTCCCTTATCAATTTTACCATCCTTAAAAATAGGATAGGGAATGTCTATATAATTTAGTACCTTGAGTTTTGCTATAGTGTAATAGAGACCTATTATTTGAATGGCCACTATTTCATAGTAGAGCCTCTTTATTGACATGTTCTCCTCTTCTTTCATGATGGGTTGTTGGTTCTCAATGGTCCAGAACAAGCTTGACTAGTTTTTATCCTTAGTATTTAAATATGTAACATCAAATTTCATGTCCTTGAAAACTCTCCCTTCTACATTTGAGGTCAAATATAATTCTACATCTTCTCTATAGACACTTTTTTGGGCTATCATGGCTATAATTCTCTCTAAATTTCTTATTATTGGTCTGTAGTTTAATTCTAGATCAAATTATATTTGTTCAAATGATAATCCAATCTTCTTGGCTTGATTATGATGATCATAGGGTCAAACTAGGGATTACAAAAGTGTTAGGTTTTTTTTAAGGTTCTTTATAGTGATTTAATGGTGGCAACTATTTGAACTTATGTGAGCTTCATGACTTAGATTGTGTTTGGATATTTGCATTTATACCTTTACATTTTTTAGGTACCCAAAATTTATTGAACTGATTGGTCTAGATTGTGTGGCTTTATTATGGCATCTTATTGTATTTTCATATCACTTTTCTCATTAATATTTAAAAATGACCATTATCTTTTGAAAATTCCACTTTGATGTTGCACCATTGGATTTGTTTAAATGGATCAATGTGGATTGTTGTTCTTGATCTTCAAGATCAGATGTTATTGGTCCTGAGCTTTGTTTAAGCATCTATGTTGATCTCACATAGTTGATCATCCTCATGTGGTCAAATGTAGATTATTGGATCTTGTTCTTCTTGATTATGTATCTTTATTTATAGATCATAGATAAAGATTTGTACATGTGAATGCATACCATCAATCTTCATAAGAAGCTCAAGTTATGATTTGGTGGCCCACAAGTATGCCACATGTCACCTTCATGTTTGTCTTTGACTTTTCAATAATTTATATACACCATTTGATCATCTTCATATGATCAAATGTGAACCATTAGATCTTGATCTGAAAGGTTAAACACCCTTTGGTTGCTCAATTTTCTTAGCTATGAGTGTGACACTTGTCACCCTCTTACTTGTCATGGGGATCTATTGAATTCTTGAAGCAATACACATTTTTAGATCAATCCTACCTAATCAAATGTGTGTCATTGATCCTTGAAAGATACTAAAGCTTTTACTTAAGGTTAGGGTCTCTAACTTTGAGCTTGTACCATTGGATCTTGATCATCTGAGTAAACACGGATCATTTATCCTATAAATAAAAATAATGTTTAAATCAGTGCTTGAGGAACATAAAATTTATTCTAAATTCTTGGATTAATGTTTCAATTCTTATTAATAAATATGATTAAATCTATATGATAAAGTCTTAATCTAAGTTTTGAAACATGTTAAAGGGGACCCCATAAAATAAAAGACCTAGCCTAAAGTCTTATCCTAAGGTTTGTATTAATAAATATAATAAACCTTAGGGTAAGGCTTTAGGCTAAGATTTATAAAAAAGGGACCTTGTGCTAGTTAGACCATGACAAGAATAAAATATACTAGGGGGTTGTGAGACATAGATGGACCAAGCATAATATTTTTAGCCTAAGGTTGGGTCCTGTTGAAAAATATGACTAAGCCTTGGGATAAAAATTGAACTAAGTCCATGCCATAATTGAAATGTTCCCATGTAAAATGTACCCACCAAAAATGAATTAAATTCAAAGGGCGTAAACTAGGGTAATTAGAGTTAAGGTTTTAAGCTAATTAGACATGAATTTAACTTTATTTCAATAAACTAATAGCTAGTAAAAGATCTGATTTAACAGTTTTGGGAATGTTGGTGTATTATTCCTAATTTAGTTAAAGGTCAAGAATAGTAAATAAAAAAATAAATATGCCATAATTTATCTACTAATTTGAATAATTTTATTGTAATTTTAATCTTTTAAAAAATATTAATAAGGGAGAGAAAATAAGACTTAGATGGAAATTAACTGAGATGGTTGAGATAGAGTCTAAAATTCATTATGTAGGACTAGGACACTATCAAAAATTAGGTTATGGCCTTAATTTTATGATTATATAGGAGTATAAGAATATGAAACATTAGGGTTTGGTTCTATATTATTATTCTACTACTATTGTCTAGGTTACCTAAGATTTTTGGGTTTTGGTCATTGTGTTGGTGTGAGCCTGCCTATGAAATTTTGACTATTGGATGTCGGAAAAACTCCTTGTAGAGATGATTTTATCTTCAAACCCTAGACTCTATTATGATTTTAAAAAAATTGAGTAAGATATCGAGTTCATTTGTGTGATATTCACTGAATGTGTATCCATACCCCTTATGTGGGAATGTTGCCTACATACCAATAATTTGAAGAGGGATCAAGCCATGTGTAGTTTTACCACTTGATGTGATTTGTTAAATAGTGTGTATTAAGATGAAAATGCTAAATTGGATGTTTTTAAGGTGTTTAGGGACTAGTGTAAGGATTTGAATAATCTTGTAGTAATATTGGCTGGTTGTATGCAGATAATAGGGAAAATTGCCTTAGTAGTCTTGCTTATATTCTTGCTTGTTTTGTGATATTTTCCAACCCCTTCTAAATGAAATTTGAATGGGATTTTATAGGGATATATTGGTCATGGATAAAATTTATTCACATTAGGCTAACAAGGAGGATAATAATCATAATAAAATGACCATTGATGGTAAAAATTCACTTGGATAGGAGCACCAAAAATGGACACCCTAGGGTCTAGTGCTATAGTCCAAGTTGGGTGCTATAGTTTTGAAGGAAAAAGACCTAAGGGGATGTAATCATCACTAGAAATTTTTCATGGAGGAGGTGGAATAACTATTTGGAAGGCTATGAATGACTAGGAATTAGTGAAAAGATGTCTATGAGGGTCATGAGAGCAAGCAAGAGGGACCTATGGGTTAGCTGTCACAAGCCACACTCAAGTTACCAATTTTCACATTTTATATGACTACATCCCCCCCCCGACTGCCTTTATTCTAGTGATGCATCAAAGTGAAATAATAGGATAAAGGAAAAATAGAAAGTGTACCTGAACTTACTTATAAGGTTGAATCTCATGAAGTTGTGTGATGTTAGGTGTGTGTAGAGAGAGCATGTTATGAAGTGTAAATATACAAGAGAAATAAAGAGTAGATTAGTTCTTACTAGATATGTTATATCTAAAATAAGAATGTAAAATCTAGGTAGGAGAGAGAGAGAGTGAATAAAAAGTATAAAATACACCTCCCCAAATACATGGACCAATATAAAACCTATTGTGATACTGAGTGATGTTGAGTAATGTTGGGTATGTGTTGTACCAAAAGTAATATCAAGAATGGAGTTAAGTGATCAATTCCCTATAAGTCGCTCAAGAATGCAAAAGATGACCCTTTGGATCCATCATCACCCACTAAGTGAAGCTAGATTATCATGAGTGTGTTAATCAATGTTTAAACTATGTGTCCAATATCTCTGAGTAGGTGGCTCAAGAATACAAAGGATAGTTGGTCCTTTGGCTCCATCATTTCCCTCTAAATGAAATTTTAACTGATAATGATATTAAATGTGTGTCATATAATATGGCTCTTAAATCCCATGAATCCTCTATAATCTGACAATGTGGCATGGATAGACGAATGTATGTTAGAAACTAGGTCAGTCTTGACAAGTCTGAAATGTAGAGATTAGGCTTGTATGAAATCCACTCTAAAACTAGGCAATAGGCTTATATGAAATCCATTTTAAAATGTAGAGGTTATGCTTGTATGAAATCCACTCTAAAATGATGTCAACTACCTATAGATGGATAAGGCATGCAACTACTAGGAATACATAGGTAATGTACTAAACTCAAAAAGAAAAGAGGATAATGTCCCATGCACATTGACCCGAATCATTGGTGTCTGAAAAATGGATTATGATCTAGAAGTTATACCAAATAGCTTATCTAAAACTAGAAATGAGATCCATCATACCATACATGATGCCCCCTATATCTAGATTCTCTAATAAAAAATATACTCAAACTATTAGATCTAAACTAGTCTAAATGTGCAAAACTATATCTTAACCTACTTTTTTTCCTATGTTTACAAATTTTTTTTTGTTGTTTAGATAAGAGCACTATAAATAGACACCCTGCTATCTAAAACTATAGTCCAATCTTGGCACTATTATCCTGGGGTAATTTTGATGACTATTTTGTAATTCTCAATGTCTATCTGGTCTATTCTACCTAGTTTGAAGTCTAGTTGCTATTATGGATGTTCTAAAAACTAAATTTTCAATTGTTAGGATCTATGATATCTATAAAATAAACCCCTATTTTTCCCCCTCTTTTGAGAGTAGGAATGAAGACCCTGAAATGACTATGCTCAAAAGAAAGAGCCCTACAATTGTGTTATGCTACAAAGATAGATGATATAGAAATGATAATCAATAAGATCTATCAAGATATATCATGGTTTGTAATGAGATATTGTTAGATCAATAGGGGTATGCCTAGATAGATATAATAATGTAATAACATATGTAATGTATTGAATTGAAATTATAAGCCTAATTAATTATTAGTTTTTAGTTGTCAAGAAGGTATGGAGCATGATGTTCATCATGGTATCCAATAAAGCAAGATAATGTATGATGTGGATCATGGCATTTTAAATAATCAAAAAATAATCATGAAACAATCATACAAGGCAAGAAACAAAAAGCATACAAGAGTGGCCAAGGGGCTGAGAAAATAAGGGACATGGGCACATGTCATTCAAACTAGAAAGTAAGAATACAAGACATGTTCAAATACCATATACACATACACATATAATTGAAACCAACAAGGTTGGAATGAAATCCATAATCACATAGAAGAGTATAGGTAAATGACATTGGAAAATGTCCTAAGGCACACACAAGAATAGAAGCAAAGGACATTGGAAAATTTCCCAAGGCACATATAGGAGACAAATAAGAATTGATAAATCCAATCATGTATATCTATTCAAAGCAATAAATAAAGGCATGTAAATCCTATATATACAATCACACAACTAATTAGAGAAAGAAGTGAAACTATGCAAGACATGGAGTACAAGACTATGTAGATACTAAGAAATACATAAGTGATATGTACTAATGAGTGTTGATAGAGTAATATATGTAATCTATTAAATAATGTGCATCATCATGATAACTAGAGTGTGTGGTGTAGGAATGGCATAACCTAGATGGTGTAGTCATGTAGAAGATACCCCCTGTGGGTAGATATATCAATGTATGTATTGAATGTAGAAGTAGGATGCCCCCTCAATGGGTAGAGTGAAGCAATAAAAGGTCTAGAAGTCATGATTAGTCTCATGAAAGACTCCCTAACATGGTGTCTTGTATCAATGAGAGGAATCGTGCATGATCATGAAACATAATAGAAGGGATGAGACTATGGCTTTGAAATCTATATATGTTGTGAATGCTTTGAAATCTCTAGAGTAGAAACTAATTATGGGGTCCCGCTATAAGTTTTAGAAGTCGATACAACTATAGGGATCTTAGGGACCCATCTAGTAGGAGGATAGGCTATTTGAACATGTGCTTAGTGTGTAGAGTTGTGGGACCTCAATGATACTACCCTAGGTGTGAACATTATAACTATAAGCTGTCTAGAATCTTAAAACTATAGTTACTCTAAAAGAGACCTTTGTAGAAGTGTATAAACTCTTTATGCTAGTGATGGAGGATTTAATTGTGTTTGAATCTAAATTGAAGGAAGAAATAAAACTAGTGATTGTTGAATTAAAACTGGTTACTACATTGTAGATGGCTCTAAAGTGGGGAGTGGTAACTCATATGGAAATCCACCAACTATAACAACTTGATTAGCATGAATGAATTTCATGCATATATAAATTATATAAGGTACTACTCAAAGTTTTTGAATCCATGGTCGACCAAGTAACATATCAAAAACTTCTACATTGGGAACTATAGTAAATAGTGTAGCTACATGTGCTAGACCAGCCCATAGAGGAAATATAATCTCTCCTAATGAATTATATGCATGCCCACTAAATCAAATAATAACTATGTTTATCAAGGTAATATCCTACTTTGAATATCCAAAATGTTGTAGTAATGTCATGATGCACATGTTCACACTAGATCTATTATCTATGAGAACACTATGAATATGTTGATTATGAATGTAAGCTTTGGTAAAGAGTACATGATAATCCAAATTATCCTCAACTATCTCTTGCTTTGAGAAGGAGATGGAAGGTCTAGATAGAACTCTATAATTGTATACACCAATCATATTTTTCAAAGGATGTAACTCAACTGAAGGTGCCCTATATGATCTAATGGTGGATGTGTATGATATGCATGGTGAACACCTGATGTATCCCCTATCTTTTGTTTATAATGCTATATAAAAGGATTTGAGAATATTTTCAAAGCTTTATCCTATGTTTGTTTTGCCTAAGAAGGCATAACTGAAGTGCCAAGATCAATAACATTACCATCTATCAAGTCCTATATCTTGTGTCTCAAAGTAATGAATCTATTTATTGTATGTTCTAGAAGCCTATGAAATTCACAAAATGTATGTTGCTCATATCCTTGTGAAATAGGTTTTATTGGATCAAATTCCCAAATAGGATGGAGAGATATGATATTACATTCCAAAAGCTATTTTAAAATTATGGCTGGATCAGCTAGTAGAATGGTAAAGGTTCATTGAGGAGGTGATAATAAAACCACTCACTGAGGAGGCTCTAAAGTTGTGTTGATTGTTGGTTGATTTTGACTCTTTCTATCATTAACCTTTATTTTTTATGGGACTTTTCTATTACTCTTGTTTTTTATTTTTGATATGATTGTGTACTTTAGTTTTCTCATTTAAATTAATTTGACTTCCCTTTACTTTAGTGTATGACATAATTCATTGAAGGAAGAGAACCTTTGGAACATTATTGATTCATGCAAAGTTGGTAAAATAATTTGTTTGAATAGATCTTGTAACTCTTGATCAACCATGGAACTAGTCATCTTAGCCAAAATAGTCTTATATCAAAGAACATAATCTATGAGATGCTTATTTGATCTTTGTTTGTATTGTGTAACTTGGGCATAAGAAACCTTATCACTAATATTAATGTTGAAATGAGCTAGGAACATGTCATCTAAAGGATTAAATGTGTTGACGGACTGATTTGGTAGAATATAGAACCATTGTAAAGCATAATAATTTAGACTTCATGGAAATAACTTGGTATGTAGCCAGTCATTTGGACATAGTCTAAGCATGCTACATGAAAATATCTCAAATGTGTCTCTGGATCACCCTTGAAATCATATAGAGTAAGCTTGGGTTGAACAAAACATTATGGCAAGGGTGTATAAGCAATATGACATGCCAATGGTGTATGCAATAGAATAAAATAATCCAAATCTTGTATAGGTCTAAAGGAACCTTGCTCAAGATGTAGCACCTTGGATTGAAGATATCTTATCTCTTTCACAAGGGCTATCACGTAGGAGACAAATATGTACTAGTTGTAGCTAGTGGTGATATAGAGGTAGGTTGGGTTACTATAGGGGGTTATTGAGACATAGATACCCTTATAGTGTCATGTGCAACTAGTTGCTCTAAATGAATGGAAGACTCAACTTGTTTTTCCTTTTTTATTTCCATGATAGATTTTAAAATAAGAGTATGATCTTGGGGCTATTCCCTGAGTTTTTCTCAAAAAATTTGTAGGATCAAATATTTATTGAGAAAAACTTAATTATCAATAATTGGTGGAAATTGATCAAGAGTTTTATGTGGTGGATCATGAACATTAGTGTTTCTATCATCATTTTTATTCTCATATTTATCATCATCAAAATTATCCTCATGGAAATTGGTGTAATCTAGATGTGTAGGATTTATAGCAAGAACTTGAGTTGGTTAAAGGAATCAAAGTGAATTCAGGAGTGTTGCCACTAAGTCTTTCACTTCATATTGAAGGAAGAGATATAAGGAGCTTAGGTGATATAAGGAAAACAACTTGAATAATGGAAGAAAAAATTAAACAAATATAATCTAAACAAGGAACTTGATTATGCATAAAAAGGATATGAAGCTCCCAAATGTGTAAGGTGATACCTAAAGAAGCAAATAGGAGCTAGTACATACAAATAGGGTTTTGAAAATTGATATTTAAAATTACTATGAAATTTTAAAATTTAAAGTGAATTTTTGATTTAAATATGCAAGTAAAAAATAAAAGAAAAATTGGAAAATTCTTTATTAAAAGGGACCTATTGTATGAAACTAGGGTTTTATAAAAAAATATGATTTTTAAAAATACAATGGAATTTTAAAATTTAAAGTGAATTTTTTATTTAAATATACAAGTAAAAAATTATAAAAATATATGAAAAGTACTAGGAAAATAGCGAGACCTAGTATGGGCAACTAGGGTTTGAAAGCAAATTATTTTAAAATTAATATGAAATTTTAAAATTTAATACTAATTTTTTATTTTATTATTCAAGTAAAAATATTAAAAAAATAGGAAAAATTAGTAGGAAATTTACCCTAGGGTTTCTAGGGTTTTATACACAAATGAAGTAAGTTAGGTTCACCAAATGATTTAACAGTTTTGAGAATATTGGTGTATTATTCCTAATTTAGTTAAAGGTTTGCAATAGGAAATTAGTAAATATATATGAAATAATTAAGCTACTAATTTGTATAATTTTATTTTAATTCAAATATTTCTAAAAATAGTAATAAGGGAGATAAAATAAGACTTAGCTGAAAACTAATTGAGATGGTTGAGACAGAGTCTAGAATTCACTATGTAAGACTAGGACACTATCACAAATCATGTTTTGGACATTTTTTTATGATTGGATAGGTGTGAAAAAATAGGAAACCCTAGGTTATAGTTCTATATTACTCTTATACCATTGTTTTCTAGGAGACCTAAGCTTTCTAGGTTTTGTTTGATGTGTTTATGTGAGCCTATTTATGAAATTTTGACTATTAGATGTCCATAGAACTCCCTATAAAGCTTTTTTTGTCTTAAAACCCTATACTCCATTATTATTTGACAAAATTTTAGGAAGATGATGGATTAGTGTGTGTGATATGCACTAAACATGTATCCACACCTCTTATGTGGGCATACTACTTACATACCAATACTCTAAAAAGGAATCAAGCCATATGTAGTTCTCCCACTTGATGTGGTTTATTCAATAATGTGTATGAAGATGCAAAATTCTAAACTAGATGTGCTTGAGGTGGATAGGGATTTGTGTAAGTATTTGAATAAGCTTGTAGTAATATTGGTTGGCTATATGCAGAGAATAGGGAAGATTGTCTTAGTAGTCTTGCTTGTATTCTTGATTGCTTTGTGATAATTTCCAACCCATTCTAAATGAACTTTGAATGAGATATTATAGGGATCTATTTCTCATGGGTCAAATGTATTTGTGTTAGGCTAAAAAGAAGGAGGATACGAAACAAAAGGAAATGACCATTGGTGGTAAAAATGCACTTGGATAGGAGCACTAGAAATGGACACCCTAAGGTCTAGAACTATAGTCCAAGTTGGGTGATATATTCATAAAGGAATGGGACCTGTGGGGATGGAATCATCACTATAAATGCTACCTAAAGGAGGTGGAATCACTATTTGGAAGGCTATGGATGATTAGGAATTAGTGAAAAGATGCCTATGAGGGTCATGAGAGTAAGAAAGATGGACCTATGGGTTGGGTGTCACAATCCACACTCAAGTTACCAATTTTCACATTTCATATGACTACAAGATCAAATCATTATTAAATAATAAAACCCATACATAACACATTCTAAATGGACTCCATTGATGTTGTGACTTGAAATATAAAGATCAAATGTTAGAAACTTTAGAAATATGAACAAATATGCCAACCAACTTAGGTGTGGATGATATTAAAATAAATATATAGTGAAAAACATTCTAGTGATACTCTAATTAGATGAAATTTCAATTTTAGGGTAAAAATTTTCACTTTTTAATATAAGGGTCCTCATTTTTCAAAAATGGGGGTATGTTGACCTTAATAGTTATTTCCTAGTATTTTAAAATAATATTGTCTAAGATAGTTCTATAATTAACCACATCAATTAGTTCATGCATTCAACATTTTGGTAATTTTACCTACACATTTATTAATCAAAATAAGTGATAAGATTTCATATGCTGATATTCATTAGGTCAAACAAGAATCCAATGAGCCTATCATAGAATATGTCTTAAGGTATAAAATAATTCTTTTTAAGATGAAAAATCATATGGAAGATAAGGAATTGGAATACATCCTCACACAAATTTTACTTTTGACACTACATAAATTATGTTTAATAAGTGTCTCTCATTCACAGAGTTATCTCACATAGTTAAGGAAAGAGAGGTTAAATTATTAGCAATTAATAGATTAAACCATGAAAATAATATAATTAATCCACCATACAAGGTTAAGCCAACTTACAATAATGGTGATCAAAAGGAGATAATGAATGTCATATCAAAATTTAGTCTACCCATTATATTATTAGCTCATCCAAGGAGATAATTTATGAATTTTACAAAATCTACATATAATGTATTAGAAAATTCATTGGAATGTAATCACATGTCTCTCCCTACCTTAAAGAGTTTGATGAGTAATCTCTTATAAAATTATTTGGTTATAATTCCTTTTATAATTTTCATCAAGCACTAGGGTATACTATAAATAGATGCATTAGTATACAACATAAAATATATGATATAATAAATAAGAACATAATTGATGTGGTTGCATCTATTGAGAGTTAAAAATTACAACCAAGTGAGAATAAAATAATGAATATACTTAGTGATCCTTTTCCTAAGCACACAACTCCAAAAATATTATATAAATTGAGAGTGGATTACACAAATAATGCACACCCTCCACCAACTTCTTATCATTATTAGACAAAGGAAAAACATCCTCTACATGGAATCATTGGTATATATCATACTTTAAATCCATCTAAAGCACTTATCACATTTGTAGAGAATTAAATATTCAATGATGATTTTGACTTACACTCTTTGTTCATTTAAGCTCAGATTGGTCACCAACCTATATATAGTTTTATGGTTGATAATGGTTCAAGTGTGAATATGTGTACTATAACACTTATCTAACATATTAGATACATAGATAAGGATATAATTCCTACATCAACACTCATTAATGGATTCAATGGAATTTTTTAGAGTTATATATGTGAGATCTCATTACCACTCCAATTTAGTATAGCACATGTGGCCACTAATTTCATAATAGTACCCACTGTGACAGTCTTTGATATGTTATTGGGACAGCCTTGGATTCAACATATTCATATAGTTCCATCTATAATACATAGATTTTCTAAGTATATTTATGCTAATGAGGTCATCACAATTCATGGTATTTAGTTTCACTTAGTATATGATCATTGTTTGTTATGTTTCTCATTGCTAACATCTAGCTTGACATGACACTGTATATGTTTGGTTCTACATGTACCTCATGTTACTATATTTCTTAGTTTATCTATTATGATTCCATGATCTCCAATATTATCATTACTACTTAGTTTTCGATATTTTATATAACATCATTGGTATAACATTATTTTTATAGATAAGTTATTGTGTAAGATTCACAACTAACCTCAAAAAAGGGGGCATACATAGTGTCTTGTCTTAGAGACTGAGCTGTAATAATGTAATACATAGATTTAAAAAAATACAAAATCAGTGTTGTTTATGATGTTCCATGCACATTTTCTACATAGAAATCACTTCTAGATAACATTAATCCATTTGGATAGCAACACAGGTTGGTTATGTCTAGAATGGTGCACTATCATCCCAATAATTAGAAATAATATTTTATAGAATTATCAAAACATCACTTAGTAGACATATTAGTTTTGGTATTAATTATAAATATTTTACATGTTTTGCACTTAGTTTTGTCGTATATTTTACTTAGATTGGGGGCATATGTTCTACATCTATTCTAGGTCATCATACATGTTTTTCTTAGAAAATCACTTGGTATTACTAAGTTCCAGAATATATATGCTTATAATTTAAATTAGGGGCATATGTGCAACACATGATAATTTATCTTACTCATTTTTTCACTCGTTTATAAATAATAAATGGCAAGCCATGTCACTCTATACATTATATACACTAAACCCAAATCACACTATTTTGTACCAATTTTTTGAAGAATTTTCATCAAAAATGAATCTTATTCTCTATGCAACAATTGATTTACATTTTTGCACCTATTTTTCACTAAATTAATTTATTATAATTCATACAAGGATTTTAGGATACTCTACTACCTTGGGTATACAATGATGTATTTAATAAAACCTTGAGTTATTAAGCTCACTCTTCTTCTAATGAGGATTGGGGCATGCACAATATAATCAAAGTGTTTTAATGAATAAGATATCTAAGGGTCCTACCCTCTATAGTCACCAATTTTGTCCCAAAAAATAGAATATTTTGAATACTTAAATATGTGTATTCACTCATTATTATTTTGATCCATAAGTTTATTGTCTTTGCTTTTATATTTCCATCTTAATTAAGGTTTGATCTATACATGTTTCATTATAGATTTACATAAATCAAAATTCAGCATGTGGCCTACATTCAAGATTATTATTCATAGGTAATTTCAGGTATAAATATTTCCTTTTAATATATTATTTATGCTTCTTTGAATTACTATAATAAAAGGAGGGAAAACAAGTCACTAGAATTAATATTTATTTATAAAATAGTGTAGTTATGACCAATCCTCTTACACACTTAACTCATGCTCAATTACATAGATTTAAGTCATTATTCCTCCATTTATATGTGGATGATCCCTATTTTCAAACAAATTTTAATTATAAATATTAATATTCACCATTTAAATTAGCCTAAACTCACTATCATAATAATCCACACTTGTAGTTTAGTTCTCTTTGCTCCTTAAACAAGGTCACTCCTTCAAGACTATCATAATCATTGGTAGTGTCTAATTACATAAATATATAACATTACACCAATATTTAACACATAAAACCATATCATGGGATAACTACATGGAGTTTGAGCCATCTTCATAGTATTGGTATGTAGCTAATACTCAATATATGGGGTGTTGAGGTCAAGCACAATTTCAGCCACTAACTCATTTTTCCCATTTATTCCATTTATTCTTCATTATATATTGAACTAGGGTTCAAAGTGAATAAGAAGGAATATAATGGATTTTGAATTTAATCACATAGATCTAATAATGTATGTAGGTGTCATAGGAAAAGGCACATAGAGACGTATTTTACACAGAGGGAAAAAACCTTACTAGTTATCAATGTAACCTATAGGCACTAGCATAGTGCATCCTAGTCCAACTACTATAGCCTTGTACCAAATCTAAGCAAGGCCCTACTCTTGATTCAAAATGACCTCTCACATCCACACAATCAGATTCACAATCATAGATGTAGTCTTACATGTTTTATTTCTAGCTAATTAATTTATCTTTGTTCTTTCCTCTTTTAGCATATTTTTTATATTTAGCAAGGTCCAAATCATAAATGGTCAGTGTGTATGTATTTTATACATTCTAATTTCATGCATTAGTTCATTTGATTAGGATTTTAAACTCTTTTAATCCCAAATTTTATAAAATATTTATACACACATATATGTTACTTGTGATGTGCATAATCTTTTCTTTTGAGACTACTCACACGCTTCATCTATCATACCAAAATGGGGAAAACAATATTTGTATTCTCATATTATAGAGGGCTTCAAATGAATTTTTCATTCATATTCATGGAAAAAACATTCTATACACACTTTTTATATGCATAATATATTATTTAAATGGGTCAAATTAATCTTAAATGTATGTATCATGTTATTATAAGACACATTTGGGGCACATTGGAGACATTTTATATGATCTTAAATACGTGTTTTTACATTATATGTTATGGTAAGGAATAATTAGGTCATTCCATGTCACTTTATGGAATGACTAAAATATTATATGTTTAAATTTATGGACATATGAATCACTTTGGCATATGGATTTTTCATCCATGTATATATATTATTTATTTTATTATTGAAGAATGGTCAGGGAGGATGGAGAATGATGGTACTACATGAACACTTTCATATATATAGTTTTATGTAGTAGTTGATCCTTTTTACATGAAAATATTATTTTGGGGTTCCATAATTAGAGGTTTTTTATCAAAATACTCTTGTTCGAATATTAACATAATAAGAGAATAAGGCTAGAGTATTTTTAAATATATGAATTAGGTTATTTGAAAGGAATGGAATTTTTGCTCCAATCAATATGAAAACACTTCAGGACAAGAAATAATTGAATACCACTAGTTTTACCTACTCCTTTTTTATTTTATTTTATTTCAATTTTTCATTTTGATTAAAGTGTGTTTAACTTAATTATGGTTTTTACATAACATGGGTATAAACAAGTTGAAATTAAATAAATATATAACTGATATATATATATATATATATATATATATATAATAGGATAAATAATGGAAATAATTCCATGTCATAAATGTAAGCTAAAATAAATCTATAAATTAACAAAAAGGTTAAGAAATGATCACACTTTGATTGTTCTATAATTTTTACTCTGTAGTTGACTATATTAACTATGTTTGACCCGTTCCTAAGTTTTTAGACCTATGAACCACTTTGAGACAAACTCATGCCTATATAGGCCTATTTTATATAATAACCCTATCCACTTTGGTAATTCCTTATATCATCAAATGTTTTGATGTGCCATTGGGTTCACCTTTAAAAGGTTTTTCACTCTAGGTTTTTTGGGGTCATGCATTATGTCTTCCTAATTGTGATTGTACCTCTACTTATAAAATGTGAAAGGTAAAATATGGCATGTGGTTGAATATTCACTTTCATCAATATTGCAAACTCTAAAACATAAAAAAATTAGTGGATTCAAATAACCACCATAATACCAATACAAACTGTGTATCATGCATACTTAGAATCAAACCTCCATGTAGATATTCTAGAGCGTGAATGGAATAGGTTAAGTAAGGGTTTAAACCTCATCTTCCCTAAAAGTGATCAGTTTAATTACTAAATTATAATTATCCTCCTTTGACACAAGGGATTTTATAGAAATACCAAGATAGATAAATGTCTCAAGTGTGTAGGATTTTATTCGATGAAGCACGACTTGAATAAAGAAACTTTTCTCTAAGCTTGGCCCCAAGTGTGGTGGTGCATCAAATTTTATCCTCGTCTCTATTGATCCTTGGGTTTTAGATTCTCTTATTATATTTATCAAATGGATTTATAAGACTTTGTATTCATAGAATTATATAGGATGACTTAAGTATGTTGGAAAACATTATAAAATACAAATGGAAAGATTAATACTGATGATGAATTATAACAAATAGATAGTCCCACAAATCTAAAATGGAGAAAATTTTATGGGAATCAATTTATCTAGGATATGTCCATACATGTATAGGTATACCTAGGAGATAAATCATGCTTTATTTTCAAATCATGCTTGTATAATGAATAATCTGTAGTCTATATGTATAAATGAATAAATTTTAGATAAGGATTCATATTATTTTAAGATCTAAGGACTAGATATAGACTTGTGTAGGATTGGGGCCATCCTATAAATTGGTTAAAATGTATAAGTATTACAAATAAGTTAAATTGGGAACAAAACATGGTAATAATTGTTTTGTGAAATTTTAGAGTGTCTACATAATGTCCCCACTTTAACATGGGTATGTGACTAAAATGAATGTGTGAATAAAATTATAAATGTAAATAATTTTAAACACACACCTTCATTTACATATGTGATGCAGGATCATCACTATCCTATGTCAATATTGGTATACTTGTCATGTTTTGAGTCATTAGTAATTTTTTATTATTATTTTAGGTTGGTAAGATTCATTCATGAGTGTTAGGTAGTTTTAAAATTTGAATTTGAGTTGTTTTGGCATTTTATTGCCAATTCCTCAATTTGAATTTTTGAATCTTTTGCTTAAGGATGTGA
This sequence comes from Torreya grandis, assembly GCA_037957365.1. Taxonomy (NCBI): domain Eukaryota; kingdom Viridiplantae; phylum Streptophyta; class Pinopsida; order Cupressales; family Taxaceae; genus Torreya; species Torreya grandis. Next base: position 1,707,785 of record JARHVA010001278.1, on the reverse strand, counting down.
AAAGTTATTATGTTGGTAGCAATTATATATAGAATAGTCTTATTGTGTATATCTTAAATTATTCAAGGGAAATTAACTTCATATGTAACTCAATTTATTATTCATATTAGTTCTCATGTTAGTGGTTAGGGTTTTAAGACTCCCCTTAATGTACAAGAGGGAGTTAGTAGGTAGTTAGGACAATTTTGGATAGTTTTAGAATAAAAGAACTAGTATATGCCTTTATTAATAGCTAAAGATATTTTGGATGGGTTTTATTCAAATTAATAATTTAAATAACCCCAAAAAAGTGAATGAAGATGAGTCTTCTTCCTTTAAATACAATAAATCAATCAGACTATGTACTTTATGTATATGTGCAATGTAATGATCGTGTTAATAAAAATAATGGAACAAGATATATAGATAAAATTTATTTAAAAGAATTTTTGAGGTTAGAATATGTATTATATATTTCTAATATTTTATAGAGAATTGTTTTGACTATGCACAAAGTCCTTTAGGAGGGTTATGTTTACAAACCCTGTGTCCTTTCATATTATGTGTTGGTAACATGTGAGAGCACTTAGAACAAATAATTTTGATTTATCATATATAAAGTTATAAATAAAATTAAGAGGATATCCTATAATGTATTATAAGTTGGAAAGGAAGTCAAATTAAATAAGGAATTCATCAAGTAAATAAAAAGAATATTGTGTACCATGTTTTCTAATCAATAGCATTGGTAAAGAACTGTGAGTAATGGAAAAATGAAGGGAATACTCAATAAAGATAAGTCAAAAAATTTATTATGAAATTTATGAGTGTGTAGTTTTCTATTTAAATTTTTTAAAGCATTTTATAGCATTATTTTCACACTACTTGGTATAAAACTCAATACAATCCTATAATCAATCAAACAAAACTGCATAGTCCAATACAAAGGTCATTGGAAATGTTTAGCAAAGATGATTAGAGGGTTTTATAATTACTTTATAAGATATGGGGTGGTTTAATAGACCTAAAAAATTAATTAAAGTTCTAATAAAACCCCTAAAATGTTTGGGAAAGGATTTTTATTCTTTTCAGGTTTGTAGAAGTTAGAGTAACCCTATATCTAGGGTTTTTGAACTCAAAATTAGTTTTATGAAGTTATAACCATAAAAATGGCATGAAACTTGGTAATTATTTAGGTTTAAACAATGAATAATATATTTTATGGGTTTGAAGTTGGTCCAGTATAGGTTTATACAATTATAACTAACATTGTGTGTGTCTAGAAATAAAATAGACCTAATAGGCCTAAACATGGGATTATAAGTCACTAAAAATATGGTCTAAAGAATGAATTAGGGAATGAGTATTTGAAAAATGATATAAATGGATATATGGTTCTTGAAAATGGTTTTAATTTCTTAAATTCATTTTTTAATAATCTGTATAAGGAAGAAAACTAAAGAAAAATATTAGTAGAGGTCACTGTCATAGAGAAAGTAAATAGTAAAGGATCATGGTTGAGATTGGAGGTTGTAAGGTGAGATAAAAGGAATAAGATGGATTATTTTGAGAATGAAATTTATGTCTAGAAACATCACGAGAGCTGAGGAAGTTATAATCAAGAATGGATCCCTATGACCAATGAGATCTAGTCTAAGAAGAATCATAATAAACTAAGATTGTGGTGCAAGGTGTAAGAGAATGACAAGAGTGATTATGTAGAAGGAGGATTAGTAACAAAAATTAGAGTAAATTTTGATTAAATAAAGAGATAGAGAGTTTGGTGAAACCAAAGGTCAAGAAATATACTAAATAAAAACAAAGTTAGAGTTAGGAGATATTAGCAGAGGTAAGTGTATGAATATGTTCTTTGTTTCCACACTTGAAAGGTAAATTTGATGAAGACATCTAAATCACTTGGTATCATAGTGGGAACATTTTGTGGTAAGGTATGTTTAGTGATTTAAAAATACTATGTTAGTTTTTATGAAGATAATGTTGATGTGTTTAAAGGTTGCATTAGGAATATTGTGTGAATGTTGATGAACATTATAGGATATAGTCAAGATACTGTAAGTATAGAGAGAGAGGAATAAATAGTTGAAAGAATGAAAAGAGAGGTGTGGAAAAACACATAATCTAAGGAGGTTTAGAGAGAATATCTAGTTAGATATCCAAGAGAGAAGGTAAAGAAGAGATCTTGAGATAAAGAGTAGTCCTAGGTAAAGACAAGAAAGAAAGAGATAGAATATAGGAGAGAGAGTCAAGTGATAGAGACCAAGTGAAGTTTAAATAAGGAAAGTGGGAAGGCTTACCAAGAAGAAGAAGATATATCCAAGAGAGAGATACATATAGAGAGAGTGAGATAGTGAATAGAAAAGAAAGAATGATGAAAGGATTAAATATTGAAGATTAACACAAGAATATGGAAGTAAAATAAAGAGAGTTAGTGAGAGAGGGAGACAACTAAGATGGAGGTGTTATCACATAGGATTTCACCTATCTTGATCCTATAACTTATGCAATTACCTAATGATACAATGGAAAACCTCCAAAACCTTGGGCCCTTGGTAATTTGAGGTTAATCTTTAGAGAAGGCTAACTTCCTTCACTAAATTTGATGTAAACTGATAAAATACCAATTTTGTGGAAATCTCACTCTTTAGCTATTTTGAATCCTAAACTAGGGTTTTGATGGGGAAAAGGGTTGAAGACTTGAAATTTGTATAAAACTAAAAATACGGTGATTGCACCAAATATTTTATAGTGGATTTTAATGTTTGTTTGATAAACACAATAAAGCATAAAATATGTTGAATTTGTTTTAGTATAGACTCATATAAATAGAAATTAGAGGTAGTATTTTAGCTATTTTTCATAACAGGGAAAGAGATCTTTATTTCAAACAATATTCTCAAGAGGGTGAAATACCATAGATTAATTTATTAAATCTAAAACAAAGAAAACAAAGATTCCATAAATAATCAAATAACTTGTACACACATAAGGATCTCTCAAGAGAAAGGAAAATCTTCAACTTTATTTCTCTCTGAAGGTTACAACTTGTAGTAAATCCATTAAAAATGTAGAAAGTATAACTAGTAGAAAAAATATAGATTGGTCCATAGGGTCTACCCAATTTTATATAAAATATCTCTAAGATGAGATGTAGTTTACAAAACTTGAATGCCATTTAAAAAATATCATGAAAATTTAAAATATTCATGAAAAAGAGGAGACTTTTTCTATTTGTAGCATCTTGGATTTATGGAATGGTTAGAAAATGGCATGCACAAGTTGGGATTGATCTTTGGCAAAGCATGGTGTGGCTAGATTATAGATGTTAAGTTGGTACTAAAAGTGGTAACTTAACACTGCTTTCATTTGAAAGTGGCTAAAAATAGCCTCTTCATGAAAAAAGAGGAATTTTTTTTTGGATTGGCTAAGGAGTCTTACATGTTCAGCCTTAGTCTTCTAGAAATTTATCTTTGAATATATCCACCTCAATGAGCAATACTTAATTTAGACTCTATCTCCACTAGCATCAAGCCTTCTAAACTCTGTTTATAACTTTTTTAATGTCACCATTGTCTAAATCATTGAGAAGTCCACCTATGACTCACACCATTAGATATTCTACATGATGGGGTGAAAGTGTGCCGCTTGGTATCTTTGTGGGCTTCCTAAGCTCTTGAATTATTGACTTTATGGTATGACCCATAGACCATTGATTTTTTATTTGGGCTCCTAAGTGTTTCCACTTATCACTCTCATGAAGCTTTTAAAAAATAATTTATCGTGGTGATTGATTATACACCATTAGATCCTTGGAAAATGTGTTAATGCACACCATCAGATCTTGGTGCTTGACTCTTTGACTCTATGTGAGCTTGACATCTGTCACTTCTAGATTCACTCCTATCAACATAAATGAACAATAACTTAACATATGTGTGTGTGTGTGTGCACGTGTGTGTGCTTGACTCTTTGACTCTATGTGAGCTTGACATCTTTCACTTCTAGATTTACTCCTGTCAACATAAATGAACAATAACTTATCATATATATATATATATATATATATATATATATATAAAATAAAGTTCAGAGGTACCACTTGGAAATTTTATGGGGATTATGGTCTATTGTTTCAATCATTTTGGTTGGGGTAATTATTATAAGGGAAATGTTGCTAGAATTTTATGTGGGGGGAATTATTTTGGATAAAATATCTACACCACTTCTCTTGAAGACCTAATTTTCTAAAACAAAATGTCTACAACAATTATCTTTAAGGGTCATTTTTGCTAGACAAAATGTCTGAGACATAAATTCTAAAGGAATTATTTAAAGAGAAAAATATCTTAGATAAAATGTCTGAAGGAATGGTGTAAAGGGATATTCTTGTTGGGACCAAACTACCCCCAATTTTTTAAAATTATGACCCTTGATAAACCCTATAAATTGAACATGAAAATATGAGATGACAAGATCATTTGTAGAATTTGAAGATCATCCACTTTGTCAAGAGAAAGATTAGTTATATTGTGCTTTAATTTTGTCTAATAGTGCTAATAAATGGTCTTTACTAATTTTTAGTTATAGGTTCCATGGTGTTTTTTCATGAGAAATTCAAGTTTCAAAACCCTGGTAAAACCCTTAATTCAAAGTTGAATATTGTCAAGAACTAAATTAGTGGGATCTCTTTAAAATCCATTTTGGACCTAAGTATAAAATTCACTTCTTAATCTTGGTCATGGTTTTTAACATGACTAAATTTTTTCTTAAAATGATTGGTCCCTTTTATTTTATCCTTTAAATTTCTTCATACACCTAACTAATATCCATTTTAGATGGTCCTTTTAATAGCCCCTAACTTAGCCTAATATTTTAACCCTAAGGCCCCATTATATTTATTAATATTAATAGGACCTTAGTCTTACATATTAGCTTAAGTTTCAGTTCCCTGAGTCCACTTTTATGTTAGCTCAGTCCCTTGATTTATACCTTAGCCTAAAGTTTTACTCTTAAGGCCCCAATGTATTTATTACTACAATTTGGATCTTAGTCTTAATACCTTAGCATAAGTCTTTTATATCATTGTAGTCATAAATTAACTTCCTTTCATCTTTTAGGATCCAATGGCCCTTGATTCATCATGGTATTTGATCCAATAGAGTGAAGAAATCCCAAGCTTTGACTTAAATAACATGCATCTTAGATGATCTAATAGTTTGGATTTCCTCATGGCCTTCTAATTATATGGCATGAGGAAGGCCCAATGGAATCCTACACATAACCCCTTGGAATAATCACATTCAACCTCTTATATCATGATCAATGATTCTTGCTAAATTACGAAGACCTAATCAGATAGAGAGAGGTACAGTTGAAAGGTCAAAGGCTTATAGAAGCCCTAAATGATTAGCACATGGCACCCTTACATTTGAGGGTTAAAAGCAAAGGGGCACACCTGACAAAGCAACCAATCATGAGTAATATTTTAGATCATAATCTTGTAGTTGTCACTTCATCATCAATTTTGATTTGACAAAGTGAATTAAGTCCAAAATCTTAAGAAGCCCCATAAAGGTGCTAAGTGGCATCATCACACTGGGTCACAAGAATTTGATAACATTAAAATTGACATTCACATGACCATCATTTGATGCCTATGAGGATGTATTTGATGTTTGTGTGACCATCAAATTTAATTCCATCAAATTAAATGCTTCACTAGCTTAAAATTGACATTAGCACGACCGTTATTTCATGCCCATGAGGATGTATTTGATGTTTATGAGACCATCAAATTTGATCTAATGAATTAATATACTTAGGATCAAAATACACTCCAAATTCATGTTGGAAGGCTTAGAAATTATTTTACAAACTAAGGGAAGTGCTCAGAAGATGCTCAAACATTAAAAATCTTTGATCTACAAAATGTGGAAATAGTCTTATGGTCTAAGTGTATGCAAAATAAACCTAGTCTAAATCTATACGTTAAGGTCCCCATGGTATCTAATTCAAATATCATGAACCTAAAACTATTTATTTATACTAAGTCTTATTTTAAAAGGAGGTCTTTATTACATAGGACATAGGCCAAAATATCTTTATTTAAAGGTTTTAACGTGTTTTGCCAATGCAATAAAATCTTATTTGTTATTAGACCAATATACCATTTTTAGCTCATTTAGGCATGTTTTATAAGGCTTGACATAAATATTTTACACCAATGTATAAATTGTGTTTATTAAACACAACACAAACTTTGGCCTAAAATATTTAACCTTCATCCTTTTTGTAAGAATTTATAAAACTTAGGTATAAATTTCTTAGCCTAAGGTTTATTTTGTGTTTAATAAACATGAAATAAACCTTAGCCTAAGGAATTAAAACCTAAGTCCCACCTTAATAATGTGCTAACTTAAATCTTAGGCATCTTTGTAGATCAAAAACTCACACTTCATTATGAGGAGATGATCCAATGACGTGAGGGCTATGAAGACTTTTCAATAAAGCCCCAAGAACCCATGGGCTTGATGCATGGTGAAATCCCATTCAAGGTAGAACTAATAGGATGATCTGATGGTTCGTACTTTATCACTGGAGGATGATCCAAAAATTTAAAATATCTCATGACTTTTCAAAGGCCCATGAGCTCACCACATGGCCAATGCTTTTTCAAAAATCATTGACATAGGATATGAAGCATGGGAAGGCCTACAAAGATGCCAATTATCACAACCACAAGGATTAGAATAGAAATGAGCTAATCATACCCAAGGGCTTAGATTACAATCAATAGTTCACGCTAATCCAAGATTTTAATCTAATGGTGTGAAATAAAAGAAGGTATTTTAAATACCAATGGATAGTGTTCAAAGGCATTTATTAGAAATGTCATGAAATTTTTAGACCAATGCCACATAGGTACCACACAAGTAAAAAAGGATAAAAAATATCTTGTGGGTAAAAAAATCCAAAGGTATAAAGGCAAAATTCAAAATCAAATCCAAATCATGTATGAACCAAAGTCTAGATATATCCTACAATTAAAGCTCTAAAATCTTAAACCCTACATAAAAGTGACCTAGTTGAATTTGTTTGGTCACAATTTGATCTAAAGAGAGATTGATTGTGTTTTTGAGTGTAAAAAAGATTTCACAGAGATCATTTTCTATTCAGAGTAAACAATTTTTAGAATTAGAAACCATGGCAACTCACAAGCAACAACTAAAAGAGGATATATAACTCTACTTGTCCATAAATAATGAGGGATAGATATTTAAAGATATTGAATTGGACATTACAACCCTAAATTCCCTAAGCATTAGGAATTGGTTTGAACTCTTCTTCACCATAGAGGAGCTACCACCTATTTCCAAGGAGGAAAAGAGAATCTCTAGGGTGAGAAAGAGACACTATGATCTAGTCATAGTCTAGATGACTAAGCTTCATCATGCTATTGCCAAACCTAAGGTACTACATTGTATAGATTTCCTTGATCCTATATTTGTTAATTATATGATTGATAATGAATGGATCATTCAATAAGTGAATTATAAGAAGATAGATTATATCTCTCTTATAGCTTTTGAAAAACATTATAATCTCCCTCTCCCCAACATAGACTTGTCCAAAATCAAAGAGTGGACATCCAAACAAGATTTGGATACCATCCTTGGGCGTTGGCTACACCAAAGACCCCATATCTTTAGGAACTTTGAGGGTAAGATCCTGATAGTCAAATTTATGGAAGGCATAAAATTAATAATTAACCTATTAATCCAAGCCTTTGGAGCCCATTAAACCACCTATGTGAACAAAATCTAGGTCCCCTATGTACATTTCATGGTGGAGGAAAAGGTCACCCCTCTAATTAGAGATTTGATCAGTGTTTTCTTAACCAAGTAGTTCACTACCATCAAAAGGAATACATCTAAGTATTTTTATATTATGTCATACCTATTGGATGCCCTACTTGCCATTTTTAACTTCCCAAGGATTAGGAATTGGTCTCTTAAAGGAAAAACTACCATTTCCCATCATTATTCCAAATTACACATCTTTAAGTATATGAACCATATGTAATTTATTTATGGCTATGTCTACCCAAGCATAGTGGTGGGCATCATAGGTGTTCTCATGCCTAAGCTCTATCCACTGATCAAGAAGTATGTAGAAATGATGGGTGACATTTGGTTCTACCCTGATTGTATAGTTATTAGGATTGAGGGGATCATGTCCCAAGCCTATAGATTATTAGTGTATGTTCCCAGTAAGTTGGCTAAGCAAGAAATTACCTCTGAACTCATCCATGGCATTGATGGAATTTATAAATAAAAGAGGAAAGGTCTTCTCCACCCTTTAGTTCTAATTATTTGGAGGACCATACTTCAAGATTGTAAATAGGTTGATACAATGTCCAAGCATAGGGATTTATTTGGGGTTTAGCTTGATAAACTAGAGATGTGGGATCCTAATAACATAGTGACTAATCATTTACAGGAGAAGAATCTCATAAAGCTTGATTATGTTCATTAGCTCGATGTTCATGACACTATTTACATTATGGACAAGAATTATGAAGAGGTATTACCCAAGATCTAAGGGTACAACATTAAACTTGAACATAGATTGACCAAGGATGACAATCCATTTGGAGAGGCATGGAAAATGCATGATTCATAGTATAAATTTATACTTATACCATCTATGACTACCCAAGAACAACTCTAGGTAGAACAACCATAGCCATAGCCTCAAGGATAGATTGTACAAAAGAAGGATGAGAAAGGTCCTGGTAAAGATAAATTGGGAGAGGTGAAATTGGAAGAAAGTCCTAAAGAGGGGCCATCATCTTCAATAGTCCCACAAAATCAACCTTACCTAATTGAGTATTTACATATTATTTCCTTATAAATAGAAGAGACACTTGATGATGCTCTCAAGGAACTTATAGAGGCATATGACACTAACAAGGAAGAAGAATAGTTTGAAGAGGCCCAAGTTCAAGAAGAAGAGCTTGGGGAGGATACAAGAAAATATCTTTCTCTTGATATAGTCCATGTGCCATCCCAAGAGAAGAGGAAGGTAGAGCTAGCATTAGTTCCTATTGGACCAAACAAGAAACTAATATTGGACTTCACTCACCTAGCTAGTGAAGTCAATCTATTCAGGGATGAATTCCCCATTCATGGACTAGTCATCCCCAACTCATTTATTTATGGGAAAATGAAAAATATTCCTTCTCTCTCTCACTCATGGGCACTCATAGAGGTTTCCAATGTTAAAGTACATGATGACATGAAGCCATGGATTAGGGCTATGGTAAATAAATAAAACTAAAGGAGAATTTTGGTCACCCTAAGACTAGAGAACAAGATAATGGATGGTCTAAAAACATCAAGCAATACAATTTTAGAGGTTCTAAAGCCTTTAAAATTTATAAGATCATCTACCAACATGTAGTTTAATCCAAACACAACTAGATTGGAAAGAGTCACCACTAAGATAGCCATGGTGGGAGCTGAGGAATTCACCTTCCAAAAGGTGGAGCCCTTTATAGGCTTAACCCCAATGGGAGTTCAATAGCTTGGTGAGGCCACTATCCATGTAGCATATGTTGAGAGCTTGATTGAGGCTTAATCAACTCAAGTAAAGGATGGATTCCAAGGAATGAAATAGAGGATTCAAAACATGGAAAGAGAGAAGGAGAATCTATAAACCTAAGCCATTTTTTTAGTCCTTAGCTCCATGATGGACATGTTTGAGGCCTCATTATTTGATATGTTCAATTATTTTAATTAGATAAAGTTAAGGTAGGATTCCCTAATCCAACAAGGTGACACAACCAAGGAGTTAATAACTAAGTGGAAAATGTAGATACCCAAGGTAGGTATCTCATTAACATTATGATTATGAATAAGATTTCTAAGTTTAGGACTATCAGCTTAGCACATTTGAATAACATACTAGGGATAATAATGGATAAGGTCCAAGGTCAAGGTACTTAGACAAAGAATTTGAATAGACTATTGGTAGATGATATGGGATTAATCATCAAAATTGAGAAACTCCTAGGAATAATGTTGTTAAATCCTACCAAGACCACTTTAATTAGAATCATTGATGATACTAAATTTAAACACAGGGTCACTTTGGCCATCCAGTCAGTTAAGAGCAAGATCCAAGGCCAATCTAGTAGGGACAATAGGAGAATTTTTGGCATGATTTTCATAGTAGAAGAGAAAATTGTAGAGGTAAAGAACATTAAGGAATCCATTTCCAGGGATGATCGAGACTTGGATGACTTGGTTAATGATGAGGAATTTTGAATAATGAAGCTAGCTATAGACATGGAGCTCATCAAGGACCAACACTAGAAGGTAATGAAACTTATACAAAATCAATAGGGGGACCCTTCAACAATGGGCCCACCTAGTAGTTGATATTCATTTTATATAAACTTTGTAATATTTAGGATAAGAATATTATTTTGTAAGTCATATGCTAGTCTATTAACCTATTTCCCTTAGGTTATTCTAATTGTGAAGAAAATATGTATTTTAGGACATTTAAGGACAACTATCCTTATCTTTTGTACACATGTACATTCTAACTCCCTGATGCACTACCTTATCTTTCTATAAAAGGCATGTATCACCATCTTATAAAAGGGAGAGATAAATTTTTGAGAAAATTTTGTACACCTAAAGCAATTAATATAATCAAGGAGTTCTGAAAACATTATCCACATTTGATATTTCAATTGCTATTATATATTTTCTCTCAATTTCTAGTTTTATGTCTTGAATTTGAATGGTTTGTTTGAATTTTTGGTTGTATTTTCTAATAAAAAGGTTTCTAATTTGTGCATATGCTAGATTAGTTGGAGGATTTTAGGTTTTACTTCATTTAATTTTGCTCTATATTCAAATGTGCAAATGCTATTTGACTATAGTAATAAATCTTTAAAAGTAAACCTAGTTCTTACTTATGATTCTTTACATTGTCCTTTGAAGTTTACCTAATATATAGTGAAATCTAAGCTTAGGATATTTTTCATTATATATTGGTTTGAATGCATACTTGGTTGAAATTGATGCTTTGTCATGATATTTAGGACTAAAATTGGAATCACTCGCTCTCTTTTCTATCTTACCATTATCTTTACTCTTTTTTTACACCAAATTATATTATTTTAAGTTTTATTATAAATATCCACTTAGATTAGTTTGTAGATTAATTCTAGGTCATAATTCACTAGGTATTAATATATATTCTTTGAAATTCACAAAAAACACACCATGATGGATCCCAACCATCACTCATTATAAATTTTTGGAACTCCAATACATATCTCTGCTGCTATTTCACCATAGGTGACATCACGTTGCTACAACCTACTACTCATGCTCTAAATTAATTGAATTCTAAAATGAGAAGTGTTATGTGAACACTAATAAACCCTATGGTACACATAGAGGCATCAATAAGCCATCTTTTATTGGTGCTAGAAAGAGGGCAAAGATCTTTGTGAATTCTTTGAATCTTTATTGATCTAAGTCTATTTAATCTAATATTAGTGTATCTTTATGTTTTTGAGTAAATTCTTTTATTATATGTATAAATAGAATTGATTTTTGTTATTTATGACACATCGTTGTGCTTCTTTAGACAAAGATTGGATTTCTTTAAGATTTTATGCTTGTTTTCAATAAATTTAGCTTAAGATTTGAATATTTATAGTATCTAAGGTTAGGATAGCTCATTTTGATCAAAGTTTGGCATATATTTCATAGATCTAAGTTCCTTTAGGCCTGGACTTAAAATAATAGATCATATTCATGTAATTGAATGCATCTTTGAGCTAACTCAGTTAAAGATCAATGCCCTTTATTCTTTTTCATACAACCTTTACAAAATAAGCTCAATGTGCATGTTTGAATCTTGTTATTTCTAAAATTTACCTTGATACATCATATTTTAGATAGGATATTTAAATTTCAAGCTATAATTTCCCAATATTAGAACAAGACCACTCTTAGAAACTAGGGAAGCTTTGCTTGAGCTTGATGTTCATAAAAAAGCCAGATGTGACAAAGGTAGATGCAAGAGATCTAAATCTTTGCCAAATTCACCTATTCAAGGTACATATGCCTTTAGCCTTCATCCAGGTATGGATTGGTTGGGATAATATTCAATCAATGAACTAGGTGTGGTACATGACTTCCCATGTAACCTTGAAAAGCATTTGCCTACATTTAGTCCAACTAATATTACAATTGTTGAAGAGAATATTAAGACTTCTAAATCTCCCTTAGGGTTGTTAAATTTTGTGGATGAAGATTTAGCTAACTTTATTTCCCTTTACCTTTAAGGATGTTACCTATGAATGGTTTTTAAACTTTCTTGATAATTACATCACCAATTGGGATGGTTTCACTGATGATTTTATTGATTAATTTGGAAAGATTATTAGTCATTATGTTATTTAACATTAGTTAACTACCATTAAAAGGGATGCAAGTGAGCCTATTAGGTCATTTAATGTTATATTTAGAAAATGTATAGCAGGACCATAAAACCCTTTAAGCTTGATGATGTTTTATCTTTATAAATCTACAAGGATGTAGTAGATCCCATGATCTCTATATTTTTGAAGAGATACATGCCAGCTATAACCTCATTATCTAGGGCCTTTTTTGAGGAGTTAACCATCAATGAATAGATGCAACCCTAGGGGTAAATGGCATACTCTATGCCAAACATGAACCCACATATGCTTATTATGAACTTATTCCCCAACAACAATCAAAATATCCTAGCATTAATCCAAATCCCAAGCTTAAAATAATTACCCTTAAGTCATGTAGCCCCCAATCAAAATTTAGGATTCTTAAGTCATCCTAATAATGGATTCAGTGTAAATGATTAAAGAGATTTAGTGATAACTACTGGTGCTAACAATAAACAGGTACATAATTCTAAAAATCCTAAAAATGAGAATGAGTTTATCTTAAAAATGGTCCAAAAGTTGAGAATTGATTTTATTCAGTTGTAAAAACAAGTTGGAAATACTATTGAAAGTTTAGGTAGGAACTTCTCATTTAAAAGGTCTAATAGGCCAAATAATAGATTTTAGAATGATAGTTTTCATAACAGTAGGAATAATGATCCATCTTTTGAAAATAAGACCATGGACATTAACCTCACTAATATTGCATTACTTGATTATTGTAGAGTGCATTGCACATCCAAACATGGAAAGAGTGATTGTATAGAGATTTACATTACTTTTGAGGATTTTTAAGAATAAATAGATACATTTGAAGTAGTCCCTAACAAGGATAATGGTGCAGGTACCTCTAGATACAAGCCATCTGATCAAGCCTTCATGGTGGAGACTTTTGATTTCCCCTTTAAAGAGGAGAATGAACCTGGTGAGATCCTTGAGGATATATAGGCCTTTCAATAGTTCTTGAAGAAGACATATCCCTTAAGGAATAGAGATCAAAGGGAGCCCTTGACTACCATAACACTTCTAAATAATTTTGGAATTCTTCCAGACACCTCTTCAAGAAATAATCTAGAGCCACCTAAAGGGAGTACTTCTAAACCCAATATTCATATTCCTAGTTCTTCTAATAAAACTAGATATAACATAGTTGAAGACATAAATAAGATAAAATATAATATCACCTTGCATGAACCCACATCAATTATAAATCAAAGGGACCTTCTATTGGAGTCTTTGTCAAATAATTCCAACAATCTGCCCAAGGTTGATCATGCCAATGTGACTATGCACAAAACCAAGGTTGAGTCTCCTCATTTCTTGCTCACTTTCAAGATGTTTGGTAAGAACTTACATAATTGCTTACTATATTTAGGGCATCTACTAATATCATGCATGTAGGTATATACAAATAACTTGGCCTAACTCATATTAAGTCTAATAAAATGGTAACTTAGAAAAATATAGAGTTGGGGTAATTATCAAAATTTTAAATGTTCACATGTAGTTAGCTTTTGAGCCTAGGGTGTAAAAATTCATTGATATTCAAGTTATTAATATACCTAATGTTTATAAAATCTTTCTGGGAAGGGAATGGACCCAGGCTTTAAATGGTTAAATGTCCACAAATTTCTCACATGTGTGGCTACCTTGGAAAGGAGTTATTAATCAAATCAAGGTTGAGAGAGAACCAAGGATGAAACACATGATAACAGAATATAATGTTGTAAATGAGAGGGTAAACATAATTGACTTAGTCTTAAGGGTTTTCATCATAGATACTGATAAGGTATGTGATCCCAAAAGTGGCCATGTTGCTCTTGGATTGTGAAAATTGCATTTTGATGGTATTAGACGTAAATTTGGATTAGGTGTTAGTGTTATCTTAATTGACCCTACTAATAGAAAGTACCATGTTTCTTATAGGATCCAATTCTCTTTCACTAAAAACCTTGCTAAATATGAAGCCCTTATATTAGGTTTGTAATTTGATATAAAGAATAAGGTTAAATAGCTTCTAGTTTATGGGGATTCAAAGCTAGAGGTCAACTAAGTAAGAAGAAAATACCAATGCAAGCTCTCATATCTTAAGAGATATAAGTTTAGGGTTTAGGATTTAATTGAGTCTTTTGATGATTTCATCATTAATTCCATCCAAAGAGATGAAACCAAGCTACTGATGATTTGGCATCTATTATAGCCAACCTCATTCCCTATTAAGATCCCCCTAATTTTATCATTGAGTTGATCCCTTGTCCTTCAGTGCTTGATAATGTCAACCATTTTCAAGTTTTTAATGATGATCATTAGATATTAGATTTCATGGCTAATTTTAGGGCATTTTATGACCATATTATTGATGAGACTAATGAAAATTCATTTAAGGAGGACAATTTTGATGGTAAATTCATTCATCTAAATGACAACAAAATCACCAAGGGGATGATTGTTTTAGAGAGACTATTTGATTAGGAAAAATTGACTAAAGTTTATAAGGTTCCCAAGATAAGTAGGAAGGATTATAATGTTATTGATCTTGGTCTACAAGATTAACCCCAACTAATTAATGTTGGAAAAGCTTGCACAAACATTGAGAACAAGAAGGCCAAAGATCCCCTCAGTCAATATAGGGATGTCATAGCATGGTATTATGATGACTTAAAGATCGTTGATCCAAGATATATTACCCATAATATACCCCTTAAAGAAAGTTTCACACCATTAAATTAAAAACAAAGGCCTATAAAACCTATCCTAGAACCCATGATCTTCAAGGAGGTTTAAATATTACTAGATGCTAGGATATTCTTCCCCATCAAGCATTCTACCTAGGTGGCTAACTTGGTACCAGTCAAGAAGAAGTATGATTGATAGGGAAATATGATAAATTAAGGAAGATTTTACTCACTTGAGTGTTTGATAAAAATTTTTTAGTAAGTTTCCTTGTGAGTTTCTAGGTTTTTATAGGTGAGGAATGAATGAGTGTTTATCTTGTATTTATACCAATCCCTTTGGATAATATCTCAAATTAAAGCACTTAGTCCAACCTTTGGGATATGTTTCATTTACAAATTGGATGATTTTAGGTCACTTTATACTTACATTAGGATAGGACACTTATGTTGACATATGTGTCTAACTGGGATAAAAATATATGGGTAACTAGAAAATAAGCACAAGTCCAAAACTTGTAGAGATGGAAGATAAGAAATTTTGTAGCATTTTGGGCTAGAAAGAAGGTTTGGGTCGTTAGAATAACATTGTTAAAACTAAGAGATAATTTATTTGGCATATAAATATAGTGTATGTGATCCTTTCCATAAAAATAAAGGTATATAATATTAAGGTACTATTGATGGGTCTCTTGACATGCCAACTTAAGTGAGGGTTATTAATCCCTACCTTTCCTAAAAGTAAGAAGATCCCACAAGGAAAATGCTTCCCCAAGATCTAAATATACCAAGTATTGGTATGTTGGTCTTCACTACATTGGTCAATGTGATCATTTAATAATAAAAGGATTTGATGAAACTAAATTCATATGATGTCTTAATATATAGACACTATGATAGTTAATTAATCCACCACTTAGCTATTCAGTAATTCTGAAATGGTGATGGACTACAGTCATCAATCATGATTTAGCATTACAACTGGATTAGTATTTATTTTAAAATAAAATGGGAAAGGGAAAAAATACCATGTTTCCATAGACATGAAGTTGTAGTGATTGATTTAAAAAACTCATATAAACCTATCCTCAGCTAAGCTAGACCTAACACAACTCTAGATAAAGGATGGTGTAAGAGTTTGGGGAGAATTTTTTATGAATAAAAAGGAGCATAACCACCATTAAAATTTCATAGGAAATTACCATTTAACTACATAACAATCTCACTATCAATATGTTTATTTTTGATTAACAATGGAGATATTTATAATAGTCATTTAGCTAAAAACTTCATTTTCATAATAACTATGAAAACACTACACTAAGAAAGCATAAAAATACTTGGTCTACTAACTATGGAGAATCCAAGCATGTCTAGTCCACTACTCTATATTATAATATAAAGGGAGATATCCTTTATTACAATCAAAGAGTTGATCTTATATAGACATGCATGTCTATGGAGTTCAATAAATAAACCACCTTCTTGGTAGTTGTAGGAATTAAATAAGATGTACCCATTTATATGTAATTTTTAAATTGGACTTGCACAATCCCAATGGAATCAAATTCATGGCCAATTTATTGATATTTTATTAAATGTTGGGTAGATGAAAGTTGTTGAAATCCATAGAGATGTTTAGTTAACCATACTCTATGAATTAAACACCATGCCTCTTTAAGGTAATGTTTTATCCTCTTGTGCCTTGTCTTGATTGACTTTAATGTGTATGCCAAGACCAAATTCAATGATGCCACCCCATTACCTTTGAATTTTGTATTTTATGATAAATTTAACCATTAAGAGGCCCCTATAAGTTGGTGTTTATAGTTCATATTAGACACAATATATTCTTGAGTTATGATAGCTTTGATGGCTAAAAGAGTTGTCAAATTTAAGCTCATGTCTTATCAATGCCATCGTTATGTGTCCTTCATTGGTAGGGTCCTACCAAGTGTCTTCTCTCCCCTATTCTACTGCATGATTGAGGTTTCATATGTGCTAATTTTATTTCATCTATAGTGTATCAATATCATGTCATGTGGTTTAATCTCATTCACCTAGAGTTCTTATGGATCTATCAGATTACACAGACTATCATAGGCCTACAAATTAGTGGGATGTTTTCATGTGGTAGTATCCTACTAACCTGCTTAACCTAAGGATTTTAATTTTGTACAAACATTTTTGGGATAGTGGATCATCAAGATGTCACCACATAATATCATCCCACTAATTTTCTCACTTGAAATACTTCACTTGGTATAGATTTGGTTAGGGTAGTAGGTCATGAAGATCACTCCACTTGGAAAAATCTCACTAATCTACTTGTATAGTGATTTTTTTCTAAGTTAGAGGCCTATTAGGAAAATATTTTGAATCACTTAAGTCCCACAAAGTGTTTTAAATATGTCATGTTTCTCCATGAAACTTTTTCAATAAAATTGGTTGTGTTAAAAGGTCCTTTTGAATAGGTTGAGGTCACCAGAGATGCAAGAGATCACCATGTGTCACTGGGATTAATCTAGGCACCTGTAAGCAAGAAAAAGAAAGGCCTTGTCAAAAACCTTCAAATTTTCAAAATCAAATAAACAAGTCTTTTCAAAATAAAATGGATAAGTTATTCAAATTCAAATTTATAAAGGCATAAAAAACTTACCAAAACAAGACCATTTTAAGTGAACTCAAAGCTTAATCTTGCCAAATTAATAGAAAAATTTAGTCCATTATTTAGAAATTAGCTAAGGCCCAAGTTGAAATGATATAAACATAGAGTCAAATTATCCTTATAAATCATAAATGAACTAGATTATTAAATGAAAAGGCTATAGAAACCCTAAAAATGGTTAAATAATTTACCAAAATTCAAAGTCAAATATTCAAAAAGGGGAATTTATTGATCATTCTAAAATGGAAATAAAAATGGTTGAGACTATTTAGAATTTAAGTAGATTCAACAATTATATTAGACAAGTTCTAGTTATAAAGCTTGGACTGAATGTTTTGAAATGGATAATTATTATAAGCAAGCATACTTAGTCACTTAAAAATTATTATCTAGGAACCTAAAAACTCAAATTGAGGCTTAAACAACCAAACAACAAATACTCCTAAAGGGAAAAATATCAAACTCCAAATCAAAAATAGCTTTCATGATTGCATTAATGGAATTAGGTAATGGTGTTGAAGGCAACAAAAAATGGTGATTCCTACTAGTAAACACTCTTGAGTATATAAATAAATATAAAATATTTAGTTATTTCATCTAAACAATAATAAATATCTACAAATTATTACTTGAGATAAAATCTTAAGGATAAAATCACTAAATCATGCCTCAATATGTGGTATATTTAGCTACAATTCCACCAAATACCATCTTTGTGTGTGATCAAGTGATTATTTCAATTTGTTTACATGCACACACAATAATTTAAATTTGTAGAAATGATCTAAACTTATGAAAATGAAATATTTAAATATTTATCATGGGGTCATGGTGTGGTCATTACTATATTATCATACATGCATCCATATCCCTAATATAGATACCTTTGGTCCCTTTCAGATGACTTGCTCCACTACCATCTAGGTCGGAAAGCCTATGATGGAGGTTACTAAGATCACCCTTTTGAGGAATTTTTTTTATATTTTTTAATTTGTCTTAATTATTTTGAAATGATGCTTTACTTATTATATCTATGGAGGGTTATGGATAAATCCATGGGTTCATGGAAAATTATATAGTTCATAATTGATTAAGACAAACCCAAAAATATAATTCTATATTTTATTTAAATATTTCAATTAAGTGTATAGATTGATTTAAATAATAAAATAAACCTTTTTAAATCCACACCTATTTTGAATTATTAACATTTATGAATCTAAAAATGCATAAGAGATTCAAGACAATTTTATGCAAGTGTTCAAGCAAGATTAAATTTAATACTTTGAGTGTCATTCATGTTGTTTACTTATCATTAGGAATTTTATTTTAGTTTTTTATTAATGGGAAAACCTCAAGGCCAAAAGAGAAGGACAAAAAATAAACAAGAAAGGGAAACAAAACTAATAGTGAGGGATAGGAAGGAAAAATTAGAAAACAATGCAAGAAAGGAAATGAGAAGCTATTTACAGAGGTTATCTAGGAAAGAATATGTCTAGATTTAGTTAGACACCTATGTTACAATATTTTGAGAAGTTTGAGGGGACACACACACACACACATATTCTTTTATATTGGAAAACATTATCCTATAAATATTTGTCTATGTTATTTTCATGTAATTCAATCAAAGTAGGATTGTAAAATTCTACACTATGTTTGTGTCTATTTTTTAAAAATCATGAAGGATAGGGTTTGAGAAATACCCCCACCCAAACATTGAATTATGGTTAGGGGAAGGGGTGGGAATCAACACATACTAGAACAACCTGATCACCCAACCTAGTAGGTACTTCCTCTTCATTGTCACCAATAGATGAATCAAGTAGTGGTTGCTTTTGGAATGATATGGATGTTATAGTATCATGTTGAGCTTCATCTTTAGTGTGGGGATTATTTTTCCCGTGTCAATGATCTCCAAGATTTGTAATATATGGTAATTATATGTAGATAATTACATGGAATTAATACATGTTCATGTTTGACTTATATTGTCATACCTCCCATGTCTATGGCATCTACTTTTAGGAATTCACCATTTTTTTTTAATGTAAGGTTGACTAGAAGTGGAATTTATTCTATTCTATCTTTTGTAAATCCAATGACTCCACATAGACAATTTATTTCATCTTTGGTTTATTCTTCGATCTTGTTCATCACCAATGATGGGCTAGGATAGATGTTATTATTATCAATTTTCTCACCACCTTGAGCTATCATTTTATTTGGATATGGATAAGCATAAGACAAGAATGCTTCAGATGCACAACATATATCCTCCTCATCCAATGGCTCCAATAGATTAATTTCATCTTTATTATGATTGTAAGAGATTTGTGACTCACCCTATTTATTAAGTAGCTCACCTTTGATTTGGTCTTCTACTATTGGGTTACTTAAGATAACCACTACTTCCTCATCATTAGAGTCATCATCACTATTCTCAAGGATTAACCTAGGAATAGTATATTGGTAAATTTTTAAAAGGAATGGAACATAGTTAATAAAAGTATTGAAATACACTTGACTAATAAAACTGGTAAAAACATCATATTGATTACACACTAAACTAACAGAGTTATATATATTAATGGAGTAATTAGGGTCTTAATTCAATATAGGGGAGTTTATTTGATATCACATCTAAGATAATGCTTGGGGAAATGTTTCATTATAAAATGTGAATTGATCTATGGGTTGACTCATAGAAAATAAAATTGAATTAATTTGAGGGTAACCTCTCTATTATCCCAATGGGTAATAAAAATTAGTACTTCAATCATGAGACATGGATTATTTGTCAATGGTATAAGATACCTTGTATGCTAATGCCAAGGATGTGATAGCTAAAGGAGTCCTTATAAAAAACATAAAATTAACGGAAAAAAAATTATAAAGTAAAAATTTATGGATACTCCTTATGTCTATAAGAAAGGGTCTCTCAAATTCATAAACCACAAATGAAATTACTATTAAAAATCATGTAAATACTCAATAGGTTCCCTATAGGTGATATAAAACTTGTGGTATAGGGTATAAGGATTTATGGGCTCCATAAAAAGACTTATGAATAAAGTTTAGAAATAATTTCAAGTGGTTATACACCCATTTAATAATCCAATGTACCATCCATATGCATCCTTGTCCAAATAACAAGGGAACAAGTGACAAGCCACATCTTCATGCTGGATACAAGTCTTAATGATGGCATCCTTAAATTTTTGAATGTGTTGTTCTAATTTCATAATAAAACCATGCATATACTTTTGGAAAAAATTATTGGGTTTCTTGGGAAGGCCATGAATGGGATCTAAGATGTTCACTAGGTAACTACCCCTACCTAGTCATGCAAAAGTCATGGGACTGTCTAGGCAATGAATCAATAGAATTTTTAGCTCAAATATTTCATGAATTGAAATTTAGTTTCCTATTTGATCCCTCCTTCTATTTCCAATATATTTATGTGTCTCTTGACATGTAAACTTAGGTGTGGGATGTTAATCCCTTCATTTCTTAAAAGGATGAATATGTCATGATGAAAATGCTTCCCTAAAGTCCAACTATACCATGTATTGGTATGTTTTTCTTCACTAAGTTGGATTAAATGAAACTAACTTTAGATAATGACTTAATCTATAGACACTATGAGACTTGATTATTCCACCATTGATCTATTCAATAATGCTTAAATGGTGATGTAAGAGATTCAACAATCATGATTTAACATTACAAATTAATTTATATTTATCCTAAACTAACACACTAATAAAAGAAAGAGAAAAATAAAGGGGAAGGGAAGAAAATGACTTGTTTCTATAGAGATGAATTTATAGTGACTGACTGAACAAATCTCAAGTAAACCATTCCTAAACTAAGCCATACCTAATATAACTCAAGCTAAAGGATGGTGTGAGATTACAAGAAGAAGTTGTTATGAACAAAGAGGAACATAACTACCATAAAAAATGCACAAGAAATGACCAATTAACTACAAAAAAATATAAATATCAAGATGTTTATTTTTTATTAATAATGGTGAGATTTATGATAGTCATTCAGCTACAAACTTCATTTACATAACAATAATGAAAACACTATGTTATGAAACCATAAAAAATGTTTGGTTTACTAACTATAGAGAATCCAAGCATGTTTGGTCTACTACTCTATGTTATAATATAAAGGGAGAAAACCCTTTTTATACCACAAGAGTTAATCTTATATAGACATGTAGGTCCATAGATTTCAACAAATTAACCACCTATTTGGTATTATAGGAATTAAATGGGACGTACCCATTTCTATGCAAGTTTAAAATGGGCCTTGTGTAATCCCATTAGAATAAAATTCATGAAAAACTAAATAATATTTGATTAAATTTTGAGTGGATGGAAGTTTATGAAATCCATTGAGATGTTTAGTCAATCATAATCTATGTAGTTAACACCATGCCTCTTTAAGTCAATCTTTGGTCCTCTTGTGCCTTCTCTTGCCTAACTTCAATGTACATTCCAAACCCAAATTCAATTCCACCACCCCAATTTTATTTTATTTTTTTATTTTGTGAATAATTTATCCATTAAGAGACTCTTTCAAGTCAACATTTACATGTCAGATTGGACACCTAGGCCATTCTCAGGTTCTAACAGCTTTGATGGCCACACATGACATCAAATTTAAGCTCATGTCTTACTGACACCATTGATAGTGTGTAATTAATTGGAAAGTTACTTCCAAGTGTCTTCTCTCTACTATTCCACTATATGGTTGGGGATTCATATGTGTTAACTATGTTTTAGATTTAATGCATTAATATCATGCCACATGGTACAATCTCTCTCACCTAGAGCTTTGATGGATCTACCAAACTACATAGACTAGCCTAGGCCTACAAAGTAGTGAGATGTTTCCACATGATAGTATCCCACTAACCCACTTACCTAGAGGTTTTTTATTTTATATAGACATATCTAGGATAGTGGATCATTGAGATAGTGCCATAAGGCAACATCTTGCTAATCCCCTCACCCAAAAGACTTTGTTTGGTATAGATTTGGTTAGGGTAGTAGGTCATTGGGATTATCCATGTGGAATAGTCTTAACTATACACTCACATGATGATTTTTTTTAATTTGTATGCCTATCAAGCAAATATTTTGAATCATTTAAGTCCTATAGATTAGAATAAATATGCCACATGGCTCCAGGTAGCTTTTTGAAGAAAATTAACTAAGTATCAAATGTTAATTTTGAATAGGTTAGGTTTAATAAGAGTCACAAGAGATATACATGTGGTGTTAGGATTAATTTAGGCACCTATGGGCAAGACAAAGAAAGGCCCAGTTGACAAACTTTAAATTTTCAAAAGCAAATGACCAAGTCCTTTCAACATAAAATGGCCAAGTTATTCAAATCCAAATGCAAATGCATAAAGGCGTAGAAAAATTAGGGAAATAATACCATTATAAATGAACTAAAATCCTAGCATTTTCAATTTTATATCAAAATTTAGTCAATTATTTATAAATAGACTAAGTCCCAAGATTAAAAAATGCAAACCTAGAGCCAATTCATCTTGAATTAAAGCAAAAATGAACCAAATTGCTAAAGAAAAAGGCTATAAAAACCCTAAAATGGTTAAATAACCTACTAAATTTAAAACTCAGATATTCCAAATTGGTAATTTATTAAACATTCTAAAATGGAAATAAAAATGGTTGAGACTCTTCAAAATTTAAGCAGATTTAATAATTATATTAGACAAGTCTTAGATGTAAAGCTTGGACTGAGTGTTTTAAAATGAATAATTATTAGAATGAATCATACTCAGTCACTTCAAAAAATTTGTATATAAATCAAAAAATTCAAGCTGAGATGTAAGAAAATAAACCACTAAAAATCATGAAGGGAATAAGATCAGACTCTAGAGCAAAAATAGGTTCCATGATTTCATTGATTAGATGAGGGCATGTTGATGAAGGTGATAATAGGTATATCCATGATAGGTATTTACCAATTATATGAGACTAAGGTTCTACATAATTCATAAATAGTGTCTAAAATGGTATAATATTCATATTGGGTTCACCAAAATATATGTGTAGCCTAGGATAACTAATAACAATCCTCTTTTTCTCTATAAACTAAGATAAAAACAAATATCAGAACAATAAATCCTATGTCTATTTTTATGGTTATTTATGACACTTAATAAAGTGGTAGGTCTAAGATAATGTAATCCAAACTCAATATCCAGGGTATAGGGTTCTAAATCCTATGCTTATAATATGAGGTATGATTATAAAAAGATCCCAATGTAAATTAAATGATGTAAAAATGGTAACAAAGGTGTGTATCAAGGATATGATAAGGATAATACATGAAAAAAACTATCAAATAAGGGTAACTTAAATCCAATATATCTATAAAATACTAAGCTAATAAGAATGTAAGTGGCATAATGGATAACCAATGGGCAGTCTATGCCACCTAAGGTGATAATAGAAATCCTAATAAATCTTATAGCTATACCAACTTATTTGGAATAATTAGGAGCATAATTAATGATATAAACACATTATTTACTATAATAACAATTATATAAAATATATCTACTATTTAAATAAATGAAATAGAATAGGGATAAAGATACTTATATTTGGGGTGACTAGTTAGTGTATCAAACTACCCCTTGGCTGAAGTGGAACTTTTTAAGAGATGTCTCAAGATGAAGACCTCAAATAATAATACTAAGACCTAGATAACCCTATTTTGGGACTCTAAATAATGGGAAACCTCATCAACACAAATCCTCCTATTGAGCTTCAAAGACCCTTAAGTAAGATGAGACCTCCAAGAATAATACATTAACCTATTACTCCTCATTTTACTACTTAAGAGCATAAATTCAAGTGAAATTAGAGGATATTAGTGTTTTTATATGTTTGGAATGATAATATTACCCATAAATATATAGTTCCAAACCCATAATTAACCCTATACTCTAATACAATGATACTAGCCAACCATTATGATAAAAAATAATGTATCCTAACATCAAACTTTCTAATCAAAGTTGATATAGTATAATTAATGTGGATAAACTTAGAACTATATTGACTAGGTTGATAAAGTAAGGGAAAGATATGTGTGAAACATAGTGTATCAACCTAGTTGATATATTAGGAATATAAGATGGCTAACAAAATAAGATGCAAAGTAAATAGAGTGGTAAGATAGACAAATAATTATATGAGGCTAGATTTATAGTAATAAAGGTATGATATAATATTATGAAAACATCTCTTTAAAAATACCACAAGCTGATCCCACCCAATTCTCAATACACTCATTAGTACATGCATTCAGGGAGATTGATGTGTTGATAATCCCTTGCAAGAGAAATTGTCAATAAATTGGTAAAGTGAAAAATATCTTGTGTATATAATAAATAAACTAAAAAGTTTTGAATACTAAAGGATAAACAAAGTTCCATCTTACATATTTTACTTGATAATAATCTAATCACATTATCTTGTATATATTACCTTGCACATCATTTAACATGAGTGGGGGCAAGGTAATTTTATAAATATCATTGAATAAATGGGCATAGATATGACATTTGTTTCATGTTACATTAAATTTTTGACAACTAATGTAAAATGGTGTAATTAAATTATAAAAATATAATGAAACACCATCTAACTCAATTACTCCACCTTTATTTATTTCATAATATAAGCTCATGGATGTATGCCATGTAATTTTTAATGAACCAATGGTCATTCAAGATTTCATAGAAGGTGAACATAAAAAATTAATTATGCTTTATGAAAATGTATAACACAATACATGCATAATTGGTTTTATTAAGGGATTAGGGCATAATGAGAGTGAGTTATAACATACAGTCACCCATTAGAGGTCATTCACACATATTACATTTTTGGTTTCTTTTAGCCCTAAGATAATGGATAAATTATGTTTATAGTACCTAAAATTCTATAATTCAATGTTATATTTGGAAAAAAATGGTTATAAAAAATATGAGTAACATTAGATAGTGTCAAAAAATTTATGTCATTTTATTTGCAAGGATATTTGATCACACTTCAATGAGATAAGTGTTAGAGGTAAAATCACCAGGGGGGTAAATCAGTAAGCATAGATATTTCAATTAAAATTGTAACCCTTTCAAAATATTAAAAATTCAACATCTATTAACTTGATAAAGCAACATTAACAAGAGATCTCATTCATTCAATGCATACACAAGATCAAACACTTAGCACATAGTTCCTATGGGAAACCCTCATAGGTAATAAAACCCACTCTCAAACTTGAAACACAAATATACTACTATCTTGTAAGATGATCAAAAACATGATACTAGTCAAGTAATTATGGCCTATGGCCTTTATTGAAATAGTTATTATATAAGGATCACCCACCCCTAAGATTATCAAGTCCTTCTGACCACCTTTTCAATCAAGTACTTTTGACTTAGAACCTTAATCAAATCCTTCTGACCAAAGGTCTTTAATGAAACTCATGTTTCACAAGGATCACATATCCCTAAGGATTATTAAGTCCTTCTAACCCTATTTTGATATGAACACCTTTACCTTTGAAGTGATGTCTTCTACACCTGATGATGGACCTCTGATAACACAACCTTATTTACTTCTTCACACACTCATAATACATCCAAAGCCACCTTTTGGATCACTTTACACTTTGATCATCCTTAACATATAATATCACTATTATGTCATCATAATTATTACCTATAGGTCATACACACAATCTTTAATCTTCTCAACTCATCAACTCATCCATTGGTGACATTACCTCTCTTCTTTCCTTTGTTCTTTACTCTTTGCCCTTACTCCACTCTCACAAGCCTCTCTCACAAGTCTTCCATAAAAATTCTCAAAATTATATAAAACATCTCATTTGGTTCCATAATTCATAAAGAAATAATTAATTAACAAGATCACAATATTTCATGTTAGCCATAATACATGACTTAACCCTTAAGGCATCTCAAATGGGTCACACTTAAGCACAATCAACTTTCAAATAAGCCTAAGTCATTTTTAGGTCCTATGGAGACCCACTCAGCTCTTTAACACTTCTCTATGAAAAATAAAACATAGGAACACTTTTCAAATTCATTAACCCATTACAAATTATCTATAAGTCCTCCTTAAGTGGCAACATCCATCACAATACCCTTTTGCTCAAACACAAATTGCTCAAACAATATTATGTGCATACATTCACCATGAATGAATATACAGTCACCTTCTAAACCTTTTTTCATACTATATATGATTGTTCATATCTTAATAATTCACATAGATAATCCTTATCAATTCTACAACATTATATAATAGTTAATCTATCAAGAGATATCGAAATAACATCAAAATGAGCTCAATTACCCTTCTCAAGTTGCTTGTATAACATGTACAAATACATAATCAATTTTAAACCTTCATAAATATATATATATACACACTTTAAAATATTAAAATATATATTTCCAAAATCACCTTAGAGTCCTATAAATGTTTTATTTTTACACCATGAGAAAATTTTGCATGGATCAAAAGATATAGGCAAAATACAGAGCACCAGTTTTTCCTTTACAAATTCAAATATTCAAATACAAACGGTCATAGTTAAACCTCAACCACTTTTTTTGCATCTTGTGTCCTCTCAAATTTAGATCAATCTTGTACCATAAATCTTCTCTAAACTTTAACACATAGGAACCAATTCTCAAACATTAAACCTTGAGCATGTTGACCTCATCTCATGAAATTTGTAAACTTTGACTCTATGTGCAATATTGATCTCCTATACATAACTTAGTATTTAATAATGCTAAATAGTTGTCACTTTAGCCTCTTTACTTTAATATACATCATTTATCTCTATATGTAAAATCACCCACTCATCCTTGATCCTTGGAAGAAGTTTGATCTTTATCTATGCTCAGTGTTAGACATCATGCACCTAACCTCATCTCACTACTTCTTGATTTATTATAGTAACATACTCCATAAATGTTGCTTGAAATTTAAATTGTGAAAATATGACTATGGGACCTTGATTATCTTCCCAAAAGGCCAAATTTGCACATTCATGTCTTTTACCTCACTCACTCACATGTTCTCAAATTTAGACCATATGATCTCCTCACATAGGAGAATCCAACCATGTGATAAATTTCTCTTGGTCCCCTCAAATGTGTGAGATATATTTAAATTAAAATGCCTTCTCAAAATCTTTTTTTATAGAGCCAACTATGCTTAGAACTTATTTGGGAGGCCAAATTTTATTTTGAATAACTTTCATTATGCTTAGTCACATGATCTTAAATTTAGCACATAAGATAATCTCACATAGTGGATTCTATACATATATCAATATGTTCTTGAAACTTTCACATGTGTAAGATATGACATCAATAAATTGCTTACTCAGCTTTATTTGAACATAAAAAACACTGTCAAAATACCTAAGAACCTAAATTTCCACATGCATATATTTTATCATGATAAATTGAATGAGTTGAAATTTATCACATAATAACTAGGCAAAAAACTAAAAAAACCAATGTGGTCATTTCCTCCTGACTCATCCACACATGGTAATGGTGACATCATAAAACTACCTACTCAAATTTTATACCACTAGACCCAAAGTGTCTAGATGAAAACTATGGACAACTAGATGAATTCCACTTATGCATTGTTGACCATTTTTGGTGTAACAGGCCAAAAATCAGTCCCCTTCTTCCTTGTTGTTTTAGGCCAATTCATTTTTAATTTTTCATAAGTCCAATAATTTTCTATAGACTCTACAAGTCTATTTCTATGGACTTTGTAGGTCTATTTCTATGGACTCTGCAGGTCTATTTCTATGGACTTTTTAGGTCTATTTCTACAGACTTTGTAGGGATGGAATTTCTACAGACTCTACAGGGATGGAATTTCTATAAACTCTGTAGGGATGGAATTTCTACAGACTCTGCAGGGATGGAATTTGTACTGACTATGTAGGGATGGAATTTTTATGGACTCTGTAGGGATTGATTTTCTATGGACTCTATAGAGCTTGGGTTTTTCTATGAACTCTACAGGTGTAAACTTTTGATAGATGAAGAACTAGTTTAGAGGGTGCAAGGTTTTACAAAGCTTCTTTAGACTCTTGTTTGAAGAAATTCATAAGGGAAGAGAGATAAAATGGCTTAGAAGACACTTTTCCTTAAGTTTGGAAGAGTGGTTCATTGACATAATCTTTCTAAGAGTTAGCACCTTTGAATCATTAAACTGGTTCAACACCTTCGAGTTTAATGCTTGGTTCAATCGGCAAGTTCAAACACTCAGTTCAATGCTTGGTTTAATCAGTGAGTTCAAACACTTGGTTTAATCACTTGGTTCAATCAGTGGGTTCAATGCTTGGTTCAATCAATGAGTTCAAACACTTGGTTCAATCAGTGGGTTCAATGCTTGGTTCAATCATCAGGCTCAACACTTGGTTTAATCACTTGGTTCACCATGGAAGGTTCAAAGGCTCAGCGTGTAGTGTTGAACCGTTGAACTGTTGAACCATTTTTGGTTCAATCAGTTAGTTCAATGACTTAATTTGGTCAGGTGGTTTAAAGGAGCATCCTAAAGCTAGAAGGCAAGTGCCCTTGTAGAGGGTAGTTTCAGGTCCAAGAGCCCTTGCGGAGGGCAGGGAGCACTTCAAAGAGGCCACAAAGAAAGTAGTTTGGACCTTTCATAATTTTGTTAAGGCAAAGTCCCAAATTCCTTCAAACTTTTTGTCTGAAGGATTTCCTTCAGAAAAAAAGCCTGAAGTAATTTGGGGGAGGTTGCAGCCAAATAACCCAGAGTGGTGAGCAACCGAGACAAATTCTCACAAACTTTTTGTCCATGGGAAAATTGTCCACATAAAAGCTTGAACCAAAGAATCCTGGAGAAAGGGCCGAAGAGATAAAAGGCCACCGAAGGGTAGGTGCCCTTGCAGGGGGCCCTCAGATGGCCAAATGAAGGGCATTTCTTCATAGTCGAAGGGACACTTCCCCTTTGAGAGGGTCTGAAATAAAGAAAAAGTCACAAAAAGGGCTTGAAGGAATTCACCAAGGATGGTAACATCCTGAAAGTTTTCAAACTTAAGAAGATTGATTAGCCATTGTTTTTTAAAATGATGACAGGTGCGTAGACGTCAAATTTAAGATAGTGAAATAGCCATTTATTTTCAAATTGCTACAGTGACTCGCTAGAAGATAGCCCCGAGGGCTGAAGGAGCCAAAAGAAGACAAAACAAGAAGAATACAAAGAGCCTAGAGAATAAAGAGAGAAAAGTGCCAAGTGTAGGAACAAGTAGATAGTCCAAGTGGCAAAGGGAGATGCTGATTCAAGAAGTTACTCTGGCAAGTGATATAGTGTCTGTGAATTGATCATCAGGAGGTGAAAATGGCTAGTGACTGGACCCATTTTCTCCATTTCACATTAATGAGTAGATAAACCATGTAATTGCCTTGAAGGAGTGGTCTTGCAAGTAGACAAATGGTGTGGCTCATAATTTCTCATTGATGTTTAAGCAGCTTGCTCTTCCCAATGATCAGGGCACACATGGGTCATTGGTAAAAAGGGTGCCAAAAATCCTCCTTCTGTCCCCTATATATTGGAGACTTGTCATTTGAAAAAGGATCTTTCACATTTTTAAGGCGAAGCCCTGGTAATATTTTCACTTGGAATCAATAAATGCATTTTTACCTCTATTCTGATTAGATATCTGTGTGTGTGTCTGAGTGTCATTTTGTGCTTAGTCATTGCTTCTTAATGCTTCCATAGGTTTAACACCAATACACCTAGTGTTTATAAGGTGCCATTTCTATAGGTGATAAGGAGAGTTGTATTTGGAAGTGTAGAGATAGAAGAAGCTACTATATAGTGTGCCTTTCTACAACACCTTTGGTGAGTCTCTATTTTCTATGTGTTCCATTAAAGCCTCCCTATTAAGCTTCTTATAACCTAGTCCTTCTGCTAGTTTGAAGTGTACATATGCATTTGTCTAGTTTCAAGTGTGAGTGTGAGTAGGTCGAATCATTTGGTGCATCACCTCTTTTAGAGTAGTTTTGTTTTCCTGTAATCCTTCTCCCTTTTCACCCCCCATTATATACCTATATACCTATATTAGAACTTATTGGAAAAACTTAGATGCATCAAAGGGAGCTAGCCCTTACCTAGAGACTCTCCCCTCCAGCTTTGCCAGTCCCATAGTGAGAGGGGAGTTTCCATTTTGACGTGTGGAAGGCAGGAGCTCAACCTCTTGCCCTAGGTGTAATCCACTATGTCAATAGTTTTTGGCACACCTGGTGGGATTCATTTTTTATACTCAATAAATTTTTAGGATTGATGTTGGTCTTGTTATAGCAAATCAACTATTTTTAGCATCTAGTGACTCCACTGGTAATAACTTCATTTTTTAATCAAAGACTAGTCTAACTTCCTATGTCTAAAGTCACCACACAGTCTACTTTTAAGGACATTCCTTTCAACTTCATTGAGTTGCCTTTAAACTCAACAAAAATATTGAGGTTTGAGAGGACTCATCCTTATTTAGCAAACCACCTTCCCAAGCTTGTTGTAAGGAATGCATACATAGCAAGGCCACAGTTACATCCTGTCACAGCTATGGTGTTACCCTTTGTGACTTTTCATGGTCAAAGTCCTTTGAATCTCCAACATTATGACCTAATTCCAAGAGTATCCCTCAAAAATGTGCCTTCCTTTAATGGAGAGGGGCCCATTATAGTCATCAAGCACATCAAAAATATTTCTAACCTTTGCAATATTCACAATGTCACTGAGGAAAATATTGCAATTAGATTGTTGACATTGTCTCTCAAGGGTAAAGCTCTTGACTGGTATGGGACTTTGGCTATAAATTTAATCAGTTCCTAGAATGAATTGGGTACTCACTTGATAAACCATTTTGGGGAAAAGAGTGACCACCTCTCACTTGTTGAGTAGCTGACTACCATGAAAAGAGCCCCTCATGAATACATGCAGGATTTCAACACTCAATTTTAGAAGACATGGGATAGAATCCCCATTTTGGTAAGATCAACTCCTATCTATGCTTTCCTATATTACTTAAGAGCATTGAACAGTGATATCACTGTTATGATATAGTCCATGGGAGGACATGTACTGCCTGTCGCCTATGACATAGCCATAGTAGCTGAAAATTACTTAGTGCAGGCTGGGAAGATAGCTCCTAGACCCCATATGCCACTTTTCCTAGAAATGCTACCTCTAATTCAAACAGCTACCCCCACATTAGCTCCTCTACCTAGCATGAAGAAACCAGATGCTACTCCATCCAATGAACTTCATGAAGTTAAGAGTCTATTGCAAAGTATGTCAAATGAACTTGTGGCTCTTAAAAGGCAGTAAGCTCAAAGCAACCAGCCAAATCAAGGGTACCAATAGTATGGCCAGGATCCTAGACCCCCTTTCCAAAATTACAATCAAGGATGGGGTCAGCTTACTCAGACCAAACCCTTTCAAGGCTACAACCTAGGTGCCCCTTCATCATCTAAGGTCATGGTGCCCGTTCAAAATAATCTAGTGTAGGAACAACCAAGTTGTTCAACCATGGGATATGGTCAGGAGCAAGCTATTTATACAAATGAGGTGATGGGTTATTGCCAAAATGTGAAATAAAATCAAGTAGCCACCCATTCCCAAGTCTTTGAGGCTCCAATGCAACCCAACACGAGTAGCAGTCAGGCCCAACCTAATTCTACCCTCATGAATCATCTAGAAGGAGAGTTCTATTCAGTCAATTATGTGGGTGCTACAGACAATCAAGCTAACTATGTTGCAGCCAACATAAGATTCAAAATAAGGGTAATGGAAGAAGCTTAGGCTATTGCCCAAATGTTAGCAACACCTTCTTCATCACATGCAAATCAAAAAGTCCTGAGCTTTAGACCACTAGTTGTACCTCTAACTCCTCAACCTGCGTCTCAAGCCATACATAATTCCAAGGAAATTTTGAAGGAAGGCAACCCTTGAGTCAACATGGTTGACTAGATGAAGAAGTTGCACATGAACATGTCCTTGAGGGATTCACTATCAATACTAGGGTAGAAAGACATGCTGCAAAAGGAATTACATGAGCTAGATGAATGAGTTATCCCAGTAAAAGCTAACAACATTTTGATGATGAATGGATAGCCTTCCACCTCAGGTCAAACCCAAAAGGAAGAGAAAGTTCCTCCTTTTTATGTGTCCTTGGTCATAGGAGATTTCTTGGTGCACAATTGCATCATTGATAGTGGGGCAAGCACCTCAGTGATGCCCAAATGCATAGCCGACAAGCTAGGCTTGAAATACGAAGAAATGACCAAGGGAGTCCTGTAGTTGGATGGAACCCCAAAAAAGACAATTGGGGTGGTAATAGGTTTGAGCTTGACACTACATGCTTTCTCAAATTTCTTAGTTCCTCATGATGTGGTAGTGGTAGATGTCCCTCCCTACTTTTCCATCTGCTTATCCAAGGATTTTACATCCAAGATAAGTGGCTACTTAGCAGCAGATTGGTCTTATCTAGTTTTTAGAACCAAGTATGGGACTAAAGTCAAGATTGAATTTGAACCACTCCACAAAGATCATCTGGAACCTTACTCGCTCAAGGCAACAAATGTTAACTATGCCATCATTGACCAGGAAGAGTTCCAAGTAGACTAATCTCCATCCTCTGCCCTTGAAGGAGTTGCAGACTTGCTCTTAGATGAATGGGGAAGTGACAACTTCGAGCATGATCCCTACAAATTCATAGAGGAGGTGGGCCTTGGAATTTATTACATGCATGAAGAGGGTACTTTTGTACCAAATTTGATGAAAGCCATCTAAGAGAGCTCAGGTCTATGGAGACTATTCTTTGATGGTTCAAAGAGTAAGTTAGGAGTTGGTGGTGGAGCAATGTTGGTCTCTCCTTCAAAAGAAAGGTATTTTTCAGCTTTCCAGTTCTAATTTTCCTGCACATGTAATGTTGTAGAATATGAATCCCTCATCCATGGTTTGGAGTGGGTGAGGAAAAGAGGAATCAAAGAGATGCAAGTGTTTGGTGATAGTGAGCTGATTGTCAACTAGGTAAGAGGCCAAAATTTGACGAATAATTCTCTATTGAAGTCCTATAAACATAGGGTATGGGACTTAGTGGAAAATTTCTTCACTTTCAATATTACCTCCATCCCTAGAGAATACAACAAGCAAGCAAACAGGCTGGCAACAGTTGGTGCCCAGTTCGATATTCCTCAAGAAATAAGATAAGACCATAGGTCACGTCACTTGAAAGTAGTGATTTGGCCCTCTATACCTGATAACATCACCAATTGGTAGGTTTTCAATAGTGATCAGCAAATAACACTCTTCCTACAAGAAGTGAAATTTGTTGCAAAAAATTAGGCAAAGCTACAACAGTAATATGGCAGCCAAATTATTCAACTGAAGAACAATAAGCTCCCCAAAGGTTTGGTCACTCTAGAGAGTATCTTCAATGGAGATGACCAATTGAGAAGTGACAAGGCATGCATTACAACAAAAGAGGAGCACCATGAGAAGGTACAAATATTCAAAGACAAGCTACTTGCACTTGGGAAAGTGTGCATGGAGCATGAAAGGTAGGCCTTCATCTTGTTGTGCCAAGAATTTGCTGATATCTTCACTTGGGAGTATAGTGATTTGAAGGGTTTTGACCCAAGTTTGGCCCAACATACCATTGAGCTAGAAGAAGATGCCAAACCAATCAAGTAGAAGTAGAGGCCTGTCAACCCAATGATTGAGCTTCTCATGCACAAAGATCTCACCAAACTAATTGAGTCTAGGATAATATATCCAATCAAACACTCTTCTTAGCTAGCTAATATTATTCATATTTGGAAAAAGAATGGGGAGATCAAACTATGCATCAATTTTAGAGACCTCAATAGAGTCTCTTTGAAAGACCACTATCCTCTCCCAAGCATGGAGTAGATCCTTCAAATGGTGACATGCATCAAGTGTTTCTCCCTCTTAGATGGGTATTCAAGATATAACTACATCTTGGTGCAGGACTGTGACTAGCACAAGACAACCTTCACAACCAAGTGGGGAATGTTTGCTTGCAAGAAAATGCCTTTTAGACTATCTAATGCTAGTGCCACCTTCCAACGGGCTATGAACATGGCCTTTTAAGGCCTGATGAATAAGACTGTACTGGTATATCTTGATGATGTGATTTTTTTCTCCAAGGAAGTAAGCTGACATATAAAACACCTAAGGCAAATCTTTGAGAGGTTTAGGGAGTTTGGTATCTCTCTCAATCCTAAGAAATGTGTGTTCACTATCCACGAGGTGAAGTTCCTTGGTCATATTATTTTTTCAGAGGGTTTGGCTATTGATCTAGAAAGAGTTCACTCCATCTTGGAGCTGTCCTTACCCAAGCACAAGAAGGGCCTGCAAATCTTCTTTGGTGAGATAAATTTCATACAAAGATTTATCCCAAATTTTGTGGAGATGGTCAAGCCATTGACCTTTATGCTGAGGAAGGGTGAGGAGTTCACATGGACAGTATAGAGAAAATATAGTTTTGAATAAATCAAGTAGGCCATAGCCTAGGCTCCTACTTTGATCAGCCTTGACTTCACCAAAGGTTTCAACCTCTACACCTTTGGCAATGAAGAGGTAATCTCCACCATGCTTACCCAAGTAAGTGATGATAACCTTGAGTAGCCAATTACATTTTTTAGCCAAGGCCTAAAAGGTTTTGAATTCAAATACACATATGTGGAAAAGTAAGTCTTGGAAGTCATACAAAGTCTAAAGAAATTCAAACACATGTTGTCCAATAGCAGAATCCACCTCATGGTTCCACATCCTGGCATCAAATATTTCTTGACCAACTGAGACCTAAATGAGAAGAGAGCAAGGTGGATCACTAAGGTGATGGAATATGATGTAGATATCAAGATCACCAAATTGGTAAGAGGGAGAGGCCTGTGTGAACACCTCATTGTAGACTTTAAATAGAAAAAGGAAGACATTCTGCTAATCCATGATGTAGCTACAGTAGAATAACCAACTATCATGAAGGATTGGACATTAGACATGAGGCATTTATTTCTCATTGGTGAGTGCCCAAGGGGCCTTGATAGGACCAAGAGGAGATATTTAGATTCCAGTGTCTCCCTTATGTCTTGTTTGATGGAGCATTGTTTAGAAAGGATTTCTTAGGAGTCATTTTAAGATATTTAGATGTAAGATAAGATGATAGGGTGCTGTCTGAGTTCCATGATGGGCCAGTCGGTCATCATTTTGCTCCTAGGGCTACTGCAGCAAGAATAATGAGAGCTATCTATTTCTGGCCTACTCTTTTCAAGGACACCCATGCCTGGGTATGAAATTGCTAGAAGTGCACACTTTTTGATGGGAAGCAATAGTTGGTTGACATGCCTTTACAGCCTATTTAGGTTGAGCAACCATTCATGCAATGGGGCCTAGACTTCATAGGGATGATTAATCCTCCCTCTAGTGCTAGACACAAGTGGGTCCTGACCACCATATATTATTTCACAAGATGGGTAGAGGTTGCTGCTCTGAAGGAGGCCAATGAAAGTGCAGTCCTAAATTTTTATGAGGACCTGGTGGCGAGGTTCAAGGTTCTAGCAACCATAATCTCAGATAATGCATTAGCTATTTTGGGAACTAAAACAAGTGAATGGGCATTGAGATATGGTATATATCTTAGCACTTCATCCAATTACTACCCACAAGGGAATGCACTGGCTGAGTCTACAAATAAGAACTTGATCAAAATCATCAAGCAGACCATGGAGACAAATTAGAGGACTTTACATGCCAAGTTGAAAATAGCCCTGTGGGTGGATAGGGTCACCCTGAAGAGGGTAATTGGCAACTTGCCGTACACACTTGTCTATGAAAGGGAAGCTAGGCTCCCCATTTCACTTGAGCTACCAGCCTTGGATCTTGCTCACCAACTACAATTAAAAGAAGAAAATAACATGGAGGTTAGGCTATGTGAGCTGATGGAACTCCAAGAGACAAGGGACCAGGTTATGGCTTCTATGACCAACAACCAACAATAAACGAAGAGACACTTCAATAAGAAATCTTCATCAAAAGGTTTCTCCAAAGAAGATATTGTCTTGAAATGGGATGAAGACCAAGCTAATCCTAGAAAGCATGCAAAGTTTGATGTCCTATGGAGTGGCCCATACGTAATCACTCAGTGCAAGTAGCATAATTTATTCCAAATCTCTAGGTTGAATGGTGAGGAACTGTATATCCCAGTTAATGGGATATATATTAAGCATTACCACTGAGCCCCTTCTCCATCATGTATATATTTTCCCTTATTTTTCTCCTATTTCCCTAAGTTTTTTCTGCACATGTTAGTAGTTTTCTTAGCTTTGTGTGTGTTTTCATTTCCTTTTGAGGTAAATCTTCATGATTGGTTCTATATTTACAAGAGCTTTTGCTGATCCTCAAGTTATAATCTAACCCTATGCCCAATGGATTTTGAGGCAACTAGCTTCTAAGCATAGCAGGCATGCTTCCCGTGGGATTCACCAATTTGTTGACCATTTTTGGTGTAACAAGCCAAAAATTGGTCCCCTTATTTCTCTATTTTTTTAAGCCAATTCATTTTTGATTTTGCATAAGTCTAGGAATTTTCTATGGACTCTGCAGGTCTATTTATACGGACTCTACAGGTCTATTTCTATGGACTCTGCAGGTCTATTTCTACAAACTCTATAGGTTTATTTCTACAGACATTACAGGGATGGAATTTCTATGGACTCTATAGGGATGGAATTTCTACATACTCTGTAGGGATGGAATTTCTATGAACTCTATAGGGATGGAATTTCTATGGACTATGCAGGGATGGAATTTCTACAGACTCTGTAGGGATTGATTTTTTATGGACTCTATAGAGCTTGGGTTTTTTTATGAACTCTGTAGGTGTAAATTTTTTATAGATAAAGAACTAGTTCAGAGGGTGCAAGGTTTTAAAAAGCTTCTTCAGACTCTTGTCTGAATAAATTCATAAGGGAAGAGAGCTAAAATGGTTCAGAAGACACTTTTCCTTAAGGTTGGAAGAGTGGTTCAATAACATAATCTTTTCGAGAGTTAACACCTTTGAATCATTGAACCAGTTCAATGCCTTTGGGTTCAATGCTTGGTTCAATTGATGAGTTTAAATACTTAGTTCAACACTTGATTCAATTAGTGAGTTTAAACACTTGGTTCAATCGGTGGGTTCAACACTTGGTTCAATCGGTGAGTTTAAACACTTGGTTCAATTGATGGGTTCAATGCTTGGTTCAATCATTAGGTTCAACACTTGGTTCACCATGGAAGGTTCAAAGGCTCAGTGCATAGTGTTGAACCATTGAACCATTTTTGGTTCAATCGGTCAGTTAAATGGCTTAATTCAGTCAGGTAGTTCAAAGGAGCATCCTAAAGCTAAAAGGCAAGTGCCCTTGCAGAGGGTAGTTGTAGGTCTAAGAGCCCTTGCAGATGGTAGGGAGCACTTTAAAGAGGCTGCAAAGAAAGTGGTTTGGACCTTTCAAAATTTTGTTAAGGCAAAGTCCTAAATTCCTTCAAACTTTTTGTCTGAAGGATTTCCTTCAGATAAAAAGTCTGAAGGAATTCAGGGGAGGCTACAGCCAAAGAACCTGAAGGAGTGGTAAGCAATTGGGACAAATTCTCATGGACTTTTTATCCATGAGAATTTTTTTTGTGAAAAATCCTAAAGCAAAGAAGCCTTTAGAAAGGGTCGAAGAGACAAAAGGCTAATGCAGGGCAGGTGCCCTTGCGAGGGGTCCTCTGCTAGCCAAATGAAGGGCATTTCTTCATAGCTGAAGGGACACTTCCCCTTCAAGAGGGTCTAAAATAAAGAAAAATCCAAAAAAAGGGCCCAAAGGAATTCACCAAGGATGGTGATGTCTCGAAAGCTGTCAAACTCAAGAAGATGGATTAGCCATTATTTTTTCAAATGATGATGGGTGCACAAACGTCAAATTTAAGATAGTGAAATAGCCATTTGTTTTTAAATTGTTGTAGTGACCCACCTGAATATAGCCTCGAGGGCTAAAGGAGCTAGAAGAAGACAAAACAAGAAGAAGACAAAGAGCCTAGAGAACAAAGAGAGAAAAGTGCTAAGTGTAGGAATAGGCAGATAGTCCAAGTGGTGAAAGGAGACACCAATTCAAGAAGTTACTCTAGCAAGTGATATAGTGTCTACAAATTGATCATTATGAGGCACAAATAGCTATCAACTAGACCCATTTTCTCTATTTCACATTAATGAGTAGAAGAACCATGTAATCACCTTAAAGGAGCGGTCTTGCAAGCAAACAAACAGTGTAGTTCATAATTTCTCATTGATGTTAAAGTGGCCTGATCTTCCCAATGATCAAGGTGCACATGGGTCATTGGTAAAAAGGGCACCAAAAAGCCTCCTTCCTTCCCCTATATATTTTAGACTTGTCATTTGAAAAAGGATCTTTCACATTTGTAAGGCAAAGCCCTAGGAAAATTTTCACCTAAAATCAATAAATGCATTTTTACCTCTATTCTTGTTAGATATCTCTATGTGTGTCCACGTGTCAGTTTGTGTTTAGTCATTGTTTCTTAATGCTTCCACATGTTTAACACCAATACACTTGGTGTCTATAAGGTGCCATTTCTGTAGGTGACAAGGAGAGCTATATTTGGAAGTGCAGAGACAGAAGAAGCTGCTATACAGTGTGCCTTTCTACAACACCTTTGGTGAGTCTCCATTTTCTATGATCCATTAAAGCCTCCTTGTTAAGCTTCATGTAACTTGGTCCTTCCACTAGTTTGAAGTGTATGTGTGCATTTGTCTGGTTTCAAGTGTGAGTGTGAGTAAGTCGAATCATTTGGTACATCACCTCTTTTAGAGTAGTTTTTTTTCCTATAATCCTTCTCCCTTTTCACCCCCCCATTATATACCTATATACATGTATTAACACTTATTGGAACAACTCAGATGCATCAAAGGGAGCTAACCCTTACCTAGAGACTCTCCCCTCTAGCTTTGCCAGTCCCACAGGTGAGAGGAGAGTTTCTATTTTGATGTGTGGAAGGCAGGAGCTCAGCCTCCTGCCTCAGGTGCAATCCATTGTGTCAACATGTACACAAGCAATAAAAACATATAAAACACCTTAGGGACATTTTTCACATGCTCAATACTTTATAATCATCCCTAAACAAATCTAACCATTCCAAAATTAAAGATCAACCAAGCTAACTTTAACCACATTAGGACAAATGCATTGCACACTTTGTCATTGTTACTTAGGCTATCAAAGTACTTCATAAACTCACGAGGAAACCTCCATTACATCACCATGATATCATTTTTAACTCTTCAACAATATCCCCCTTTGTCATTAATGTTAATAAACATCATTCAGCTTACCTTCTCTTTCTTTAGTCATTCTCACAATAGGAACTTTCTCCCCCTCTGACACAATGTCAAAGTGGGCACCAACTGATATTGAGGACCTAAAAAGACCATAAATAGGAGAGGACCACCTATAAATATGATACAAACTCCCCCTTACCTTGAGCTTACCTCTTCTTGCCTTGACAAATTTACTCTTGTTTCATGCCAACACTCTCTTCAACCAAGCACTACAACCAATAAAAACAGAACACACAAAAGAATTGGAATCTAATGAAACTTACCAATAAACATTTGAGAGGGAATCCCCCTAGTATTTATAATCCATTTCACAATTTTAGCATCTACATATCTCCATATATCATGAGGAACCACCATGTAGGCTTACTAGCCTTCTCTCTCAAGACACTTCAATGAACACCAATATAAATTCATGCTACACACAAAATAGGAAACATGCTATAAAAAAACCTAAGAACTCACCTTTAAATACTCATGCATTTATCTTTTGAAGAGACTAAACAAAAATCACACTTCTTCACACTAGGCATGTCTAGTCTCCTTGTAGCCCTATATGTAACTTGAAGAGCCTAAAACTTTCAATAGACAAACATTCAAGACTTTAAACTTCATATCTATAGAACTCTTATATGCCCCCTTAAGTACACCAATTTGAAACACCTATATTATCCTCTTCAACATACTTCCTTCACAAAATTACTATCCAAATAGGCCTCCAATTTAACAAAAACTTGAATAACTTGAGAACCACAAACATTTAAATATCTATAAATCTTGATTTTACAACCCATTTGGTCCATTCAAAATATTAAAAGGTATCAAACCTCAAATCATAAGTCAAACCACTTTTCTAGTAAAGCCCAAAGCCCAAAATCTTAAAACAAATAAGGTTAAATAACACCTTCCAATCAACATCCACCTCTGAAACTTCTTATACACTAGGAGATAATCAGCATACACTTCTAGACTAATATTTTGGATTCCACATATTTTGGAACCCATACATCCTATAACCCATTTTACGACCTGCATACTTTTAAGTATAAATTGGGAAACCTGAGAGTAAACAAAAATCTATGATTTGACTTTGACATACCTTTAGACCATAAAAAAACCTAGATCACATCAAAAATAATTATATATACCTTTTTGATCACCAAAATCTTCTTGACAATCTATCAAACTCATTAAGCCACTTGAAACCATCCATTCTAATCCTATACTATAGCTCCTTCACAAACCTCTAAAGCAAACTCATGTCTTATTTCTCCCTCTTATCCAATGACCTTCTAAGATCAACACGAGTCTCTATATAAATTGGCATTATGATCTTTAGCACACAAACTTTCTTCTCCATAATAAATATGTATCCTAAGAAGCATAGGTAGAGACACCCTATTTCATAATATCCTAGAACAATGTGAAACCACGAGTTGCCCACAACTCCTCATATTCCTTCTCCTCTATAGTCATCTAATGATTATAGTTATTCTTCTTATTCTTAGTCTTGAAAGGAGTAGTATGCTCATCCACTACAACATTCTCCTTCTTTTCTCTGATTGGATTGATAATACATGGAGACAACATAGATTCATGACATACCTTTTTCATCTATAGAATATTCCTTATAGCTTAAAAACTCATCACTAGGTAAATATAATTGATGTTATTTATATGAATCTTTATAAAAACATAAGGATTTTCACTTGGATCCATGCACATCTCAAGACTAGCCTTAACTAGTACCTTGGTCTTCTCCTTCAGCTTGGACTCTTCATTCATAACATGAGCAATCAATGAGATCTCTTGACACTCTTCAAATTATATGGTATTATCCACCATATAAAATAGATTACTTGGGTCTATAGTCTCAGCATAACTCATACTTACCACTTTTGGCTTCCATGAGTTGACTTGCCTTCCTCCTTGTACTTTAGGAGCCTGATTGAACCTATTCTGACTTGTTAGGCGTCTACTTATAGAATCTAGAAATGTGACTTCTCTTTTGATAATTTAAGAACATCATACCTTTTGAAATAATCTCATTTTATCTTACAATATTTGGACAAAATATTTCAATGTCTTAGTTCATAACAATTGTAGCACTTAATATCTCTTGAAGGAAACTAAACTAGCCTCACCTTAAATGGACAATGTTTTGAAAAGTGTCCTACATCATGATAGTTGAAGCACTCAACCTTGCTCACACATTTTGACTGATGACCCCCATCATAGTTCCATATAATTTCATTCTTAATAGGTCTTCTACATTCTCTAGGTCTATACCCAAATTTATTACAAGAATAGTAGTAACCATTAAAACTTGCATATCTCATGGTATTTGGCTATCTGATCTAATTTATCTTCAATCTATTTTCACCATCATTCCTTGTTTGATGATTTATCTTCAAATCTAATTTTCCTTGTTCACATTAGTCTTCAACTTGTCTTGAGTTGTAGTCTTTGGTTCTTCTTTGTATGCAAGACCAGTCTTATCATTTACATGATTTTGATCATTTAGAATATTTTTTAAATAACTTGAGCTCTTTTGAAATCTCATAAACAACTTCACATTACTAGATGTCTTCTCTAACTCAGATCTCAATGACTCATTTTCAATTACATACCTTGAACATTCCTTTTCTTTCACTTTCAAGCTTGTAGATAGGACTTCCAATTCATAACTGAGATGATTAACCATATCTTCATGCTGTTTATTGTCTTCATCCATTTTTTCCTCAAACATAATGAATTGCTCCTCAAAATCCTTGAGTTTATATTTCATCTTGTTATTGATCTTCTTCCAATCTTTAGTTCTTCATGAGCACGTGTTAATGTAGTCTCATAGTCCACCTCATCTTCATCATCATTTGCATCACTCAAAGTTAAATCCTTTTGATGTGATCAACTACCTTCCTTGGCCATGAATAGATATTCATCTTCAATAGGACCATCATCTTCATGATCATACTCTAAGTCAATGTCTTCACTCTTATCTGATGAGTTATAATCTTCTTTAGTGTAAAGACTCTCCTTGTCCTTAAAGTACTTCTTCTTGTTGTCAAACCTTTTAAATCCCTTTTTTATTTTTTATCCCTAAATGATATATTTCCATCATCAGGAACTTGATCATTCTCTTCATCATTATCCTTCTTATACTTATGAGGGCACTTGTTAGCAAAATGTCCTATCTCACCACAATTGAAACATTTGAGGCGTAGTTTAACTTCATACTTTCCTAAACCTATTCTCAATTTCCTTGAAATCAAATCAATTAGTTCATCCTCATATATATATATATATATATATATATATATATATATATATATATATATAATGTCATCGTCTTTGGGTTTTTTACCTTGGAACTTCTTCTTTGGTTTCATCTTTGTCTTTAAATTTACTTCCTTCTTTGGTGGTATATCATCATTCTTCCTCATCTCATAGGTAGTAAGGGTGCCATGTAATTGATCCATCTTCAAATAAGTAAGGTCATGTATTTCTTCTATAACAGATACCTTTGGATCAAACTTGAGGGATAGAGACCTTAATACCTTTTGAACTACAATAGCTTCTTCAAGGTTCTCTCCAAGACCTCTGATGATGTTTATAATCTCATCAACTCTCTATAGAAAGGATGACATAGAATCTTATTAATTCATCTTGAGAATT
Source organism: Torreya grandis (assembly GCA_037957365.1). Lineage (NCBI taxonomy): Eukaryota > Viridiplantae > Streptophyta > Pinopsida > Cupressales > Taxaceae > Torreya > Torreya grandis. The sequence goes on along the minus strand of JARHVA010001278.1, from coordinate 1,663,714 downwards.
TCAAATTGCCTTCTATGATTCTACAACTTAGCAATATTGACCTTTAAATATCCTTCATAAATGATCTACATTTTATCCCATATCTCTTTAGTAAATTTATAATAGATTACCTTAGTGTATTTAGTAATTGAAAGACCAAAAGTGATAGCATTCATTGCCTTAGAATTGTTCTCAAATAACTTCTTGTCTACAACACTAGATGGAGGAATAGTAAGAGTAACATAACCATCTACAATAGATTTCCAAACATCAAACCTTAGAGACATAATGTATGTCTGCATCTTAGCACTCCAAAATGCATAATTGGATCCATTGAACATTGGTGCTTTCTTAGTAGAGAAACCTCCTTGATGACTACCCATGTTATACCTTAGATCACCTTCAAGCTATTAATCCTTTACCAAAGGACTTATTATAATACCAATTGTTAGAGGTACAATCACTAAGAGGGGGGGTGAATCAATGATCCTAGATATTTCAATTACAATTGTAGCCCCTTCAAACTATTAAATAATCATCATATATCAACTTGATAAAGTAACATTAACAAGAGAGATCATTCATTGAATTCATACACAAGATCAAACACTTAACACATAGTTCTTATAAGAAACCCTCATGGGGAATAAAACTCACTCTCAAGCCTATAACACAAATGGACTACTATCCTATAAGATGATCACAAACATGAGACTGATCAAGTCCTTCTGATTAGGAACCTTGGTCAAGTCTTTCTAACCTAAGGCCTTTAGTTAAATAATTATTCCACAAGGAGCACCTTCCCCTAAGATGATCAAGTCCTTCTGACCACCTATTCGATCAAGTCCTATTCACCTAGATCCTTGATAAATTTCTTCTAACCAAAGGTCTTTAGTGAAACTCCTATTCCACAAGGAATACCTACCCCTAAGGATGATCAAGTCCTTCTAACCCTCATTTTATATGAACACCTCCACCTTTAAATTTAAGTGTTCTACACCTGATGATGGACCTTTGATAACACAACCTCCTTTACTTCTTCACACACTCATAATACATCCAAATCCACCTTTTGGATCACTTTACACTTCACTCATCCTCAACCTGTAAGAGCACTATTATGTAATCAAAATTATGACCTAAAATTCATACACATAGTCCTCAATATACTTATATCATCAATTCATCCACTACCTTTCTTCTTTCCTTAACTCTTTTCTCTTACTCCACTCTCACAAGCCTCTCTCACAAGTCTTCCACAAGCATTCTCAAAATTCTAGAAAACATCTTAATCAGTTCCATAATTTATAGAGAAATTATGAATTAAAAAGACCACAATATTTCCTATTGGCCATAATACATGCCTTTACCCTTAAGGCATCTCACATGGGTCATACTTAAGCACAATAAACTTTCAAATAGGCCTAAGTCAATTTTAGGTCCTATGGAGACCCATTCAGTTCTTTGACACTTTTCCAATAAAATTAAAACATAGGAACACTTTCCAAATGCATGGACCCACTAAACATTATCTATATTTCATCCTTAAGTTCCAACTTCCATCACATTACCCTTTTGCTTAAGCACAAATCACTCAAACGACAGTATGTGTATACAGTCACCATGAACAAATATACAATCACCTTATAAAACTTTGTTCATACTACACATGATTGGTGAAACCTTCATAATTCACAATATCATCCTTATGGAGTTTACAACGTGACTCAATAACTAATTCATCAAGAGATATCGAAACAACATCAAAATGAGCTCAATTACCCTTCTCAGGTTACTTGCATAACATACATGAATATAGAGTAAAATTTAAACCTACATAAATATGTCTATACACACTTTTATATATTCAAATATATATTAATATATGTGTTTGGGATTCCTCTACAAGTTCTCTTTTTACACCATGAGCAAATTTTGCATGGATCAAGAGATATAGCTAAAATATAGAGCACTAGTTTTTTCCTTTGTAAATTCAAATATTCAAATGCAAATGGTCATAGTTAAAAATCAATCTCTTTGTTTGCATCTTGTGTCCTCTCATATTTAGACCAATCTCATACCATCAATATTATCTAAACTTTAACACATAGGAACCAATGCTCAAACATTAAACCTTGAACATGTTGACCTCATCTTATGCAATCTAGAAACTTTGACTCAATGCACTCTATCAATCTCCTGTATGTAGCTCAATATTAAAAAATTCTAAACAACTATCTATTTGACTACTTGACTTTAATATGCACCATTTATCTCTATTTGTATGATCACCCACTCACCATTGATCCTTGGAATAAGATCGATCTTTATCTTTACTCAATATTAAACATCATGCACCTATCCTTAACTCAATGCTTCCTGAATTGTTGGATCAATGAGATCTGTCGATGTTTCTCAAACTTTAACTCATGTAAATTTAAATAAGTATGGTAAACTTTCTTATCTACCTAGAAGGCCAACTTTACATAGTCATATCATTAACCTCACTCACTCACATGTTCTCAAATTTCAGCCATATGATCTCCTCACATAGGAGAATCCAACCATGTGACAAACTAATCCTATAACCCTCACACATGTGAAATATATCTCCATTAAAATTATTTCTAAAAACTTTCTATTATAAATCCAACTATGTTTATAACTTGTCTAAGAGGTCAACATTTCTCTTACATAACTTTCATTACACTTAGTCACATGATCTAAAATTTAGTGCATAAGATACTCTCACATAGGGTATTCCATCTATATATAAATATATTATTTAAACATTCACATGTGCAATATATGACATCAAAAAAAATGCTTACTTAGAACTATTTAAACATAGAAAACACTATCAAAATTTTTGGGAGCCCAACTTTTCACATGCATATGTTTTGTCATGTTACATTGCATGACCTAAAATTTGGTACATAAAAACTAAGAACAAAACTGAACAAACCCATGTGACTATTTCCTTATAACTCATCCACATGTGGCAATGGTGATGTCATCAAACTTCTTGCTCTTATTTTCTACCACTGGACCCACAGTGTCTAGATGAACATTATGGGTAATCAGATGAATTCCACTTATGCACACAAGTACTCAAATCATATAAAAAATCTTAGGGAACTTTTTCACATGATTAATACTTTAGACTCATCCCTAAACAACTCTAACCATGCTAAAACTAAAGATCAACCAAGCCAACTTCAAGCACACTAGGACAAGCATATTACACACTTTGTCATTGTCACTTAGGCCGTCAAAGTACTTCATCCACTCACTAGGAAACTTTTATGACATCACCATGACATCATTGAAAACTCTTGAATATTAATACATATGAAATACAAAATGAAGAATACCCTACTATGGGTATAGTTACATCTTAAAGTGCACAAGTATAGATATAAAAGTGAAATTAACCATAAATAAATGAGGAATATAAGAAAATATTAGGTATTCCTACTATACATGATGATAAATCAAATCAAAAATATCATATTTATATTAATGATTGAGCATTCATCAATAAACTATCTCAAGAGGATCCAAGACATTTATTTAATCTAGATATAACTATTATTATTCCTATGAGTTCAAAGCAAGTGTATATCCACATGATTCAGATACTTATGAATTAAATTAGTTAAATGAACCTAAGATAGTAAGATAAGTATATTTATTCATCTCATTTTATTTTATCATATGTGATGAACTCATTGGTTAGTCAAAATCAGGACATACATGGTACTTCAATGCTATATTAGTCAAATAAAATTATGATCCATGATATATATATATATATATATATATATATATATATATATATATATATATATCATTCAATTGATATCAGGTTAAGATTCTAAAAACTTAAATGAAATTAAAACATAGAAAATTTGCAATAAACATCTACATAAGCAAATAATGTAACTCTAGAAAGAAAAAATAAATTTCTAAGTCACATATAATAAGATCATCAAATATAACATCTAAATACAATAAGGTCATTAAATAATTATTAAATTCTCATTCTCCACCTCTACATAAATATCAACATCTTGATCTATAGATCTGAGTGCTCTAGAGGAATATTATTTGTTATCATCCTGATAGGATCTCAAGTGAGACATAATATGTCTCTATCATTCCTTTAATATATCCAGTCTATATTAAATAACAAAATGAGTATTCAATAACCTCATGTACTCTACCTAAATATTATCATACTCTAAGAAAATAATTTATCCAATCTACCCACCCTACAAGTGGTCACATCTCTTAAGCTACAAGCTATCCTCTCAATTAAACAACCTCACTCCTAAAATCATCTTACTCACCAACCTCAACCACATAAATTATAGTGTCACGAGCCATAGGATATTTAATAAAAATGTGCACACCATAAATATTTTATACTCTCTCCATAAGATCACCCTAAATGACATCATTAGGAATTGGTCATGTTGAAACACATGATGATCCCTTAATAATAATTTTCCAATAATTATCTCTTTCATAGAGTACAACATTTGAAAAATATTATAAGGTAATAAATAAATATTCAAAATTATTAATATAGATACATAATTAAAATAATTTTAATACCTACAATAGGCATATATAATTACCCTAGTTTCCTTGTGCTTCATCCCTCTCCTAACCCATGTCAATATTGAGTTTCTTGTTCGAGTCTACATGTGCATAGTGAACTAAGATAGGAAATAAAAAATACAAATGTTTTTAGGCCCACTAATATGTATACTCAATAATACACCCTTTATCATCACATCCACAATCACTATTAGGTTTTTTACCTTCCCATCTATAGGATGGCCATGTTTTTATAAATTCCATCTAGTTTTGTGTGTATGAATCCATATAACAAGAGATCAAGGTAATCCTAAAATAATCCCAAATTATCTCATCATGTACTCATACTTAAAGAGCTCATATGTGACTAGAAACTAATCATGAACCAACAACTCACATAAATCCACCAAAATTACATGGAAATCTTGGATCATCCTAGATAATCTCAATTTAGTCTCTAAATAATGGTGTCAGTCATTAGTCTATCCAATAAAATTTTGTAATCCATAGTACTATGACATTAAGCACATGGACCACTCATCCACTTCTATATGTATGTATAGGGGTGTGCCCACTCAACAAATAGATGACTAATGTAGTGAGCCACAATAATATGCTTATATACCCACGTGTATAATAAAGTACTCGAGAATAAACCACCATTATAATCCTCTTAGGTGAGTCAGTAAAAATATATAAATAAATTCACTAGCATGGTATGAACCTTATAATACATGATCCTGTGATTATATATATATCTTCATTAATTTTATGCATTCAATAAGAAATAGCCACCCCACCACTGTCAACAACAAATAATGAAACTAGTACAACAGAAATATTTTTGCATGCATAAAACATCAAAAAATACAATCTCCAAAATTAATAAATTAGAATCATGAAGGTATATTGATTATGTTGGTCACTTATGGTCTTAAACCTATGTTCATACCCTTTTAGTATTGGTCTATAATATAATATGTGTACCTATGATGAGTAATTATAATATTCACCATACATCCTCTTGTATCATAATCATCTCCCTGGTTGGGATCTAGAAGGCACAAGGGTCAAGATTCCACCTATCTATTAAAGTAGTCATGAGATTCATATCATATGGCATAGAATCCATACATATAACATACCCAAAGCCTACACTATTAATAAGTCTTTGATTATCACCAATAAGATCTAGAACCTAAGTAGAATCTATTTGTTGGCCTCTACAAAACTCTTTAAAATGCATGTCTCCCTAAAAAAAATGAAAATGACAAATCCATGATCAGAACCCATGTAAAATATGAAAATATGTATCAAAATTACAAAATAAACATTTTAATATTTGTTTTAAACTATCACATTCCTTCTATTAATGAACAAAGACTTACGACAAGACACTTCCATTAAACTTTAGATAGTGTCAAGATTGAAACCTATAGGTACCTCAAAGACATTGTCAGTAACCTAATGCAACTATTTATAAATTCATAAATACTAATGAAAAATTAAAAATTAAAAATTAAAAGAACTATAAATGAATATGAAAACTAAGTTTCTTGAAAAGTACTAGGATAAAGGCATCCTCAACCTATATGTATGTGTAGAGAATGCTCAAACAAAGTGGGAAAAATACCTTGTCACACAAACATCATAGTATATTAGAGAAAAAGCTTGATAATATTAACTCTATTTATTTGAAAATAAATATAACACTTACGTTAAAAATTAATATTTTCATTATATGTTTAATATCTTGGGTGTCGCTTATCTATTCACCTTTTGTTAGTCATGTTTGAACACAAAAGTAATGGTATTTCATATGGTTCCAATTTTCAATATTGCTTTAACATAATATGTGTTTTTATATACCTATTTATTATATAAATGACTTATATTATACCATGTAACCTTTTTGACATTATTATGATTGGGGGAAACTACGATGCAAGAATGATCAACATAACATTACCTTTGACAATCTAATGTTCTCATAAATATATTACAAGTTCATCTTGTTCTCCAAAATGATGAAGTTATTATTGAATTGATTTTATATCATAGCATATAACAATAAAAAAATTATTTTAGAACATAAATTTATTATGATGTTTGCCTACCCATTGTGGGCATACAACTTGACTTCAATGAACATGTATGCATACACCCAAGTGGGGGATAAAAACATTTTGATGCAAAATTAATTTTTAAAAGGACATACTAGAATAATCATTTTTAATAACATTTACTTCTTAGTTTTACTAATAACTACATACATTTCTTAGTGATTATATCTTTCAATATTTACTTTACAAAATGATAACCACTGTGGTTCATAATTTCTAGTGACATTTATATATGTTTAGACTTAGATTTCTAATAATTTTTTCCAATTAAGATTACATATTGTTTACCCTAATTCAGAATAATGAAACCCTAATTTTATAAAAATGATTAGGATAATTCCTTAATTTTTATTTTCACTATATATAAAAATGTAGATACTAAATATAGTAATGAATATATAACAGGTAAGAGAACTCTTAGATTTGTCATCACACAAATCTAAAGTCTAATTTTTTGAATTATGCACCTCATGACTGTATCAATGTTCTGTACATTATATATGTTCACTTTTTATATTTTACTTTCTTATAAATTCTCTAGTCAACATTAATAATTGATATCATTAGGAGTGGTTAGAACTAACCCTACACACAGTGAGTGATTTTTTCCTTCTAAAATGATGTGACTATGTCTATGATGTATATTTATGCCTTTATAAATAATTATAATTTCATAGAATCACCTATATTTTCAAACCCAATTTATGTACAAATAATTTGATATCAAATGGGGGATGTTATATGAAAGGGTTGAATCAGACTGACCATGGTCAATCCTTATTGATATACCTAGCACTACACTACATCTATAATACTCCACAGAGGAATCAAAATCACATGTGTTTTTCCCTTTATTGTGTGTTTATGTAATTATGTATGAAATCTTAGATTATATTTATTCTATATTTTACTTAGGTATACTATACAAATATGAATTTACCCTTGTAAACTTGAGATTCATATCTAATAATTTTATAGGTGTAATATGTAATTTTGTCTAAATATTGAGAATACAATGTGTTTTTTGTCCCAGAATACCTAATAATATATTTTTATATATAAAAGTATATAAATTTGAATTAAGGTCCTAGTGGAATGTAAAATCTAACAAGATAAGTTGAAACATGCCCAAAATAGATTAAAATTGGACATGGGGAAGTTTCACTATTTGTATTCAGTCTCAATAGTTGATATAAACCATAAATATCAAAATTAACCCAAGGCTTAACAAACTTCAAGGGTGATAATGAGTTTCATATATCTCTATAATATCTTATGTGAAGCTTATTATGATAGGATAAGGGGATCACACAGCTAAATAAAATCATTAAGGTAATCAATATATCCAAATAAATGTGCCACTAAGTATTTTGATCATGGTTTGAGATCTACATATGTAAATTCTCTTAAAAGTATTTTAAAACAAGGATTGAACCAAATCTAGGTATTTTAGTCACTATATTAACATTTATTGCTAAAACAATACACTTATGACCAATCATTGTATACACTTATCTCATACCCAATTCCACTACTCTAAATTGTTATTCATCCATTTCTATATGGGTGATCCTATCCAAGTAAATCTTAATTTTTAATATTCATATTCACCTTCACAAGAAACTAAAATCAAATTTTGATGGATCTACACTTCTATTTAGCTATTTATGATCCTCAGACAAGGTTGTTCCTTTAGGACTGTTCCACTCATTGATAGTGTCTAAATCCATCATACATGTCCTCCCACCAAATAATGACTATTTTCTCCAATTAAGATTCACCTAATAGGTTGTCTCATATATTTCATAAGTCCCATTTGATTTTTTTCCCAAAATATCACTATAAATCCATATTATCTAACCATTTTCTTATTGAGGTTGATATTTCTAGTACATATTATCAAAAGTTACCACACAAAATAATAGGACTACACAATAAATTCATACATAATAATAAAGTTATACTTTCTTAAATTAAATTCATTGGGGACATCTTAATATTGAACAAGGATTATAATATATAGGTTTATTACACTCCTTGACATTAGTATTCAAACCTTATCATGGATCCCCAATATCTCTCATTTTATCTCCTAAGAAATCTCAACTAAATATATATACTTAATTTGTTCTCACAACTCACTCTCTCACATTATTATTTATTATCAAACATATATTTAACTACAAATACAAACATATTTTGTTATCACTAAACTATGATATTCCTAACATACCCCCCTAATGTGAACATGGTAGAAAACATTTTGTTGTGAGACTAAAGAATTCCATCTTTGTGTGATTTTGATCTTGATCCACATGTGTTATCGCACAAATATATAAATTTGTATTTTCATAAGTGGATTTAATGAATGTATATATCAACCAATCAAGTATGAATAATGACCCATACTTATATTCATCCTCAACACCTGTACACTCATGATTTTATAAAGTATTCAATGAACAACCCACAAAGATGATTTTATAAAGACTCCAACCAACAACCTATAAAGATGGTTTTATAAAGGTTTAAACAAAAAACCTAAAAGGATGGTTTTAAAAATTATTCAAACAATAACCTATAAATATTATTTTAAAAATTATTCAACCAAAAACCTATGAATGTATCATGATTTCTATAACATTTTATGATTCAGTACTCCACTAAATTTTTACATTAGGGGATTACATTTAGATTATCTCACTTACATGAAAAACTAAAAATGAGGATTAATTGCTCATCATCTCTTTGTATCCTTTACATATTATTATTATCACTCAATCTCATATAGTATAGATAGTCACCACTACCACTAGTGATCACCTTCGGCATAGTCACTTTTTATGTAATTTATTTGCCACTACTACTTTGTGCAGCCCCATTTCTAGTGGCTTGGGAGAGGATGCTAAAAATCATCCAACATATGTTACCTCCATCCTCTTATTGATTGGTACTTACTTATCAAATATATATTTAATTATCAATTTCATGTCACATTTAAATAACATATCCCCCCATAAGTTTGACATCAGGTTCTCCTGAAATACGTCTATTACAAATAGAGATATTTTAGATTTTTATTTTTAAAAAATGACACATAAAATGATAATGGACTAAAAAATTGACTCTAGACATTAAATAATAATAATAAAAATCTATAACTTTAATATTTTAACATGATTAAAAATGTATATACTTTTATTGAGCATAAAATAAATACTCAACTATAAACTTGATAAAACTTAATCAAATTCGAATAAATTTTATTCCTATAGACTATGTTATAAAAATTAAAATATATTACTGAAAAATTAAATTATCCTATATATAAAATCATATAAATTTATATCCTAAGATATAAAAATAAGAATCAACTATGAATTTTACATATTTTTATTACTGCATTCATGGTTTTGGACAATCGAATACATAGGATTTGTCAAATCAATCAAGTGTATGTGAGTAGGAATACATGAGACTCAGACTAACTTGTATATATTTTCTGTCACCCTAAACATCTCCAATATTAATTAATATCACCTAAACTTGGAATTATTTCAATTAATCTCCAATGTCCTTATTGGGAAGGCATACTTCATGGTGAGTAAGCATAGTGAAAAGGACTAAGCTTGTCATATTCAATTCAAGACAAATTGGATTTACATGGTGAGTAGGTATAAGATGGAGAAGAGATTTGTGATTTTTTTTGAATAATTCAATGCAACCAAGGTCTAATTGAAAAACTAAAGGTTGATTTGGCATTCTTAACCATGCAAAATCAATGCTATGAAGATCTCAAGGTAGGATTTAGCTTGGGGTGACTAAGTTAAGATAGGATTAAATATGAGTTTTAAAGAGGATGTATATATCCAATGGTGTGTGTCTTGATGCATATGGTGGAAATGTAACATAGATGAGTTTGAGCTAAGTTAGGTTCTTGCATGATGCAGAGTTAGTCTTGATTTTAATATACAACTAAGATCATATTGGATAGAGTATAACACCAATGTGTAAGATCTAAATAGTTTACAATGTTGTGACTACAAATTAAAATCAAATCAAACCTTTTATAGAGTAAACTAAAATATCAAATTGGTTTAGCATTGAATTTTGAACATGCAATAAGAACCAGCAACTTATAACATTCAAGATAAAACTAATGGGTGTCACTTTAGACTAATCACACTTTGAATTGCTTGTATTAGGGATATAAAAATTTGTGGTATTAATCAATGGCTACCATAAACTATACAAATAAAATATAAAAACTTAATCCCAAAAAGTAATATGCACTTGCATAAATTATTACAAGCTCTCATGTATTTGAGAAAAAATACAAAATAGAGTTAGCTTATAAACAAACTATTCTTCCATTAGAGGATGATACTTAGAATTATTTGATAAAAAAAGATATTTTTTATATAGATTATCAAAGTTTACCACACAAAATAATAGGACTATACAAAAAATCCATAGACACTAATAATTAAATATTACTTTGTGATCTTCAATTCATTTGGGACATCTTAATCTTTAACAAGGATTATAATGTATAGGTTTATTACACTCCTTGATATGAGTCAAACATTGTCATGTTATATTTCTAGTAATGTAATTTGTCTTTATATTTTCCCCTTTGAGCATATTTCTATATTTAGCAAGTTCTAAATCAAAAATTATTAATTTGTTTTTATTTTATACCTTCATATTTTAAGCATTAGTTTTTCTAATTAGGAAATAAAATTAACTTAATCCCAAATTTGATAAAAACATATTGGTGAACCCATATATTGATTGAATATTTAAAACCTTGACCATAGTTATTGATAAAATTTCTTTCCTTAATTTTGTTGTTTCCAATTATTATATTAGGGTTTTAAAAATTTATAAATTATTCAATAATAAAAATTTCTTAAGTTTCTACTTCATATTTTATGCAATCTAAAAAATTTGTTTCTACCTCTCTTATAATAAGTGTTACACTAAGTGGTATCCAAGTTGAGCATACTCGGATTTATTTGGATAGGGAACATAAGATGGATAAAAATAAGGGTATATTTGAACCTTCAAATGTTAATGCACAAAATAAATATATATAAGTGCATGACAATACTTTAGAGCATGAAAAATATAATCAATACAACATTGACACTCAATATGAGCATCAATATGTACTTCCACCTTTGAGGGATGAACAACTAGAGCTTAATAAAGTAAAAATTATTAAGAACTTTCACGAAATAATATGTTAGGAACCTCATGATTTTGATATATTTTTGCAAACTCTTTAAGACATAAAAAGTAAAATCATGGCTAATACATCGAATACTTCAGCTATTATGGGTTCCTTAACTTTATCCACATCATTCAATGCAAATTATATACCAACATCTAATATTAGGAGAACCCAAGTGTTTTATCAAATTAATATGCCAATTCCTTCTCAGTCATTTGAGTCATCACCATTAGTTATCACAAGTTATATTCCCAATGCATAATCCTGTATGAAAAATCTTTTAGCTCTATAATATAAGGTGTTTCAAATGGAACATAGTGGTTTGAAACCTAATAAAATACTAGATTCATAGACTCGATTACATACTCCATTGGCTCAGTATATTTTAGCACATCCTTTACCAACTAGTTTTTTGGCACCTAAACTTACATTATATGATGGAAAATGTGACCCCAAATAACATTTAAGAGCATTTCACATAGCATGTTTGGACTATGCATTCAATGATATGTTGTTGACCAAGATATTTACCATAAGTTTAAAATAATATGCTTTAATATGGTTATATTATCACATAATTAAATTCATGCATTAAATCCTTTGGTAATTTGTTTTTTGCACATTTATCAATCTAAATAAGTGAAAATATTTCATAAACTCAAATTTATCATCTCAAATAAGAATCTAATGATCCTATCATAGAGTATGTCTTAAGGTATAATATCATGCTATATAAGATGACAAATCATATGGAAGATAAGTAATTACAAGACATATTCAAGCATATTTTACATCCACCACTACATTAATCCATTATGTTTAAGAATTTTTTCTCATTCATAGATTTTTTATCAAATAGTTAAGGAAAGAGAGGTAAAATTATTAGAAATGAATAAGTTAATGTATGAAACCAACCTAGTTTATACTTACCTTGTAAATAATATGATTAAGACATCATATAAGGTGAAACTAACTAATTTTAAGGGTGATAAAATATAAATAATGAATGCCATTCTAGAACCTACTCCACACATTGTATTATCAGCTCCTCCAAGTAGATAATTTACTAATTTTTTAGAAGATCCATACAAGGTATTACAAAATTTATTAAAATGTAATCTCATATCACTTATTAACATTAAATATGTTGATGTGAGTAATCCTATTCCAAAAATATTTGATCATGATACCTTTTATGATTTTCATTGAGCACTAGGGTACACGACAAATAGATGCATCAATATATGACATAAGATACATGATTTAATAGATGAAAACATAATCATTGTGGGAACATCTATTGATAGTTCAAAATCATAACCAATGGAGAATAAAACAATTAAGATATTCAATGAGCATTTTCCTAAGCACATGGCTCTAAAAATAATAAATAAATTAGGAGTGCATTACACATAAAATGCACACCCTATGCTAATTTATTATCATTCTCATACATAGGTACAACATCCTATAAATAGCATCATTGGTACATATCATACTTCAATTCAATCTATAACACTTATCACATTTTTAGAGCATGAGATAATAATTATTTTGACTTACACTCTTTATTTATTCAATCTCACATTGATCACTAACCTATATAAATTTTTATAGCTGATAATGGTTCAAGTGTGAATATGTGTACTATCACACTTATCTATCATCTTAGATACATATATAAGGATATAATTACTATAAAAACATTGATAAAGGGATTCAATTGTCATATTAAAAGTTTTAAAGGTGATAGTATATTACCACTCCAATTTATTCTAATACATATGGCCACCAAGTTCACAATAGTACCCAGTGCACGAGTATTCGATATATTATTGGGACATCCTTGGATTCAGCATCTTCATGAATTTACCTCTATAGTACATATATTTTTGAAGTATATTAATGCTAATGAGTTCACCACATTTCATGATATTCCCTATGAATAAATACCCCCTCCAACCAAATATCATTGCTCTTATGTGACAAGTTGTAGATGAATAACCTCCAAAGGTTCAACCTACTCGTAAAGTTCATAACCAATTGGTTACCTTTCCAAGGATACCTATAATTGAAAATCTACTCAATTTTTTTTTTCATAGACTCTATAAATCCACTATCTACATCAACATGTCTTAGACTGATATTACAAAACATTAAGGGTGTTTCACAAAGAGAACCAATGTAGAGTTCATACACTCCACAATGGGTTCCAAAGAGTCCTAGAGTTAAAAAATCTAAACATACACATCATGTTATTAATCATCATAATAATGACACTTATGGTATATAATCAATTCAATTTTCAAAATTTGATCTAAGTTCATTCACAATGGCATAATATTTTCCATTTGTGGGAGGTCATCCTTGCTATGCTAGATATAAAACATATTGATTGTGAGGATATTATATGAGTCATTGGTTAGTATGTTCCTTATCATTTTTAATATATTCAAAAAATAAAAATAAATTAATATTCTTAAAAATTCAAAATTAGGGCCTATGCATGATATGTGTAGTTCATTTACATCAGTTAATTTATGCTCACTATATGCAATATTTTTCTATATCTAGTTTATATTAATATTCTTTGTGATTGAATTGAGTGAGTTGTATAATATACAAGTTATCATTTATAGATTCATTTTTAGGTGGTGGTACTCTCTCAAACATAGAAAACTTACATCAAAAAAACTTCTTTGTTATAGATAGTAATGCATTGCACTCTTTTCTAATTCTAGTGAACTTGTCCCAATGAACATAGGCTCTACATTTTCATATTAAAACTAGTCATAGGCCTTCTACATCATTTTTATAATATCAAAAATTTCATTGGGTTCATCCTCTTATAGAGGTTTTATTTTTTGTGACTATCCCTATGGTTCATACTTTAATTCAATACATTGTGCAAAATCTATCATTATTTTTAATTTATTTTCACATTTCTATCTTACTAGATACCTAAGTTAATAAATATAATGATTTTATTAATTAATTATGTATTTCAATATCACCTATTCATGAATTTATTCATTTTTTAATTCTATGATTCATGTTTTATATGTATCCATTGCTTTATATTGTGGACATTTGAACATGTTCTTTTTTGTGGCTCTAAACCTTATATTCTTCTATGTGTTTGAGTGACATTTGAACATGTCCCTTGTATTATTCCCCTTAGAATTATTCATGTGTGTATTTTATGATTTTTAATTTACTCTTTGTATGTGAGAGTCAGGGCCATGACTCTTGTCTATTATTGTTTGATCATTTTGTTTAGTTTTGTAATGCCATGATAAATATCAATCATCTTCTTACTTTTTTGATGCCATGATGGATATCATGCATTCTACCTGACTTGCTCTATATTATTTTTAATTACTTAGTATATGATCATTATTCATTATGTTTCTCATTGATAACATATATCTCAACATGACACTATATATGTTTAGTTCTACATACACCTTACGTTACTATATTTATCAATTTATCTATTGTGATGCCATGGTCTCAAATGTTATCATTACTACTTATTTTTTCAATATTTTATATAATATCATTAGCATGACATTTTATTTTGAGATAATTTGTTGTGAAACCTTCACAACTCACCACAAAATAAGGGGAATACATAGTGTCTTGTCTTAGATACTAAGCTATAACAACCTAATACATAGATAGAAAAATATAGAATTAGCTCAGTTTATGATGATTCATACCTAAATTTTACATATAAAACACATTCAAATAAAGTTGTTCCATTTGGAAAATAATGTAGGCTAGTTATATATATAATAGTGCACTATCATCCTAGTAGTTAAAAATAACATTGTACAGAATTATCAAATATCACTTAGTCTATATATTAGATTCAGTATTACATATAAATAATTTATAGGTTTTGTACTCAGTTTTGTGTCATATTTTGATCATATTGGGGGCATCATGTGCAATAATTATTCAAAATTATCACATATATTTTTCTCATAAAATCATTTCATATTACTTGATTCTATAGTCTATATGATCAAATGTCAAATTGGGGGCATGTGTGTAATCCATGATCACTTCTCTTACTCATATTTGCACTAGTTTATAAAGAATTAGTGAAAAGCCATGTCATTATCTATGTTGTATACACCAAACTTAAATCACACTAGTTTTTAGTAATTTTACATCAACAATGAATCTTATTCCATCTGTAATAATTCATTCACCTTTTTGCACCAATTTTGCACTAGAATAGTATATTGGAATTCATACAAAGATTATAGACTACTCTACTACCTTGGGTATGCAATGATGGATTCAAGCACACCTTGATTTATTGATCACACTCTTCTTTTAATGAAATTAGTCATGCATAGTATAATCAAAGTGTTTCAATGAATAAAGTATCTAAGGTTCCCACCCTATATAGTCACCATTTTTATGAAAAAAACATAATAGTTTGCATACCTAAATAAGTGTATTCATTCCTTATTATTTTTATCCATAAGTTTTATGTATTTGATTTTATATTTCTATATATAGTAAGGCATTATTTATACATGTTTTATTTTAGGTTTTCAAGATTCACAATTCAGCATGTGGCCTACATTTAATATTATTTTTCATAGGCAAGTTTAGGTATAAGTCTTTCCTTTTAGTGTAGTAATTTTTATTTTTTGAATTACTAGAATAAAAAGGGAGGAATGTAGTCACTAAAATTAACATTTATTTCTAAAATAATGCATTTTTTATCAATCCTCTTACATAGTTAATTAATGCCCAATTTCATGGCTTTAATTTATTATTCCTCCATTTCTATGTGGGTGATTCCTATTTCCAAAAAAAATTTGATTCAAAATATTCTTATTCACCATTACAAGAAGCCTAAACTCACTATTAGATTGATACACAGTTCCATTTTATTTCTCTCTACTCCTCAAATAAGGTCACTCCTTCAGGACTATCCCACTCACCAGTAGTGTCTAATTACATCAACATCTAGTATTGCAACAATATTTATCACACACCACCATAGTATGGGATACCTTCACGGAGTTTTATCCCTCTTCATAGTATTGGTATGTAAGTAGTGCTCAACATAGGGGGTGTTGATGTCAAACACAATTTTAAGCACTAACCCCTTTTTCCCATTTACCTAGTTTATTCTTCATTATCTATTAAAATAGGGTTTCAAGTAAATAAGAAGGCATATAATGGATTTTGTAGTGAATCACATACAATTGATCACACACGTAGGTGTCATAGGTAAAAAAACATAGAGCCATTTTTATAGAGAGTGAAAAACCCCTACTAGATGCCAGTTTAGACTACATACACTAGTGCATTGTAGCCCAATCCAAATAATGTGGCCTTGTCCCAAATCTAAGCAAAACCCTATTCATGATTCATAGTGATCTCTCATAACCACATAATTATTATCACATTCGTACATGTAGTCCAACATGTTTTATTTATAGCTAATCAATTTGTCTTTATTCTTTCCCATTTTAGCATATTTCTATATTTAGTAAGATCCAAATCTTAAATTCTTATTTTATCTAATTAGGATTTTAAAACTCTCTTAATCCCAAATTTTATAAAATAGGTATTTATACATATATGTTACTTGTGATGTGCATAATATTTTAATTTTATATGACTCGCTTGTAGGCTTCATATCTCATCCCAAAATGGGTAAAATAATAGGTGTATTATCATATTATATAAGGATTCAAATGGATTTTTCATCCATATTCATGTAAAAAACATTATATACACACTTTTTAGAGGCATAATACATTATTTAAATGTGTGAGATTGAGCTTAAATGAATATATCACATTATTTAAAACATATCTGGGGCACATTCAGGAAATTTTAAAAGATACAAATTAATGTTGTGACATTATATATTATGGCAAGGAACAACTAGCACATTCTATATCACTTTATGGAATGATTGAAACATTACATTTTTAAATTGAGGGATAGGTGAATGACTTTAGCACATGAATTTTTCTTCCATGTATAAATATTATACTTATTTTATTTTTTAAGAATGGTCATGAATGATGGATAATGATGGTAATATGTGAGAACTTTTAGATATAATTTTTTTTTGTATTAGTTGATCTTTATTACATATAAATATTATTTTGGGGTTTCACAAGTAAAGGTTTTTTATTGAAACACTCGTGTTCAATTATCTACCTAATAAGAGATAAAGGATAGAGGATTTTTAAATATATGAGATAGCTTATTTTAGATGCATGGAATTTTAACTTTAAATAACATGATCACACTTCAAGACAAGAAAAAGTTTGAATACCACTAGGTGTATTTACTCTTTTATTATTTCAATGATTTCAATTATTCATTTTGATTAAAGTGTGTTTACCCTAATATGGTTTTTACATAAAATAGGTATAAACAAGTTGAAATTAAATAAATATATAATTGATGTGTGTGTGTGTGTGTGTGTGTGTGTGTGTGTGTGTGTGTGTGTGTGTGTGTGTGTGTGTGTGTGTGTGTGTGTGTGTGTGTGTGTGTGTGTGTATAAATGAAAACAAGCCCAAGTGTCATAAATATATGCTAAAACAAAGCTGTAAATTGACAAAGAAGTGAATAAATGAGTACACCTTGATTGTTCTTCAATTTTGAATTTGTAGTTTGACTATGTTAACTATGTTTGACTTGATCTTATGTTTTTAAATCTATGAACCAATTTGAGATAGACCCATGCATATATACATTAGGTTTGGACAATAATTCAAACCAATTAAATTATTCCTTGTATCATTGAGTGTGTTGATGTGCCCTCAGGTTCATCTCTGCAAAGGTTTTTCACTCTAGGTTTTTTTATTTTCTATGAAATGTGTCTTTATAATTATGATTGTAACTTAACTTGGAAAATTTATAAGGTATAATATGTCATGTGGTTTAATATTAAATTTTACCTAGATTACACACTCTAAAACATAATAAAATTAATGGAGTCAAATAACCACCAAAGTAAAAATATAAATTATGTATCCTACATGCTCAGAATCAAACCTCCATATATATATATATATATATATATATATATATATATATATATATATATATATATATATTTCAGTATGTGGATAGAATAGGTTAATTAAGGTTTTTATCCTCCTCTTCCCTAGAATATAAATGTAATTACTAATTTATAATTATCCTCCTTTGACAAAAGGGATGTTTTAGAAGACCAATATAGATACATGTCTCAAGTGTGTAGGATTTTATTCAATGAAGCACAACTTGAATGAATAATCTTGGCTCTAAGATTAGCCTTATGTGTGGTGGTGTGTTAAATTTTCCCCTCTTTATCTATCTTGATTCCTTTTGTTATATATTCTCTTCTTATATTTCTCAAATGGATTAGTAATACTTTGTATTCATAGGATTATCTAAGATGAATAAAATATGTTGGATAAATTTTTAAAATACAAATGGAAGGATTAATACTCGTGACTAATGGTAACAAATAAATAGACCCAAAAAGATAAAATGGATAAAAATATATGTATATGAGTTTATCCATTATGGGTCCATATAGGTAAAAGTATACATAGGAGATAAGTCATGATTTATTGTCAAAGGATGGTTGGCTAATGGATAATATGTAGTCCAAATGTATAAATGAATAACTTTTGGATAAGCATTGAGATTTTTTTTAAGATCTAAGGACTAGATATAGACTTGTGTTGGATTGGCCCATCCTATAAATTAATTAAAATGTACAATATTTCCAAATAATTTAAATTGGGAACAAAAAATGGGAATAAGGGTTTTGTGCCATATTTGGGTATCTACATAATACCCCCACTTTAATATGGGTATGTGAGTAAATTGAATATGTGTGTCAAAATATAAATGTAAATATTTTAAACATGCATATTAAATGACCTATGGATCAATGAAGTATTTATACCTCTCTCCTACTCAATTTTAATTTGCGCTTGATTCATTGATTTACCTAAAACAAGTGCCAATTACTACATGTAGTTATATTCCTCATGGTATACAAGCATTTTATTTAAATAAATATTTTGTAACTTTAAATTTGAAACTAATTCTCAAAATTGAAATAAATTATAATAAATAATACACATGTTTGGTATTTCACCCAAATTCCATTATAATTGTTTTAGTTTTAGACTTTTTATAGGTGTTGAAAACATTACCTAACATTTTCATGGGGGTCATCAGTGCCTAATGTACACATCATAAACTTTTAAAAAGTGATTGAAACATAGTTGAGACATTATTTTCTGAGTATCTAAATAATTTTATCTCACCTTCAATCATTTCATTCCATATTGATTTATAAAATGCCTTTATATATCCCTCCCTTTTGAGATGGGGAATGAATACATTGTCACCGTAATCACTCATCTCAAAAGACACATGTTAGAAGAACCATATGCTAGAAAAATAATTTAATCATCATGTGATATTATCAAAAACATTTTTAATTTAAATTTATCCCTCACATGTTATAAAATAATATATCCAAATCATGTTATTGTCTAAACATGTATGATTAAGATTTTAAATATCATTTATGCATGCCACAATAGATCATGTAAAAGTTAAAATTTGAGAATAGGAGTAACTATTATATCCTATGTAACTAAAACACCCATATATTGGAAAGATAAAAAAAATAAGAAACATAATCAATCAAATACCCAATAGATGTGTGGTTACCACTATGGTAATTCAGGGATCAAACAAATGCCTTAATATAGATGTAACATGATAGTGTATATAATGTACTTAAGATAGGACCTCACATTATTAGTGATTGCACATAATTTATTGGTGTGACTCAGAAAATGACTCATAAAACACAAAAATAAGAGGATATTTTATGAATAATATGCACACACAAGTGAACACATGCACTCACAAATAATCATTCATACACAAATAATCAATGAAATAATTTAACATTCATAATGTAAAATATGCATTAGATAAGAGATGTATAAGAAACTATTAGAATATGTAGTAATCTAGATTAATATTAAAAATTAAAATCAAGGGTATATATCACCAATAAATAATCCTTTTAAATGGCAATGTGCCCAAGTTAGGACATGTTGTCTAGGAAATTGGTCTCTTCAAGATGTGGGCATACAATGTAAAATTCATTATTATGTAACTTATGAAATTTAATACCACTCATTAAATAAATACCATGATAAAATTATATTTATAAACCATGGATAGTGAAAAACCTCTATATTAAGTGAATATGTAGCATGTATAAAGCAATGTTTTTTATTTCTACATTTTTTGATGTTTTTAAATTTTTTGAAATTTTGCCAATTTTTTTGAATTTTACCAGTGTTTTTGAATTCATAAAATCTATAGTGATATGTACGATGTGTACCCATGACCAAGATAAAGGATTTTTTTTTAAAATATTTTATTAGTGGTTTTGGATTTTTCATAAATAAACACTAGGAATAAGGCACATGTAGGGCACAACATATACAAGAATTAAAAATATATGAACAAGATTATAGTATAGTAAATATGCATTTATGATAATAAATAATTCATTTTTTTTTCAGAATTTTTTATTTTATAACTTAATCAAAATAACATATGAAGTGTGTATAAAAATGAGAAAGTATAATGTATAGTACAATATTGGTTTGGAAGATATATGTATATAAGACCTCAATTCCCCATAAGGCATTTACATACATGGATAGGATCATATGAAAAACCTATAAATGCCTAATAGAATTGTAAATTATCATTTCAAAAGTATTGATATTCATTACTAGTGATAGATTGTGTGGGTTCTAAAACATTAGGATGTGATTGCACAATTATAAATTCAAGTGACACTGTCATTAGAGATAGGTTGTATATTTGATTTTTAAAATTACTTATGGAATTAATTTTATTTTGTTATGTCATGTATATAAATGGTTTTAATTTAGATATGCTCACTATTTTTCATATGAATAGGATTTAAATATGTGTTACAAAATATAAGCAATTCAAAAGTACAAACCAAAGGTGAATATATATGAGAAGGTGTTGGAATTAGGAGAAATTTTTTAAGGGTTTGTAAGAATAATTATTTTGAAATTTTGAATAATGCAATAAATAAGTATGTTTTGATTAATTTTTTTAATGTAGACTATTATTTTACCTTATTTTTTATTAATGAACTTAAACAAGATAAAACTCAAGATAATTCAAATTAATTAAGATATGTATAAATTAAGAAAATATAAATGTTCCAAGTATATGTTCAGTTACACTTTTAATGTTTATGAAAACCACTATGAGGGATAGGATACTTATATTTTTTATTTATCTTTTTAGGTCTAATATTGTGAATAGGTTATATAAAGGGCTATAAATAGATCAAGAGTCACTCATATTAGTAAATTAGATATCTAGATCTACTTGGAAAATTTCATCAAGATATAAACACCTGCATCAGACATTAGAATCTATATTTTATCATATTTATCTCTATAAATTATGTATTTTTATTTTTGCATAGGTGATTGTGCATACTTTTATAATCATGTTTTTTGTAATATCAAGAGTTCACTATGTATGCAGTATCCAAAATATTTTCTCCTTCATTTCAAAACATGATTTTCATTTTTGGAAATAGATTGACTTGTAAAAACATGGATGATTGATGGTTTGATCTTACCCAACCACTCCCAAATGAATAGTGGAGCACTAACTATGTATCCAATACTTTGAGGAGGGAAATAAAAACACATAATAGTATTCCCCTTAAGTGAATGTGTGTAATTATAATCCAATAGTATATATGTAACTTGTAATCTATCTTTCAACACTTGATATTTCATACTTTGCTTATCTTATAGGTGATTCAAACTTATCTAGGGCATGTTTATTATGACTAATTTATAATCTGGTAGCTTTTTCATTGTTCCTCTCAATGTACAAATTCATATAAATGTCTTCTTAATAAGTGATAGATAGGTAATAGGCTTATAACTATTATTTAAGAGGAATCTTTGGGTAAATTTTGATGCTACAAACATGTAAAACATATGGGTCCACCCTTAAATACGATTTAATTTTAAAAAATAATTGTTTCTTGGTGCATGGATGATTCTAGTAGAGTTGTATGATTTAATAAATATGGAACTATCTAAATATGACCATAGTTGTCTATAAATACAATAACAATGATTTTATGACTAGGAGATAGTCTGATAATGATAATAAGTAGATTATGCATAGACTAGTAAATTCATGTAGGTGACTAATAATAAATCAAGAAGGCAAGACCCATATAAGTGAATTTGGTAGGAGATGAAGGTGTTAAATATCCATGTGTGTATTCATAAGTAATGTAAGGTAAACATATGCCAAGACTAGAATTATCAAGTTTCCAAATTTAGATTTATGTGTCTAAAAATTCCCCCCCTTTATTATAATTTTGAAATAAAAATATTATTGAGTAGAATAATAAATATATTGTATACCTTAGTGTGTAAACACACTTTTTATTTGGGATAAAACTTAAAGTGTGTAGCTTATTCCATGAAAACATAAAATGAAACATGCAATAATCAATTTCCATAAATGACATGAAATATGAGATAAATTAGATCAATGAAACATTTGAAATTTGAATAGTAAGGAAGGAATACACATGTAAGTGAGTGAACCATATTTCCATTTGAAGTGTTTGGATAATTTAGGATGATTATTACCTAATGTAAAAACTTCATGGGGTGATTATTCCGCATGGAAAATGTCTTTATGAAAATCATGGGTAGGAAACTTAGATTCCTCAACCCTCATGAATAATGAGTAGTGTTAGGTCATTGAGTGATGTATAACCTCAAACATGATACTCATTTAACTTATCTTGATAAGATATAAATATGGATCCCCATACAAATATCATATGTAAACTCAATTAACCATTGCAAATGGATTTAAAAATTCAAAAATGTTACCTTTATTGCCTTCAGTACCAACTCATAAATAGAAAAAATATAATAGTTCATGCACGAAAAATGTTCATGCCCAAATTTTGATCCAAATATAATAATTATAATATATAATTTCATAAAATATATATGTCACTTTGTCCTAAAATTGATCTATCTAAGAACATGTCACTCATGTAATTGTAAAATTTATACATACATCCTCAAATAAATGCCAATCTAAAAAAAGGTGTCCCATAATATAAACCAAACTAATAATTTTGTTTAATCTAAACCCTCTGAATCATGTAATTTGTGTGTGTGTGTGTGTACACACACACACACACACAAATTACATGATTCAGAGGGTTTAGATTAGGGAAAATTATTAGTTTGGTTTATATTATGAGACACCTTTTTTTAGATTGACATAGATTTGAGGGCGTATGTATAAATTTTACAATTACATGAGTGACATGTTTTTAGATAGAATATATATATATATATATATATATATATATATATATATATATTTAAGCATGTAAATATTATGATAACATATAGATAATATGTCATCATACTAATGGGTATATTTTTAAGGCATGTATGAAAAATGTATCACAATGCATACAAGTGTCATGTCCAAATAGATCTATCAATTACGCATGTATTAGTAACCATCATAAATATTAGTAGTGAATAGTAACCTACACATGAAAGGTGTGTGATATAGATCATATCACCACACACAAGTATAAAAGTGTATGATATGGATCATAACAAGTTCAAAAAATAATCCTATATGTATCCACTAATAAGCACACAATGCCATGGAAATTATGCACATAAGTGCATATGTAATAGAACTCAATGTCACATAAGGAAAGATACTTACACAATTATAATCCAATGGTGCACTATAAACAATCAATTTAACACAACAAGGTAAGGGAAACACACAATGATCAATCAATGCTACACTATGAAAAATGAATGTTACACAACAAGGCAATGGACATACAAATAAAAAATTCATATTATAGTAAACTCAATCATGTAATGTCACACAAAAAGTAAAGAGTCACATAAATCATAATAAATTATAGTCTATATAAAATTAAATAGCAATAATGAAACATAGAATAAATCAAACTAGTCTACACCGTCAATCTATGTCAAAGTCACAACATAGAAAAATAGCATATCCATGAAATATAACATTATAAAGAATATGAGAAATATAATTCATATGTAATTAATAATTTTATATCAACATGATAAAATGGAAAGTTTGTATAAATATATATCTTATAACAACACAATATATGGAATAAGATGCCCCTAGCATTGTCATGGCCCCTTAATATTGGAATGCCCTATATCTATTCATCCATGTATCATGTATAATATACATATTATACATATGAATCATACATACTATTAAATTTATGTGTTTATGTAAAATTATATGTAATCCACCAAACACGTGATATATAACATTAATCAATGTAGTAACTAGGGAAACATGTTATTCTTAGGTTTTGATTTTTGATTTTTTGGAATATTTTTTTAGATTTTTGAATATTTTGATTTTTTTTAATACTAATTAATGATCACATAATGGGACACTCACATGTAGGTCCTATATCAAATTTAGTAATGGTCACCTATCATGAGTGAGTAGTTTCATAGGAATATATATCATAATTTGAAAGGTAATCTAGTGATGTAGTATATATTTCATCATCATGACTCATGGGATCATGTGTATAATGAGTAAAATAAATAAATATATTATCTTATGTATTTCATTGTATATTATAAACATGTTATTTCATTCATATTGGAACATCCCTAATTATTTGTAACACTAGCTTAGGATGTAATGAGGTAGATAATGGCTTACATGAGTCTTGAGTAAACCTATAATGTAATGGGCATTGAATCACTAGTCACCTAAGAAATTTAACTACTATCCTATTAAAATTATATGTATTATTAACCTTATATTTTTTTAGATACAAAAATTTTGTATTAAGTACTTAATAATAAAAATCATGATACATATTTACCACTCTTGACTTGAGCACATAAATAATGTCCTAATATGTCATTTATCCAAATTAGTTATTATCTTATGAGTTGACAATTTTTTATTATGTTTTACACCAAAAATAACCTTATTTTATATTTCAAACTTCTAAAATATTTTTTATAGACATATCTAGACCTTTAGTTTATTACACATGTACATAAGTCAACTCTATCAGTTTCAATGAGTATCATCAATTGATACTGAATTGATCTAGTTAGAACTGACCTTCTCCTAATACTAATCACTTTTTAAAATCAAACCTTTCCTTAGGGTCATACCATTTTCCTATATCTTTAGTGGCATGATAAATTACTAATTTGGACTCATATAGAAATAAACAAAGGTTTGATTCAAAAGGGACTTAGAACTTATCTAGTACACATGTATACACTATTGCACATTGAGAAAATATACCATTTTATTATAAAATTATGAATCTATCACTAAGATAATCATAATAAAAAAATTAACCATACAAAATACAATTAAAATATAAAAAATTCAAGTATAAATTATGTAATCATTAGTTGTATACATATTGAAAATGTGCACAATTGCACAATCACACTAGGTATGGTTAGATTAATTCCCCTCTTTTAAGTATCAAATATGTAAGAAGTGTTCAATCATTAAATATGGTGATTGATATCAGCTCATCCCATTACACTTTCTCAATTTTTATAGGTTTCTCTTCTTCACAAGCACACCTAGTGTTTCAAAGTGAAGCAAGCTCATTTTTTGAGTTACGAACATCATCATGGTTCAAGATCTCACATATATATCTTATATAGATAGGATAAGGTGACCATATATTCATATTACCTCATAAAAAAATTATTTTATCATAATCTTATCACATTACCATCTTCTCGACATTGAGTTGTGGGAAGTCTTTCTATAGACACTCAAACTTAACCATCAAGTGTTTGACAATGTTTAATCTTGACATATTTATCTTAGTTGACCTATTCTCTATTTTTTAAAATTTAAATCTCTATAATATCCTTCACTATTCTACTCATTTTCTTAAAATTACTAAAAACATCATTCTAACATCCCTATCCTTATTACATATTCCTGTCGACTAAGTTTTAATAGTCTATATCCTTATGGGATTGAATGCACTAGGTCAGATAGGGGCATAACCCATTCTTTTCCACTTGTGTGGCCTTGTATCCCATGATCCAATGGCTAGTTTTCAAATTCAAGATGTTTTCTAACCCTCACATGCTTTTACAAAAGTTGATTAACTAAAATATTTCGAATCTACCATTATATAGGCATGTCAAGGCACTCAAAGCACTAATGAACAACTTGGAAATTTAAAAAATCACTCTATAAAAGCTATTTCACATTGAGAAAAAGATCCCTATTTTTGGAAATGTAGGTTTTGATTAATTATACCACACATAGGCCGAGTCTAATCTAGTTTATTTTAGTTCAAGGGTAATCATTGTCAAGCATTCAAGTTAATTCAATAGTTGCATCCATATAGTGCAAGTATAAAAATCCACACACTCACTCTAGAAGGAGTAACTACATCAGCATGAGGCCCTTTGGCTATGTAGGCATCACTGATTTTACACATGGTTTTTTTAGGATAACTCCACTATTCCCCTTACCTAATTCCCTACTTTTGTATTTGATGTCTATTCAATTTATGTGAAAGAATTATAATTTCAATGTTTTAATTACTTATTCATAAATAATGGTACCCATAGATAATCAATAAACCATCTATTATAGGCACAAGTACCCAAGCCAAAAAATATTGTACATAGTCAATTTAGACATGGTCATAGCCAAATAGATAGGGTAATAGTGTGACCCTATCTACCCTAGTGTGATTATGTTTTAGTGGATTTTAGTATTATATTGTGAGACACAACATGTTTTAAATATCCTTATATTTAGTTATACATTAGTGATCTTCCTATGCAGCCCACACAAGTTAGATTTGAGCTAGGTTTGCATATTTCATTAAAATTTACTATTTATAGCTCATTTTAATATTCTATAGTTTACTATACTTTACATTCAAATTCTATATATTATATAAATCTAAATCAAATTCAAATATTTTTAATTTTTATTACATTTATTTTATTAAATTAAATTAACCATTAAACATTCTAGTAAACCTATAATTTTTTAGTAGAACAATTCTTGTTGTTTTCTTGATTTTTATCTTAAGATATCATACAAATTTTTGTGAATTATTTACATTGAAATAAAACCTTCAACTTTAGATATAAATCTGATAACATAATCTAATATTCTTCAACCTTAGATCTTAATCTATCACTAATTAAATTATCTTGTCACTTTGGGTAACATCCAACACTAAATCATTTATTTCAAACTTGGGTTGAAATTTATTAATCTCTATACATAAAAAATCTTTCAAATTTTATTTTCTATTGCTTATTCCTTATTTTTAGCAACTGTGTTCAGGTATTTGTAAAAATAACATACAGAGTTGTTCTTTTTGGCTAAGTAGTGACATATTTAATATCACCATGAAGTGAGGGATATTATCCCAATACCTAGGCCCTAGATAACACTATACATATATTTTAGTTTCCCCATACTTCTCAGTATATTGGAAACACCTAATTTCCCTTATTTACACCAAATTAATATTCTTTACTTTTTTGATTTATGGTGCACCTAACAAGAGTGTATTTTTAAAATAAGTTAC